>VZTZ01007260.1:35866-52491 GCA_013400955.1 Drymodes brunneopygia | reverse complement strand
GCATATCATCCCACCCCCCCCCCCCGTTTTTTAATGTTTTGCCTACCTATTGTGATAAATTTTATGATAAATTAGCATTAATCTTGTGAATGTTGTGTGCCTGAGGCGAGTGCATGGGACAAAAGACAGCTGCTTCCTTTCCTACTGCAAATTATTTGAAATCGGATTTACCCTGAACAAATTGTGTCAGGCTGTAAATCCATTGCAGAGCCCCATGATATTAGCAGAACATCAGTGCCTGTGACCAATCTACATATCTAGTGGATATTTTTGCTCAGTGTTCTTTAGAGTAATACTGAGTTTGACTAACCCCCAAGTCAAAGTGCATTAATGTCAAATCTCTCAAGCGTGTAATGGCTGGCTGAGTCTGTCCTGGTGAGCTCTGACACCACAGTCGCTCTCAGCAGCTGCTCCTGACACAACCAATTATCACTGGTATTAATAACTGTGCCTGCACACTCGAGACAGCTCCCAGTCCTATAGCTGAGCACCTTGTCAGTCAGAAGCTACACTTAGGCCCAACTAGTCCCAGCTTCCCTTCCTTCCCAAAACCACTGTCTGTTGTGCCTGTCCTGGCTCCCTGGGCTCTGTAAATCTGGGTTCCCTTAGAGCGTGCCAAGGTGAGTAGTTGAACTGGAAGTCTCTCTCTCGAGCTGTTAGCAGGCATATTGATTAGAAATGAACACTTAGCAAAACAACTTCCTGCTTTTTCATTTCCTGCCATGCATCACTTCACAATAACAGGGATACTCAGAGGTGCTGTGTCTCCAGGACTACACTGGCTCCCCTCCCAATTTGTCTTTAGCAGACGGGACCTGTTAGCTCTGGACCCCA
The DNA here is from genome assembly GCA_013400955.1 of Drymodes brunneopygia. Taxonomy (NCBI): domain Eukaryota; kingdom Metazoa; phylum Chordata; class Aves; order Passeriformes; family Petroicidae; genus Drymodes; species Drymodes brunneopygia. The sequence continues at coordinate 51,657 of VZTZ01007260.1, read as the reverse complement.
TTTTCACCTCTTAAATTGCAGTTGCAGGAGAGGTGGATCTAATTTCTCTTTAGGATCCCCTCATTAAGCTCCCATGGATGTGGTACATATGCTTCAGCTAAAGGATCAGTTAGGTTGGCTTGTCCTGGAGGGTGCAGCACAGTGTAGCACTCTGCCTTCACATATGCCCTTTGTACCTTAGGACTGAAGGAGGAGTTTCTAAAGGTGCCACCGTTGGTGTTCTCCTGGATCTGAACAAGCACAACCTGACCTTTTACATAAATGGGCAGCAGCAGGGGCCTCCAGCGTTTGAAAACATTGAGGGTGTCTTCATGCCTGCACTGAGCCTCAATCGAAACGTCCAGGTAAATCTCCTGCAGTCCAGCCCCACTTACCCTTTCCAACTGAAGGAGCTGATAGCATCATCCATAGGTAGTACAGATAGGGGCTCTTTTCTTCTCAGACTCACATCTAGACTACTCATACTTTTTGGACTGCATTTGACCTTATGCCTTGCCTGACCAACGTGAAGAGTAATGCTGTAAAACAAGTAATGCTATAAAAGCACCTGCACACACTAATTCCTGCTCTGATTTTCCTGTGCTGCTCCACTTGGAAAGCAGTATTTCTAAAGTTTTCCCCTGCCAGTTTGACTAAAAACCATCTCAATTCCTCCTAGATCTCATGTTTGGAGATAATTAACATTGGCAAATGAGTGACATATGAGCAGCACAGTGGTAAGGAGAGCAAAGGCAACACAGGTCAGAGAATTAGTGCAACAGAGAAGACCCAGTCAGCATGTCATTCTAGTGCTCTGTGTGCAAGAGGTTTTTCTCTTGGAGGAACTGTCTTTAAATGTAATGTATTGTTACTTCAAGACCACTGCTTATTGCTAGAAACCAGATGTGATATAAGAGAGAACCTGTGGAAATACCAGGAGCCTGAGGACTGAAGGAGGTCAGCTTAGGTCAGGCAGGAGCAAGGCAGCCAGGGTGGAACACAATCCTGTACATGGGCTGCTCTGTGTGACCTCTGTCCTGAAGCACTTGGAGTCCCTCATGCAGAGACCTCATCCACCTTGTGGATGAGCAAGCAGCACTTCTGGATATGTACAACTGGTGGCTAGATTTGGGAAAAGATACAGACACCTGGCTTCTAGGTCCCAAAGTGTTCAGGAGGGAAGGGGGAGGAGACTTGTTTATTTCAGGATGTAGGTATCATCCCCATTAATAGTCTTGATTTAAACTTAGACCTGCAGTCCTGCAGCCCTTTCCATGTCATTTGGCTGTACGTTGCCTTCACAAATGCTCTTTGCTGAGGATGTCTCAGTTTTGAATGTAATGTTATTTCTTCTTGGGCAGGTGACCCTGCACACAGGACTGGAGGTGCCACAATCTGTAAAACAGCCCAAGCTGCCCAACAACTAATGAAGCCCCCGTCTGACACTGTGCTGGATTCTGTAAGCTTTCTCAGAGTGTTTTGGCACTTTTCAGTAAGTCAGTAAAAAAGCATCCTCTTCCCTGACTTAAACCACTGTGCAGCATGTTGCTCACCGAATAACCGGCTGGTTAGAGCTAGGCCACTCCATTTTCAATGTAACAGCCATAGCAAACACATCCACGGGACTGGCACTCGACTGCAGATGGGTACCTGAACATATCTACTCTGCATTGCACACTTAGGTACACTCATGCACACACACACAGACACATCTGTAAAGCAAAAGGTTAAATGAGTGTATTTGCTCTCTCATGGCTGGATTTGTGCTCAGATATTAGGGATGCTGGAAAAAATGGGTGAGGCTGAAGGACAATGGATGTTGAAGCAGTTTACCAGTAGATGAACTGGATTCCCTTGCCACCTGAAGTCCTTAAATAAAGAAAGCATATGTTTTGACAGCTGAAGTGGAGGTTATATGCTCAAGAATTCCTGGTTGTCTATTACATTCAGGGGCTCAAATGACCATGAATTATTCCTTCTGGCTCTAGTCTGCAGTAAGCTATAGGAAAATGTCCCCTTAGAATTCAGTGGCAGAACTTATTATCTGCAATGAGAACAAGATTGGTTCCCAAACACTGCCATGAAATAGCTGGGCTCATTTTAGCTAACACCATGATACATGCAGAATTCACATACAGAAAGTCAAAAGAAAAACATCTTTGATACATTTTAGTGTTTGCTATTTAGACATGACTGCAGAGACACCTACAGAAGATCTGATTGTGGTTGTCAGCACAACTCTTGAAAAACAGTGCATGGGAGATTCCTTTGAACTGAAATGATAAGAGATTTATTTAAATATGGCACATGCAAAGTTCTCCCACATTGAGAAATGCTGCTTTCCAGCCTTGATCCTGATAAACCCTGTGCAGCTGTAGTTCCAATGTAGCTTTGAGATCTGAAGCCTTAATTTTCTATTAGATTACTGTGAGCTAATTAATGTCTTGATCCTAATGAAACACTGGAGAGAGATTAATAGCAGTAATGCAAAACCTGTCCCTAAGAATTTTTCTGGATTGGGACATAAATTTTTTGCAAGACTTAACCTGTGCCTGGCATCTCCCATGAAAACAAGCAGCCATTTCAGGTGCTGCCCGTGACAACTGGAGTCTGAGTGGCAGTGATCTTTTCTCACAGCCATGGCCCTGACACCTGCCTGCAGTTGTCAGCAAACATTGGTTTGCCTGTGTGATTCATTTCCTCTGAACCCAGTTAAGGTGTGCAAGTGTGTGTGTGTGTGTATAGCGGCAATGCATGAGGACAAGATGCAGCAGACTGGGTGAGCCCAGGACATCCTGGACTCTTGTCACTCTAACCCTGTAGAAGTGTGGTGCTATCAAACAAGAAAAGCATATACTCTCAAATCCTATCAATGTATTATTTCCTTTTTTTAAATCCTGCTGCTTATACAGATTTTCCTCTTCAAGCATACGTATACGCACATGCATATTGTTATCAGGCATATAATTATTAAACCTGAAAACAAGTATTCTTACCAAAATCCAGCTTACTGCTTTGGATTAAAGCACAGCCACAGGACAAAGAGCCCAGGCTTGCCCCCAGATATCCTGCTGCAGGCTCACTTCTGTTCTCTGTCTGGAGCACATCACTCAGGTAGTGCTGAGTGGTGGCAAGGCTTCCCTGTGGCAAAGCAGCCAGAATCCTCCCTTGGGCCATCCCACCTCACAGCCTTTGTGGGAAGGGGAAAGCAGCCCAGAACAGAACTGGGCTATTTCACAGACACAAAGCAGTCTGCCATCCTGCTGCCTGTAACCAACCAAGCACCCTGTAGCCCACTTCTCCTGCAGAACAGCAGCGCACCTTCAGCAATGTCAAGACTGAAATAGGAAATAAAACCAATGATGGAAAAAAAATAACATATGCTTTTAAGTGAGAAAGCAACAGTACTTCCTTTAAAGTCTGGAATGGATTGTATTAGTAAACTTGTAGACAATGGAATAACTGTGCTATGCTTATCTTGGTTTTGTAAAGAGTATCAGAGACCAACTGTGTTATAATCTTCGGTTTCATTCAATACCATACGAACTCATGCAAGATTTTCTTATTAGCAGGTCTGTTTTAACCTACCTCAGCTAGAATGCTACCAGACCCCAAATTTCCTCTTGAGTGTGCTCTTCTATGAACCTAACAGTTGTAATCATAGCATTGGCTTTGAGTATTGCCAGTCAGAGTAGTGTATGGGAATGTTGTACATAAATTGCACATAGTTTTTTATATTGGGAAACATCCTGTGATAATTTAAATATGGAAGGCACTCCATTTTCACTTGTATTAAAAAAGACAAGGCATTGTTTGTTTTGGGACAGAACCTTCGTCTTTACTCCCACTTCTGTAAAGGAAACTCAAATGCATTTACATCTTTCCAATCTTCAACCATTGCCAGATGTTTAATTCTGAATAGGTTTTAGAAGTGTTTGCAGTACTCAGTTTTCATTTTCATAGTTGCTTTGGTGTTGGTTCCTGGTGTATTATATCTTGGGGAGAACACATTGAGTGACATGTTGATAACTTCTAATGAATACATGGACAGTAGGTAGGGACAGTGAGTAGAGAAGCTCGGTCTTTACCCTCTACGCATTCTAACATTCACAAAAGTAGGGTAGCTACCATTATATTCTCCTTTTAACCTAGCAGAAATGCAAATAAATTAAAAGGAATACAGATAGAAGTAGGCTACCTGCATTAGTAAGACTATGTTACCCTAGGTCAAAAACTAAACAAAGTGTTTGCATGTGTTGGTTGTGTACACAATCAAGGATTTACATTTGGCATGGCCTGTAGCAATAAACCAGTAATCCTCATACAGTGCACTCTTGTGACTTCAGCTGGATACATTTTCGTAGTTTGATTAACAGAAATAATGCTTAAGTAGTTGAAATTACTCTAGGAATCGAACAATTCCACACGTTTATGCAGAGCATGCAGGGGCCATCTGAACATTAAGCAGAGCAGGAATTTCCCTTTGCCGAACAGCACTAGCTGGGGAGAGGTGGGGCTCTCCCACTGCTCTGCTCAGGCTGGAGGTAGTTCCTTCCCTGCAGAAAACTTCCCCAAGGTCCATCTCATTATAAATGCAGCAGTTTGCACATTCTTCATCTATACTATCTCTTATGTCAGTTTTTGTTTCCTCCAAATCCTTTCTTTAGGAGGCAGTCAGCCTTTAGTCCCTGCAGAAACTGTTGCTCACTGTCCAGGGAGAACCCAGAGAGCAGAAGAGCGGCAGAGGTACCCAAGGGGACCACTTAGAATTCTCTTCTTCCTTTTGTGTCCCCAGAGTATTCCTGCAGCTCTCTGGGGCTCCAAGCTCCTCTGGCACCTGCGCCCACGCAAAGCTGCCTGTCATGGGATTCTTCAGCTCCTAGAGGCCAGGTTGCTTCTTATAAGCAGGAGAGCAAAGCCTTTTGTACTGGGATGAATCCCATCCACTCTGGTACAGAGCCCACACAAGGTAGCTGTAAATTGGCTTAACGTTTAAAAAACCTCACCAAAACACAAACAGGCCCTCCCCTTATTAACAAAACAAAGCTTGGCTTCTGCATACACCAGTTTGGAACTTCTGAACAGCTGCAAAAGAAATACAGCAGTCGAACTTTCTGTCCTGCAGAGCAACAAAGGACTCTCATTTTTCACCTACCCCTGGGAGCCCCAACCTTAGCCTTTTGTGAACCTTCTTCCTGGCTCTTTCCTCTGCAAATTTCCGTTAAGTTCAGGAGCACTGTCGGACTTCCCAAGGCATGCAATGCTATACAATTCCCACTTCCTTCTTTTCCCTCATCAACTTGAGAAGAGCTCACAAGAAGATTTCTTAGTAAGACTTAATGTCAATATAAGCACACACGTAGCTGACAATCCCTTGCTCCTTCTGCTGTGGAAAGGTATGTGCTATAAAGTAAATGTCAGTGAGGACAGTAGCATACTGTGATGTATTACAAATTTGGAAAGCAATGTGGCTTCTAAAAACATAGAAAAGATAGGCAAACAGCACTGTCACCCCTTATACTTGCCTATGCACTTAAGATACATAGAGGAAAATAAAATAAGCGTGAGCTTACATATATCAGAGTTTAAGAGGAAAAGTATTAAATGTAATTTATTATATGCATAATGTTCCATCATGTTGTAAATAATGCCATGATAGTGTATTGCTGTAGTTTGTTCTTGGCTGGTGATAGAGTTCTGTAGTAGTGCTGTGTAAGTTGTTTTTTATTTTATTTCTTTTTTCCTCAAAGCATAGTTAGTAAAGATGGCAGAGAGCACCCCATACTCTGGTTTCCCAGTTGTTCTAGAGCAAGAAGAAATGTGAGATGCAGCTTTTTTTTTTCTTTCTTTCTTACATGATAATATTTCTAAAACAAGGTTAAGAGAGATGAGATTAAGGCTAAGCTGCCACCACCAACTGCCAACAAGAGGTAGTGCATTTCTGGACCACAATTCAGACCACCCGTCCCTGTGAGCAGGGATACAAAATTCCACAACCTGGTAACAGCAGCTTTCTGGTGCCATCTAGGACATCCTTTGGTCACAAAGAGAAAGATGAGGAAGGAGAGTTGTTAGACCTTATCTCAGGCCTTACCATCTTTGCAGCATTCTGCTCAAATAGCAAAACCAAGAATTCAATTTTGAACCAGGCAAGATAATACGAAAGCACCAAGCATCTTGGCTAGATCAACTTTGGTAGGGAAATTACAGTTACAAATCAACCACATTGCAAATGTCAAGGGCACTTGTCACTTGTCACCAGGCAAAGATGGAGAGTCTTTTTATTTTTTTTTAGGAAAAAAAAAGTGAGCTGCTTCTAGTTTTTACTGACAACATTTCTGGTGATTCCTCTGCCCAGCTCTACTGAATGCTGCACACACACAGCCAGGTGGAGCAGCAGCCTGAAGCACAAATTCATCATCAATCAGACACACTTGGTCTTCTTGGGTGCAGAAGCCCATATGCAAACCTCAGAGACTTGATGTGTGGGGCTCCTGCATCTTTGCACAATACAGGAGACAGATGTGTGTTTCACTGACAGAGGCACTCAGCAGCATTTTCCCCTTCTGCTAAATGACCTTTTTGTTACAATTGTTATTGCAAACAGTTCCAAGCAGAATTAAAAAATTATTTTTTACACTAATTGGAGAACTTCTAACATTTTCTTGTGAAGCAGTAGATAGAAATATTCCTGGATCCTGATTGCATTCCTTGTCCCCCACCTCCCTTAAATGTTGTCAATAAAAACACTAACCTTCCTAGGTAGCATGGTGAGAAGACATTATGTGATGAATATTAAAAATAAATGCATGAGGTAAACCTGCTGTTATTTCTGATTGTTATATGAAGCATGAGTAACTCTAATTTAAATGTTGGCAACTAAAAAACTGCAAAGGAATAAGACAATGGTGTTCAATTCCGGTTAAATGAAAGACAAGATGTCGTTTCTATGTTTTCTTCTTAACATTTTTTTTCTTTACTGTCATTTCCCATAGCTTATATGAATTTGGAGCTGGTGAAATATACATCTCTGCTATATGTGTCTGTCACCAGATCAAGAGGAAAATACAAACTTTTTATAATTTTGTACCTGTAGCAAACGTTTGTATTTTTTGAATTAGAAACAAACTGCTTTTTGTCTTTTGGTCCAACTAAAACTTTGTGTATTATTACTATTATTACCCTTTTGGAAAACCTGACATATAAGTTTACGCTGTTTTACAGTTTCTAAATAAATTCTTATAACATTGCCAACAAACCCAGCATCAGTACTCTATTTATTATAATGAATTATGATTAAAAAGTATTATGCCAGTACATAGATGAGGCATTCATAGTTTGCATGCCTATCTCCTCCTGTTGATACTGCTTTTCCACAGTCAAGAATAATCCAGTAAATAGAGAAAGCCAAGAGTCCTTCCTCAGAACAACCATCTGTGCCTCCACTTCAGCCATACCCTGATTCAGTGGCATGAAACATCTCTCCTTCTCAGCACCACTTTGCCGGCTCTGGCTTATGTTGCTTATAGAACACCTGGGATAGCTGCGACCCACCTTAGACACTTTGGGACATCACTCAGTCTCCAGAAGTTTCTAACACTGAATAAGCAGAGGCTGGAAAGAGCCATAGCATCAGTAGTTACTTATTGGAAAGCCCTTTAGGTAAGTGTAGAAGTCAGAAAAGCTTGGCAGAAAGCTTGTCAGGGCAGGGCAGACACAGACTTTGTGAGATGGTTTGAAATGACCGATTGTCTTGGAGCTGCACACCTCTGTCAAGCAGATGGTCTGGGAGGGACTCAGCAGTGCTACAGAGGCAGCACACCCAGCCCCTGCAAAAAGGAAGTTGTAAAGCTACACAACCTGCAAATGTGTCTCTCAGTAAGGCAGAATAAAGCATTCTGACACAACGACAGCAGCACCAGGGTAAGAATCAAGAGTCCAGCCAAAACAATCAGGAGAAACTGCAGACAACAGTGTGGAGACACCATCCATCACAGCCTTTCTTTTTTAATCCTGCAAAAGACAGCAACTTGTCATCAACTCCTTTATGGCAAAGGGTTTGACTGGGGAAAAAGATAATCACATGTGGCTTAACATGTAGGGGAACAGGGAATAAATGTAACTGTAATAGGAAAATGCATGAGAAAGAGAGCAGATAAGGAGAAATCCTTGAGTTCTTCCTTTACACCTCATTCCTCTATGCAACTGCAGACAGAGGGCAAAGTAAGATGTGCCCTGCTCTCCTCCTCCCATAATAATAATCAACCTGTTATTCAGTCAATACTGCCTTTCACGTATCAGCATGAGGTCCAAAACCAACACAGCTTGCTGTCAGTACACATATGTACCCTGTTAACCACCGACACATGGCAGCCCAGAGAAACGCTAGGTGCAGCAGGTGCTCAACAGTCTCATTTGCCAATGTTGCTGATGCATCTAAACAGGACTGAAAATACCATGTTTACCCAAGCACAGCATTCTACAAGAACGCAGCATGCCCAGCTCAAATCACCTTGGAGACTTGATATGAAAAAGCAAACCTATCTCCATGTAACACAAATCTTTCATAATGCTTACATGCAATATCAAAACAAAGTGTGAAAATGCAAAACTGAATAAACTTTTAGTTTCCTTCCCTCAGAAACTTCCATGTTCCACTTTCAGCTTGGAATTTCAGTTTTCAACTTCTTAGTTTTAGAACTGATTTTTTTCAACTTTTTACAGATCTTACAAAAATTGCAAAAATTAGATACTCCATTCTGACCAAGTTTCACTTCCAAATAGCTTTTGGGAGCTGTGAAGGTAGAAAGTGAACATTTTAACTTACCAAAGTGGATGGAGAACATAAAGTCTCACATTATATGCAAAGCAAGCTGAACAAAACTTCATCAAGAAGTGAGCAATGAAAACTAAACTCTAGGATTAATCAGGAATTATAAAATACAGGTTATCCTATCACATCCAAAGCCCATATGTTGCCTCAACAAGTCTTGATGCTCTGTACTCAATTCTGCTTAATGGTTACACCTTCACATGCCATTGTGATTTGATATTTCTCTAATGTCAAGTAAGTCATTAAGTCTGTAACCAGACAGGAATCTTAATTCCAGTTTGAATCTGCAACCTATACTGAATAAGAAGAAATCAAATGATGCAATTATGAAATGTGATAACAGCATTTAGCAACCAAACTCTGCACACCCCTCCTCTTCCTACATGGCTCCAGAAACACTCCCTTCCACTTTTTATCTGGCATTTGATCCATCCAAGCCCTCTCTTTTCATTCCAAAGCAGGTGATTTTGAAATATTAAGAGGTTTTGCTGGACAGAAAAATTCCTGTGCAGTTCCACTCCCCACTAATAATCCATAAGGATACAGAAACAGATTTATGTCCAATAAATAGTTGGAGAACACCTACTTCAGGTTCAAAGTCAGTAAGATACTGCTTTTTCCATATTCCTTCCATATGAAAGTGAAGATATATATATATTAATCCATTACTTTATGGATTAAATGAGTATTTTACTTACAGCCAATAAGCTGATTCTAGAAAAAGAAATGTTTTCTTTAGCACATATTGATTAATAAAAATAGCCTGTATAAACTTCTTAATAAAAATTCTTATTTTTATTTATAAAATGGTAAATTCTAATATTCATCCCAAGGCAGAATGGTACATAAAAATCCTACAATAACAAATAAGATTAAAAAGTTGGGATATGGTGGGTAGGCAAAAGGCTGCAGAAGTCTGTGTTGGTAGCAATGTGAAGTCTATCATATGCATATTGTCCATTTCACTCTGTATCATTAAGTTCATTTGCTAAGTTTAGATGATTTAATTTTCTTTATGTCACGGCTTTGCAGAATCAAGGTCCCATTTCTGAATTTTCCAACTTGTCCTGCAGGCCAAATGCTAGGCACTGATTTCTTCCTTTTGGCCTTCCTGAAATAGGGAGAGGAAAAACAGTAATTAAAAGAAACAGCAGAAACACATGTAAACGCTTAATATGGTGCAAAAGTCACCTATTTATGCAGAGTTTGGTATTATGGAGTATCAAACCACAGCATGTAAAGACTTCAAAACATTTTTCCTTCATAGACATGCAAAATTTGCAGCACATTACAACATGATTTACATTTTTAAATGTTTAGAAACATGAAGATTTTTGGATAGAGAAGGAAGATTGAGTACAGAGGGAACCTGCTGCACTAGGATTAGGAAATGTCAGCTCACTTTCAAGCCTCTCTATACTGTAGCCTGTGCTTTGCAGAAAGTATTTCTTAGGGCAAATGCTCTGAGTAAGTGGTGTCTCATGAATCTGCACACAGGAACATTCATCCCTCTGACCTCCAGCTGCAGTCTTAAGATGTGTTGGGGCAAAACTGACATACTTTCAAATAAAGCTGTGGAACTGAACGCTCTAGAACTGCTAGGCACAGAGCAGTGTCACCGTTTTTTGAGGAGATCAGCACTTGGAGAATTTTGTTGCACTGTGATATGCATGATTTCTGGAGTAAGACTGTGCAGTTACATAGGGGAAATACACTGGGGAGACCATGTTAAAAACACCTCACCTCTCCTTTTGTTCCTTCTGCTTCTTCTTCTTCTTAAGAGAATCACCTTTATGTTCCTGGTTTGAAGGACACATATTTTAATGAAAAAGGAACAGAGCATGTTGGTTAAACAACCATCTGCATATAAAACACGCAGCAGCCTTTGCTTCACAAAGCAGCAGGCACTTAAAGCAAGCTGGGAGACTTTCTGACAGAACAAATGATGCAATATATTATGGAGCCACTGCCAGGAGTGCCCAGAGCCCTTCCTAACACCTTACAGAAAGTACAGCCCACTCATGACCAATGTGCTGTCCTTGCCACGTGCAGAAGCAGAGGCTTCCTTCTCGGGCATGTGAGAGATCCTGGGGTCAGAAGACGGACTTGCTACCAGGCAGGTATGTCCTGTCATCCAGCTGAGGGCAGCTGTCAAATAACAGGGTTCAGCTGTGACTGGTCATGCACCGGATACACTTTGAGCCACATGACAGAGCAGGAGAAGTAGGTCCCTGGCAAAGAGGGTGACAGGAAATCAGCTGATAGAGCAATTACTGGCCCCACCAGCCTGCTCCCACCTACAGGAGAAGGCTCCCTAAAGAGGCAGAGAGTAGGCTTAAAGCCAGATGGGCTGTGCTAGAGGATGGATGCAACAGAAACCTCACCCTTGCTTTAAATAATGAGTAAGATCCTAGATGGAATTGTGCTGATAAAAAAAGCAGTTGGAGATCTGGCTTTCTGTGGTTAGACAACACGCAACAAACTTTAACTGGGGACCATTTTGTTTCCTCTTAAGAGGAAAGGATAAAAAAAAACCCTGCTGATTTTGTCATCAGTCTATCAGCCTGGAAGAGTGAGGCAGTGAAACCTACCATAACACAAGCCTACCTCTGTGCCTTCATATTGCACACCACCAGCTTTTACCAATGAGATTGATCCTGTGGGAGTCAGGAACCCAATCCACGGGGAGCAGTAGGTGTCAAGCTCAGGCACTCCTCCTGCACCTGGGGCATTATCTGCCAGGCTCTTGGGCTGGCTCCTACACGCTGCCTTTTTATACAGAAAATTTCATACAAACCTTTTCCTTATCAGTATCCTTCACTGCTTTTTTCTCTTTCATTTTCTCTTGGTAAGTCCTGTAGTTCACATGTTGCTTTTTGGGGGGCTGCAACAAATATTGGGAGGGATAGCATGGATTAAATTTTCAAATAGGTTCAACAATTATTCACATACTTGCACAGACAATATTTTTCAGGTGGTAGTGAAATGCATTAGAAATGCTTATTTTCTTTTGGGTGAGAGGAAGGGACTTAAGGGATATAAGGTAGGCACAAATTGTATCTTTCTTGTTGAAGACAGTAGAGAGAAACAACAATGCTCTGTTACCAGTTTTACAAGGTTTACACACAGTGAGCTAGGAAAAAAACCCACTTCCTAAAAAACACCTAAAACATTATTTTTTTCTTTTACACTAGTTACGATGAACTAAAAACTTTTCTCCATCTTTAACTCGCTGGGAGCATGAAGTTTTAAAAAGTGAGCCCCTCTCTCCACCTATTTATTTTTGAATGGCCTGATTAAAAATCAGTAAATGTTGTTTTTCAGCCTGATCAGTCATATTTCATCTATTCTACTTCCCTGATAACACAACCATACTAATTTTCCAGTCATCTACAGAAAACAGGCAAGACAGAATAGATGATGTAAAAGTAAGGATGAAGTGGGAGAAGGGTCAGGGTAGGCAATCTTGTGTTTTAAAAGAGTAACACCAAAGCCCCTCATGCTCTTTACTGCTTGTCTGCACTGTAACAGCTGGGTGACCTCTAGCACAAACCAAGGGACAATTACCTTGGCTCCCAGCATGATAGCACGCTCCTGTTCCCAAATGCGTTGCTCCTGCTTCTTGTAGCCAGTGATTCCAAACTTGTGCACTTCCAGGCGAGCCTAGAAGATTACAGAAAATTGCAGGCATTTCATAACATCCAACCTGTTGTAAAGTAATGCCTGGCAGAGTGCAACAAAGTCATACTCCTGAGGAAATCCTGGCTAATACTGGGAATTGGTGTGGTATAAAATAAAATTAACTGGGTGTGGAGCTGTACTGCAGAGCAGTTCACCACTGTCCAACTAATCTCTGGATGGTGGGGATTGTCAGAGGGATAATTTTCAATTCTCCTCATTTCACATAAAGTAACACATGGAATGGATTTCCTCCATGTATAAAAATGAGCACTTAACCATTGAGGAACATTATATGGGCAGATGGTGAAGTGGTTTGACTACACACATATATAGAGTTAACACTACACACGAATATCTTGGCAAAACCACTAATGAAACCATTTTTTTTTAAAATCAGTGATTAAATCCCCACTCTTCTTAGCAGTACAGAGCTCCATGCAGAATCTCCAGTGAGAGATTCCACTGGATCATAGCACGTCCTGCGCAGAGATTAGGCACATAAAACAACTTGCACAGATCTGTAAACAAATTAGTAGCTAAGGTGACCAATGGTAGTTACGCTCATGTAAGAACAGATGAGAATAAAAAGACAAATGGAAAAAGCCATCTGTTGTTTCAAAACCAGATGCCAATACACCTTTTTTCCTTTCCCACATGAGATGCCAGAGATTTAACACCATGGAGCCAAAAGAGCTATGCTAAACTTTATGGGAACTCAAGCACCTTTACACAGCTAAAATACAGTGATGTCCCTCAAATTCCCATTGGAAGATCAGAAAAAAAAGCCATGGAATTGTAACATGCCTCTTTCCACACAGAAAGTTCACTGCTGCCAGCCTGCTCCACCTTTGGCGTGGCATGTAGCCAGAATTACCTATTAGGAAATCCTCACCTACAAGAGACAGCCATTTCTGGAAGGGTTTCCCATCAGTCCCATCATAGCTTTCTCAAGTATACACACACACATAACTGTACACTAAACTAGTGACGTTAGACTGATCCTACTGACTTACCTTTTCAAAGTTAAATTCCTGTCCGACTGCATTTTTCTCTTCATTCACTATCTGGGTCTATAAACAAAACAAAACATTTCAAATTAATATGACAAGTAACACCAGTTTGAAAAGCACTGAAATGTAAAGTTAATTGTATGGAAGAATACACAGGTTTCCAGCAGTATTCTTTTCTAGCTTTATCACCTGGATCTATTAAGAGACAGTTTCAATGGCATTTTTCTAGGTAAGTAAAACTGCCGCATGTGAGCTATGCACCACTCATATTTCCATTTCCAAACACTACCATACAGCTCATATAGGATAGGACATGAATTTTAAGTCATTTTGTTTGAGACAGCGCAGTGCTAATAACACGTGTACTCACAGCTGGGGCAACATGCAGAACAAGCTTAATTCCTAACTGCATGGACATCTATTAGTGTCCATATCCAGCTTCACTAATGCCAGAGAAACAGCTCCAAAGGGTGCACTGTCAGCAAATGGCAGAACCTACTCAGCGCAGGATAAAGAAAGCACTCGCTCAAAATGAGCTCAGTGAAAACTACATCTTTTCTACTCCAAGATTTACACAGAGACCTTACATCAGCAGTTCTCAGTTTGGAGGGGGACTCTCCAGAGGGAACAGACAGTATCATAGTAAGAAAAAGAAGCACAAAATCCCCAGAGAGAGAGTTCCATGCTTGCTTGTTACAGGAGTGTCCCACATGGGACACTGTGGAGCAGTTACAAATCTCCCAGGGTTATTTCAGACTGTCTGCTTTCTGATTTCAGGGAGGATGTGCTGAGCCATCGCTCTGAGTGGAATCTGTGCCCACTCCCAACCGTGCTGATGCAGGCAGGCAAACTGCCATCTGTTCAAGAGATTATCCTGCTCACCTTCCCCTGTTTGCTCCCGAGGGTACAATCCACTCAGAGGAAACAGGAGTACTACATAAGCATTAAAGCTGAACTGAAATATGTTTAATGCATTTCCTTTCCACTCTCCAGGACCTCAGGGCACGGTGAGTCACAGGTTCAGGCCTGAGGGTTTCACCAGGGCTTCCCTCTGCATCCACCACAGCCAAACTCCTCTCAGCTCTGCAAAGACTTCCATACAGAATTGCCATTTCAACCACAAATAAACCTGGTCATCTTCAGAGCATTTTGCTAACAAGCCTAACACCAGTCTTTTCAGGTAGAAAAACTTAAGCTGCAAAAAACTTAGGAATTTTTTTACAGGAAAATATGCTGAAAAAAGCACAAAAGCTTATGGATTCCAGTAACTGCTTGATCAGTCCCCTGAAGTTTCCAATTCCAAGCAATCAAATCCCCAGTATCAGTAAGTCTCTCTGAATTCAAGACAAACATATGTTGGCCCATTAGAGTTTGTTTTAGAATGGGCTTCTGATGTTTAGGCCATAAAGACCACTCAAGGAAAAGAACCAGAGAAGCTGTAAGATCTGGAGACCAATCAACCCCTCTGCTCAGCTTCCAGCCAAAACTATCCAGACTTCTCTGATGAAGCAATTCAGCTACAGATTTTGGTAGTGTAAAGTAGTTTAGCAGCGACAAACCAAACCAGAGGACTGAAATTTAATGCTGTCATGCCTATCCCCACTGACCACTCAACACTGATCCTCCAAGACAAATGCTCCTGGTCAATGGCCCGGTGCTGCTGCGATGCCAGAGCAGAGAAGCAAGTTTTGGCACCTCACATCCACACCTATTGACAGGAACACAAAACTCCTGGGCACTGAAGTAACCAAGAGGCTTTGCTTTCCCTTTCACTCACTTCTTGCCATAACATCAAGCCTGCCAGCAAATCAATTTATTTTGCTAAAATGTGCCCATTTCAAATACAGGATTCTTATCCAGAGATCTTCTGAAACTGAAAAAAATGGTCTTCAAGTCCTGCCCCCTCCCCTGTTTCCAGCAGCCGCACTGGAAATCAGCAGGACTGGATGCCATCGAGCCGAGCACGCGGATCGCCAAAGGATCCCGGATTCCCAGGCAGCTGGATCAGCAAGAGGGACAAACCTGGGCACGGCAGGGGGAGCGCACCCCGTCCCACGGCGCCCGCCCTTCGGGAAGGGGCGGCCCGGGGACAGGGGGACGCCGCACCGGCCCGACCCTACCTGTGCTCCGGTGGCGGGCGCTGCCGAGGGGCCCTGCCGCTCCTTCCTCTTCCTCCCGCGGAACACCACGACCTCCACGGTGGGCGGGCCGGCGGGGGGTGACGGGGCGGCGGCGGCGGCGCTGCTCAGCTCGACCCGCAGCTCCCCGAAGAAGCCGCGGGCCCCGCG
>VZTZ01007260.1:15281-30890 GCA_013400955.1 Drymodes brunneopygia | reverse complement strand
TTTTTTTTTTTCTCCTTCTACTCCACTGTTCTCACCACAGAGCAACGTTGTGAAAGACATTAGCACTCTCCTTCTTAGCAGACATTTTTGTACTTTGAGGGTGTCTTTGAGGGAATTTTGTAGGTTAGTGATGGATTTATGAACCAGTCCTAAAAGCTACTTTCACTAAAATGAGAGTTGTTTTTCACAGATAATTCTTTGAATTAGAAATACTGTTTAAGATGTAACAATATTTTTGTTTTACCATGAAGGGCAGCTATTACTTTATAATGAATAAAGTATATTATGGTTAGGCTGGCTGATATTCTGCACTGTGTTTAAATGCTTGAAATAAGTGTGTGTGTTAGGTAGCAAGGTAACTAATTTCAGTATCCATGAAAAATAATTCCAGGTGTGTAGAAATACATAAGATGTTTTCGTTAGTCCTGAGTGAAGGGCTGCTGTATGTTTTTTCTCTTTGTTTCTTTTAATGGTTAGTGTTACCTATGAAATACCAAAGTCTGTTATAATGTGACAAAGTAAACTAAGTCACTCTACACCACAAAATAGTTCTGTTTCCATTATGGATTACTCACTAGTATGAAAGCCAAAAAAAACTTTTAACTGTAGGTACACTAAAAATTTACTGAAAGACAATACTTTACAAAGGATTTGACAGAAAGATGTTTGTGCGATGCTTTCTTCTGAAGTGCTTTTTTGATAGAAAACTATTTTGATGGATATTTTCTGGGCTGGCATCAAGTGGTTGAAGGGAGTTAGCAGCCCTGCCACTGCAGCCTGGTTACCAGCTTTGCACTAGAGATTACTGGAAGTATCTAACTGAGAGTGTCCTGGGCAATGTGCCCAGCAGTCTATAATTAGGGTCCCTCCTGCCTGGGCAGGGTTTATACAGCTTTACACAGGCATACTAGAATTTGTTCTTGTGCCGAATTGTTGAGGTTACTAAAGTTCAGAATGGAAAGTTAAGGTCATTTGTTTGTTTTAGCTTGCTACACGTGACTGTTCGGTTTTTTGATTTCTGATTTTGGGAAGTGCTTAGTTCCATAGTGGCTTTGCACTTAAATCACACTAGTGAACTGTATGGGAAGCCTTTTGCTGGTGAATGAGAACAGAATCTCTTCCTGCTGAATAACAAGAAGAATTTTTTGGCTTCCTAAGCAAGACTGATTTTCTTAGACTTAAGTACAAGCAGTTTTTGGCTTCTTTACGCAGCTAAAATGATCAGTTTAAACTACATGTGGAAATACTTAGGATGATAGATAATGCATTTAAGAAAACACAGTTGACCTAGTAGATATGATGGTAAGGTATATGGAGGTAGATTGGAGGAGATGGATTTTCTCATATGTCACAAAATGGAAATAATAGGTAAGCAGCACTGGCTTCTAGACAGAGCCATGCTTTTTTGGAGGCTTTTTCTTCTGCCATTCCTTTTCTTTCTTCGTTTGTGTAGAGTAGAAGTCATGTTCCTTATTCCATAACTTATTCCATAAATAAAAGGCTTAACTTTTCAATTAAATATTTCTAGCTTGAAAGTACCAAATTGGAGGGATGGCCATTATTTAAGTCTACTTCAAGAAACTTCAAAAGGGAATGTGCATGGCAACAGAAGAAAGATCATTGATATGCACAGTTGGTAGAGACAGTGCTTTGTATGCAATTCAGCTCTGCATTGCCAAAGGAATACATTACAAAGAAATGGAAGTGTGATAGGACTGAGGTTCTTTGTAAACTCTAACCCAAATGCACTTAAAATATTTATGTTTTGACTGTCTCTACAAACATAGGCTTCATTTTACTATTGAAAGAAAAATGCACAGAGCCTTCTTCAGACTGATCATATAGGAAATATTCTTTGAACTTTAATCTCCTCTGAATATGCTACAAGTTAAAACATTCAGATGGTGTGTTTGGGGGGAGGGTTGTTGTATGCCCTCCCCCCCACCATTGACATCTAAGCTCATTTTGATTTTTGAGCAGCTTTACCTTGGCTTTGTTGTGTTGGTTGGCACCAAACAAATTCTGTATGATTAGATCCATACCTATCACATAAAATCCTGTGGGCTATTGCAGTAGTTCTCCCATAGTAACTGTGGCACATTAGAATGGTGTGCATGGGCAAGGAGAAGGGAGCAAATTGTCACTGCTGTTTTGTTTCTCCTTAGTTAGCAAAAGAGATGGGAGAATCACCTGATATTATTCAAGAAGAAGCCACAGAAATTCTGGATGAGATGGGCCACCGTATGCAACTAGGAACTGTCAGATTTTTTGCCTTCACTCTGAGCAAAATATTTAAACAGCTTTTCCAGAGAGTTTGTGTGAATGAAGAAGGAATGCAGAGAGTGAGTATTGGTGGGAGGGAAAAAGTTAAAATATTTTC
This sequence comes from Drymodes brunneopygia, assembly GCA_013400955.1. Taxonomy (NCBI): domain Eukaryota; kingdom Metazoa; phylum Chordata; class Aves; order Passeriformes; family Petroicidae; genus Drymodes; species Drymodes brunneopygia. Next base: position 28,510 of record VZTZ01007260.1, on the reverse strand, counting down.
ATAGCAGTCACTTGTACAGGAACTCTAATCTTCAAATAACAAATATGAAAAATACCCTCTGAAAAAAAAAATGACTGCACTCACTTCTGTTTATTAGTGCATTTCTTAGTAAATGTGGGAGGAAAGACAGATGATATATAAGTATTTTACAGGCAAACAGCTTTCAGGATTTTTTGTATATTTTCCAAATGCTTCCTACGGTAAGGAATACCATGTGCCTGTGATTCTGTTAGATCAGCCACTAAGAGAGTGTTTTCTATCTAATATTATAAAATAATAATGCATTTAGCTGAATTAGGGGTCAAAATATAATATTACATGGCTGAGGGGACTGGCTGTTCTGCAAAACCCTCATACAACTCAGAGTGGTAAAACACTGTGCACCTCTGAGACAGGAGATACTTTAGGTTTGCCTCAGTTTCCAGGAACCATTGTCCCCCTGTTTCATTTCAGGATGTTGTTGTTCTGGAGGGTGCAGTGCATTCCCTGGAAATCAACAATGTCAGTCCTGACAGCCCCTGTTTGGTTTCCCATTCCCATCAAAAGGGCTTGGAATTAGACTATCCCATGATGGGGTGCCCCTAGTTTTTGAGTCTTGTGGTGCTTGTGAGCCTCAGGTTACTACTCTGGAAACAACTGCTCCAAATTTCCTGTGGGCTCTGTACTGAAAGAGGTATTGATTGTGTGGAGAGACAAACAACCCTCAAGCAAATGGGCTTTTGTTTGCCTTAAGCCCTGTGCAGGTCTATATTTGCAAATTTCAACAGTGAATAAATATTGGCACCATATTGTTTGCACTGCTCTTTTCCAGTTGCAACACGCCATTCAGGAGCATCCCGTGGTGCTGCTGCCCAGCCACCGAAGCTACGTAGACTTTTTGATGCTGTCTTATTTGCTGTACACGTATGACTTGGCCTTGCCTGTCATTGCTGCAGGAATAGGCAAGTATGTTTTTAACAATGCTTTCAGGATTCAGAGAATTGGCAGCAGTCTCTGGTAGCTGCAACTACAAGTAATTGTGTTTAACTTCTGTTCCAAGTATGTCTTGTTAAATCCTCCTTGGGTTAGGTGCTTACAGTGTCTGAAAGCTTCTCACTGCTGCTGAGTCCTGTCAAAGGTGAATGTTTTTCATAGCAAGTATCCCATCTGTAGACCTGAGGCTAGGGCAAAGATAAGGCTTGTGAAGAATACTTCTATTTGCTTTTATAGCCTGGTAACAGGCAAAAACTTGCCCAGGTGCTACTGTGGATGCAGAACATTTTGTGATACTTTATTCAGTCTAAAGTGCAGTCACAGCAGCCAGTTATGAAGTACCAGCCACCTCATGCTTGTTTCTAATGTAACTGATTCCTTTGAAGTATTGGCAGAACTCTGTGACATGCTGAGAACAGAGCTGGCAGGGAAGCGATGTGTTGTATCAGAGATCAGGATTTTGGACGTACTTGGCTGTAAAGCAGATGAAGCCAGTGTTTTTGTGGGAAACAATTCTTGAGGGCTTGAACAGTAAATGTCTTCCAAGTTAATGTGCTTTTTGATAATCTGGATGCTGTCAGCACTTAACTTAGAAACCTGATGTTGGGAGTCTTGGGTGTCAAACAGTCTTCTAAGCAGGCAGGAAACCACCTCAGGTGTGGTGCAGCACTGTAATGTGCACAGGTAAGCCAGCAGAGATCTTAGAACCTGCTGCCTTACTGTAGTCTGCTTTTCCAGTCAAGAAGTTAGGAAGACTAACAGAAGCTGTGAGACTGTGTTTGCTGTGAAAGATGAGATTTCCCTGGTCTTTAGGTTTGCATCTGGGTGATGCAGGTTAGATTCACAAGTCGATGTTTCACAGCTGCCTTGATCAAGGTGTTGCAGTTTGCCTGTTGTGTATTGTTCAGAATCTGCTCACATGTTGTTATAGGTATTGGTGTAATTCTTTGCTGACTTGGATTAGAGTATTTTTGAGTTTTGGACCTCAAAATAGTATCTTAAGATGCTATTAATTTAGCTCACAAGGATTTTTTTTTAATGATTAACATTTTTTGAATGCTTTGAGTGCTTCAAGGTCAAATTCTCCTAAAGAATTAGGAGCTTACCGCTTGATGCTGCCTGCATGTATTATTTTGAATTCCTCTGGAGAAAATACAGTTCTCTGTGGCTGTAGTTCTATATACTGTGTGTCATGTAGAGGTTCACAAGATGTGGTTTACAAACCCACTCTCAAAGTGGCACTTGTGCTGAGTGGAGAGACTCTCCTGATATAGGTGGTAAGAGCCTTTGCTTTGTTAGTTATCGCTTGGCTTCAAGCATACAGAGGTCTGTGGGGATTAGCTAAGGGAAAGCAATTTGCCAGTAGCTCTCTGGTACATCCTCGTACAGTACATTAGCAGGACTCTAGCTAGTGCTGGGATGATGTTTCTGACACCTGTGACATCTTCAGGGCAATCCTTGTCAGCATTGCAACTAGAAATGTGAATTTATTTGACTGAGTGAATATCTGTTCTCCAGTGTTTCATGGTTTGAGGTGGCAAGGAGGCTGGAGTGGCATGTTGCCAGCTGATGTGTAGACTTGTTCTAAATGCTTCCATAACAAATTGTTAATTTGTTAAGTGTTTCTGCCTGCTTTTGACAAGTTAAGCATTGACTGTCATTGTTGAAAACTGAAAAGCTATAAAATAATTTTAGCTGATTTGGTGTACATCCCCCAAAATGATGAGTCAGGATCATAGATGGTCTAATGTAGTTTAATTGGCTGCTTAATTTGTGTGTCTTCTGGGATACGTTCAGTAGGAACTGCTTTTTTCTGAAGATGAGTGAGACAATGTACTTTGGAAACTTAGTCTTTATTATGGCTGACCTCTGGCCATCTAAATTATGAAAATAAATTTCTCTAAGTGAATGCAGCTTAAAAAAAAAGAAAAACATATTGGAATATGCCATTCTTGTCTATATAAGTCTTGCTAGACAATCAGAAAGCAAATAAATGTGTTGGCAACAACTGAGTCCTTGAAAGAGATCTTCTGTATTCTGGTAGTCAGCATGCTATAAATTTTGTGGTTGATTCTGCTGGCTGATATTAATCAATAAAATTTTGTTTGTGTGGTTTTGGTTTTATTTTTTGATTGTTTTTCAGATTTCCTAGGAATGAAAATAGTTGGTGAGCTGCTACGAAGGGCAGGTGCCTTTTTTATGCGACGTTCCTTTGGTGGGAACAGACTCTACTGGGCAGTGTTTGCTGAATATGTGAAAACGATGTTAAGGGTAAATAACTTGCTGAACTCTCAAAATGTATACTTAAGAAATACTCTCTTGGAATAATTCCTGTGAAATATGCAGGATGTCATGGCTGTGTGATTGAAAGTCTTCATGGTGATCTGATTAAGTGCTTTTTACCTCAGATTTGCTGTAGGTGAAGACAACATGGGCACTGTATTATTATTATACAGTGCAGTAAGTGATAAATAAATTACTGCTCATCAGTTGCTTTGGATTGTGTACCCATATCTCATGACAGACACAAATATTTCCTTTAATTAAACTGTATGGTGTGGCAAATACAATGGATGAATACAGGCTTACAGATGACTGAAGTTAGGTATGTGTGTCTCATTAAAAAAGACAGCTTACTTACATTTTAAGTACTTGAAGCTATTTGTGGGCAATAAAGAAGAAATGTTTTTTCTGACTAGCGGTTGGTTTGTTTGTTTGTTTTATTTTTGAAGACTGGCTATGCCCCAATTGAATTTTTCCTTGAGGGGACTAGAAGCCGGACTGCCAAGACTCTGACTCCAAAATTTGGTATGTTTATTTAAGATATGGAACTTTTAATATTATTAGTGTTTTCATTAGTGGCTATGTGCATTGTAAGTTCTTTGGATAGAAAGGGATGTTAAAGTAGAGGGAAACTGGGGAAGTCTGTCAGAGTATAGAAAACACTGTGGCTGGGTTCCAAGGCGGTACAAAGAACGGCGATACATTTCACTCACACTCTACTGCTTTTGCTCTCTTTGCCCCATTGTGTACTAAATTCAGTAACTCTTCACCCTTTTCTTCCTAGACAATAGGCATCCCCTGGTCAGCAGAGAAATATTGTAGTTCTAACTGTAAAAGTAATGGGGAATCTTTAGAAGGAAGATGATGTGGGAGCACAGAGCAGTGCTGCTGAAAAGAGCACAAAGAGTTGTCCAAGAGCATTGCTTCCATTTACCCTCTCTTTTATGGCTTGGGCAATGTCTTTTGCTTCTGCCTGCTTGAAGAGAGAACAGGCACATTGCCCACCTGTTGGTAGCTTCTAAAACGCACAGATGTCCTTTTCAAAGTTAAATTGCAGTTGCTTTTCCCTCTTTGAAAAAGACAGACGATTCATGGGTTTTTTTCTCAATTGGCAGGTCTTCTGAGCATTGTGATGGAACCCTTTTTAAAACGTGAAGTCTTTGACACATACCTTGTTCCCATCAGCATCAGCTACGAGAGGATATTAGAAGAATCCCTCTATGCATATGAACTCCTAGGAGTCCCAAAGCCCAAAGAATCTACATCTGTATGTAAATTGCTTAAGAACAGAACATAAGTGGATGTTTGCACTCTCTGTGGGACCAGAATTTAAGCTTTCCTCTTCCTGTTTTCACAGGGGTTGTTAAAAGCCAGGAGAATCCTCAGTGACAATTTTGGTACCATACATATCTATGTTGGCCAGCCAGTATCCCTTAGAACCTTGGCATCTGGGAGGATCAATCGGTGCCCGTACAATTTGGTTCCCAGGTACTGCATCTTTCCATGGTGTTTGCACAGGAAAAACATTTGTTTAGTCTACACCTATGTGAACTAGGATGTTCTCTTGTACTTTGTTTTCATCTTCTCTAACCTCCCTCCATCTGACTGTTCAGACTGCTGAACATGTTTGGTCTGAGCAGAGGCTTATTGTGCTTGTGACTGGGTGTTTCTGAAATGAATTGTTATTTGTGTGGCTTTGCCCTGTGTTGAGAAGATGCCACTTTAAAATTTAATGGTGATGCATGAACTAGGCAAAACTGTTTTCTGAGAATGCTTTTGCCACTTAAAATTTCACCTTTCTCTCACTTCTTGCTTTATTTTTGCAAGCTGTTAAGTGATTGTGTGTCAGGGAGCTGTAGCTGTGACTGGATTGTGTTACTTTTCCAATTTATTGTGTAAAATGTAATGCTTTTGAATTTTGTTTGAAGATAGCAAATGTACAGCATCAGTACAGAGGTCTGTGCTTTAGGTACTGTCATGCAGGTACTGAAGCTTTGTTCTATATTTCTGTTTTACATACCACATAGATTCACCCTGCTGTAAAGTTATGGATCTGGGAGCAATATGGAAGAAATAAAGAGGGGGGGTGATTTATATTCCACTTTTTGAGCTCCTTACCTTAAATTGCATTGTTTTTTTCAGGCATCTTCCCCAAAAGCCATCTGAGGATATCCAAGAATTTGTCAGTGACGTGGCTTATAAAATGGAGCTCCTGCAAATAGAAAACATGGTTTTGAGCCCGTGGGTGCTAGTTGCTGCTGTCCTGCTCCAGAATTTGCCAGCCATGGAATTTGAACTTCTAATAGAAAAGACTCTGTGGCTTAAAGGCTTAACACAGACTTTTGGAGGATTCATTGAATGGCCTGGTATGCAAAAAAAGTGTTATTTCTGTTCCTCTTGTTGCTTATGAAAGATAAATTACATTTCTATGGAAGCAATGTATGGTAACAGCTTTACAGATCCATGTAATGCTACATTTCCTGCTTGGTACCGACTGCAGTATAAGTTGTTACTGGTGCAAAGAACTAGCAGAAACAAATGTGTGGGAGGAAATCAAAACTCTCAGTTGTCTGTTTATTTTTAAATTTCATTTTTTCTCCAGAAACAATAACAACTTTTGGAGGAAAGGCTTATTTGGTCATTTTATTAATATACTTTTACACACAACCCCTTTATATATATGTCTCTGTGTGTGTATGTATATATTGAATATACATATATATATTGGCTGCTGAAAGGTTGATTGTGCTTTCAAACTTCCTGTTTGAATGTTTGAAACTTCTCTCTGTGAGGCAGAGTGACACAGGCAATTAATTTTAGAGCCTCAGGATGTTAGTGGTAAAGCTAGCAAAGAACAGTATTGTGTAATGCAAGTACATTTACCTTTCCTTAAACCAAGGATGTTTGCTTTTGTAGTCTTGTGTATAATCAAGGATCCCTCTCACTACTACAATAAAGAAATAGGAGCACGCCACTGGTAAAAAAGAACTCTGTCACCTCTGGAAGAAAGCTACTTCTTTCAGGGATCAGCACTGCAGGGAATGCAGACAAGGTCTGCTTCTGCCAGACTGGTAAAAGCAAGAATTTCGTGGCAATATTTAAACAACATTTAGAATCTTACTATACTGTAAACTGAAAAACATACCACATTCAGGTTTGCTTATTTATTTTGGTTATTTTCTTAGCAACAGTTAGTAAGCATTTGCTTTAGCAGAGTTGTGATGTAGTCAGGGACTAGCAAATAGGCCTGGTAATGAAATGGAGGAATGACAGTAGCTGAATGGATTTTGTTGAAGTGTGCTGGCTGTACTCGAGGCATCAGTTGCACAGAAACTGGGTTTGTTGTTTTGATTTGGATTGTCAATTTGAAAGAATAAATACATTTTAAAGGCCAACTTGCTGATGCCAGCAACTACATGTAGCCTCTCCATTCTTCGGTCTCTGAACAGCTGGTTGTTTCTGCCTTCTTATGCTGGTTGGTTGTTACAGGCAGAACATTTGCTTGGCTGTTAGAAATTTTATATTCAAAACAGGAACTGTAAAATTACTTGCTCAGACTTCTCCTTCCTATTGCATTGAGAAACTTGGGAGCTTGAGCAAAACTGGAACAAAGTAGGTTGAAGGATGCAAAGTAGGTTGAAATAAGATGCAAGGAGACTTTACATGAAATCTGTGTAAAAAGAAAATAATATGGTGGGTTTTTTCTGTCAGAGGCAACTGTGATTTGATATGCTTGTGGTGCTGTGAACATGTAAAGTGTATTTTAGTGTTCAATATGAAGTTTTTTTGCTTGCTTGTCAAGTTGATTCCAATTTGATGTAGGGACTGTTTCTCATTGAATAGGCATGTTATGGAACAATATTTATGTTATGAATTTTTATAAATTTAATTTGGGACAACGTCTTGCTTGTGTGTGGAAATTGATGAAAAAAATCTATAAAGACCTGTACCTCTTAATTCAAAACTTGTAGTGTCAGAAATGCTTAAGCAGAAGTACAGTCTCCATTTCCTTACTAATGAATGCATCCACCAAACAGATCTGTCCCTTTTATATTTGGAGGCTCAGAATACTTGTTCCAGAGAAGAAGGAAATATTTGTAATTGTTAGCAAGTAGAAGAATTCAAAGTGTTTTAATTATAGAAATGTCTGAAATTTGTTCTCTCCATATCATACTATACCTAGTTTGCCAGTTCCTGGTATGGATTGTATTGGAACATCTCTCTGAAAGAATGTTTGGTCCAGTGTCTGAAATACTGGTGCTTTATAGGCTGTTTCAATAGAGTTACACTCCCTTTTGCAACTTCCTGAGTGTTGTGTTTTCCTCCCTAGATAACCTCTGTGCCAAAAAAGCAGTCCTGTCTGGCCTCACCCTGCATTCCAACATCGCTGGCCTTGTCGATGGCCACGTGGTGCTGAATGACAAGGGAGTGGAAGATGGAGCCGTAGGGGAAATCGTCTTCAGGCGCGCGCTGGCCGTGCTCATGTGCGCCACGTACAGGAACCAGCTGCTCAACGTCTTCGTGCGCCCAGCTCTGGTGGCCATCGCCTTGCAGATGGCACCCAGCTTCAGGAAAGGTACTCTGGGGCTCTGACAAGCTCCTCGCTTTGCTCCCTGTGCCATCAGCTGGGAGAGGAGCACCAGGTTCCTGTGACTGCTAGCAGGAGCTTTCTGAGGCTATTGTACTTGGGATAAGGCGGATGTGTTGGGAGGGCATGGGGATATTTTGCTTTTTTTTGTTTGTTTATCCTTTGATACTTTTGTAGGATATGATTGTGGCATTTAATGCATATTCTGAGAAGCTACAAGCCTCTGTTCCCTCCTTTTCTTAACAGTTGAATCAAGTGCTTTGTGTACTTGCTGTTCTGCTGTGGTTTCTGCCATTGTACGTAGACTTGAAATGTCAAGTCCATATTTTATTGGAAGTAGGTACTCTCTTAAATAAGGATTAAATGGCTTTTCACTTGCATTTGCAATATTTTTTTCAGAGGAAGTCTATAGCTGCTTCAGCTTCTTGAGAGATGTTTTTTCTGATGAGTTCATCTTCTTTCCTGGCATTTCACTGAAGGTAAATATATCCTTTATACAAAAATACGGATAGTAATGCAACCAACTAAAATAGCAGCTGATTCCAGGGTTCTGCCAAACAAGTACTTTGTGATAAACACCGACAGCAGTATCACCTTGATTTGTGAGTGGGAAGGACAACTTAAAAGGGATCATTTAGTTGGTTGCAAAATATTGTCTGAATCCTCAAGGTTGCGTATGCGACTTTTTTCCCCATTCCAGTAAAAAATCTAAAAATCATGAAATTCCCCAATTCTGAACTATTAAAATGAACTGTAGCACAAGTTTGGCTTTTTTTGCATAAAACTACCAGTCTTCTAGCACAGATCTGAACATATATGTTAAAACAATCTTTTCAATGAAGTGTAAATGCTGTCAGGGGTGCAGCCTGTGAAGGTTTTTGAGAAGTGAGAGTTTTCCTAATGACATAATAGTTTCCCTCTTAGAGTCTTACGGAAGCTTTAGTTGCATCCTTTTTTGCTTGAAAAGAATTTCCTCTCATTTTACCTCCTGCCCCATGCAGCCATGAGTCATACAAAGCCAGTATTATTCCTGCATACTGCCTTATTCCAGGGCTCAGTGTGCCTGCCTGTACCCCTAGCACAGCTGGATATGGGCAAGCTAGGGAAACTGCAGGCATCACTTGGCTCTCTGCAGGACTTGCTCTGTCAGTTTGCACACAAACCTGCTGGGTCAGAGCTGGCTCTGGTCCAGCCTGCTTGAAATGCAGGTGAAAACAAGTTTATCAGTAAAAAAACTGGTTCAGCTTCACACTCAATATAAATTAGTATGTGTAGTTTTTATTTAGATTTTAAACTGATTACATGTGATTTTTATCGATGCTAAGGTCTAATATATGATGGTGATAGTTATGATCTTTCCTGCATTAAAAAAGAAATAAGTATAATTTTCACAAGAATGTTCAAGACTTGCAAATATATTAAAATCTCATAGGTTTTTATGTAGATGGGAATTGGGCCTTTTTTAAAGGCTGATTGTCACTGTTAAGTTTTATTTGATAGCAATATTTGCCTCTTGCGGCCTTTTTGAAATAGCAGAAAGTAGCAGGGAGCAGGAAGGTGGCTGGCTACGTCTGACTTTGCTGGAGTCAGATGAAAGAGTTGCTTTGATGCTGAGGAATCTTTTACCCTATCCATTTACCCCTTTATTCATTCATGTGCCTGCCATGTCCATGTCCCATCCCTTTGCATTATCTGTCCCCCTTTTGCCCATATTGGCAGTAAAATGGTTTTGTCCTTGACATTTCCATAATTTTTAACTTTTTGGCCGTTTTGTTTTCTGTTTGGTAGAGGGCAGGTCAGTGATCTGTATTATCATTTATTGCAAACAGTGGGCATGAGATAAAGGCAAACCCTTACTTTAAAAATAGATAAATAAAAAACACCTACAAAAAACCCCTAAACTGGACAACCTGACCCTCTTTTGACAAAATCCTGAGGGAGTTCAGTCTGGCTGTTGCAATAGCAGCCACGGCCACTTTCTTTGTGCCAAGGCCTGTTGTGCATTGAGGAACTGCTGTGTTTAAGAACATGTTGCCACTGCCTTTTTATGAGGGTATTTTTGGGACACAGGAAAATTTTGGTTTGAATCTCTTGAGATTCAGAAATGGAAGCAGTGCCCTGTTGTGGTTTCTGTTGTTGATTTTGTGGGAAATGGTAGCTGCACTTCTGTAAATGTAAGAATTTCAGTTATGCATCTTTCTCCCAGGATTTTGAGGAAGGATGTTTTCTACTCACAAAATGTGATGCCATTCAAACAAGTCAACAGGAGATTTACCCTACTGACAAAGGAAGTGGTACAGTGTCTTTCTTGTCAGCTATGTTCAGACCCTTTATGGAAGGTTACCAGGTATGTTGTCCTTCAGAAAATAATCTTTTTTTTTCCCCTGTGTTTTATAAAGAAGAGAGCTGTGATACTTCTGTGTAAATAGGCTGGGAAATGCAAAAGTTAAGAAATAGCAGTAATAAATCTTAAACACCACCCTCCCCCCAGGGCCCCAGTTTTAGCTTTTGGCTCAGACTTGTCCAGTTTACTAAGGCAGTAACTACCGTGTAATGTGATGGCTTATTGTGGGTTTATAAGATTCATAGGGAGTGTGCTGCTACCAGGTTCATTGTTCTTTTTTATGAGGAGCTCTTGCTTAGTTCATTTCATGTGGGCTGTCCTGCAAGGTGTGGAATGTGCATTTCCTATCTGATAGCTTTTATTAATTCCATCCATATCTCTTTAAATTCTTTTGGTTTTTCCAAGGTTTTATAAGGTTAAACATTTACATTCCTGTAGTAAACAATGTATAAAAACCCAGAGGGCTAAAATCTCAGGTAAGTCAGTTTAAGATTGGTGAGACTGCAGATGTTTAATATAGGGGAATCTAGTTAGTGATCTGATGTGTGAGGTGGGTGGAACTGTACTGATGTGCCCATTTTTCCCATCTTTAGAACAGGTATTGCTTTAAAAAATTAAACTGTTTTTGATTGTAAGAACAAGAATGTAAAATTATTGTTTAAGGTAGCTATCATAGAAATACTGAGTCTTATTTTAGCAACTTTCAGATGCCCGGTGCACCTTTTGAGTTCCTCTCCTATGCTTTTCAAAGTGGAATAGTATTACTTACTTACAAGGACATGTCTGTATATAATTCATTACAAGCTGACAATCTAAAAGAAAGGAATGCTCATTTTCTTTAAAATGTTAGTTAATTTTCAGATACCTCTCAAAGGAAATGAAAGAAGCCTTTACTGAGAAGCAGTTTATATCTGGAGTCCGTAACTTTGTTTTTCAACTTCTCGAGAAGGGTGTGTACAGCTGTTATGCAATGTGATTTTATAAGATTAGCCTGTTTATTGAAAATTATAAAAATTTTAATTGTGTTTCTAACTTCTCCATAGGGAGTACACAATGTTATGAAGCACTGTCTTCTGACATGCAGAAAAATGCCTTATCAGCTCTTGTACAACTGGGTGCAGTGAAGAAGAAGAAAATGTAAGTAATGTTAGATTTCTAGGGTATAGAAATCTTAGTGACAATTCTTAATGTCTGAGCTCCTGGTATTAAGCAGAACAGCAGAACCCCAACTGCCTGAGCACTAGGGGTTGACTGGATTTACTGGAGTCATGGAGTAGTTCCTTTCTGTACATGATGTGGAAGTGGAATGGCACACCCTCATAGTCAAAAGATGCCTGTGGAACCTAGCAAGAAAATTCATTAACTCACTAGTAGGCTGCTTCTGCTTCCCTTTACCTTCTGGTTTTCAGCTTTTCTCCTGAGACTCTGATAAGCAGAAAGAGCAGCACTACTTATTTGTAATAGAAACTCAGTGTGCTACAGTAAGCCTTGTCAGGCAGTGTAAGCAATAGTCAGGAATACCTCTTGTTTTGGGGAATTTTAGCACTGAACTCATCTCAAAGCAATTTAACTGAAAGCTTAATCATCTGAGTCTTTTAACACAGTTCAGGGTTTATAGGCCTAAGATGAAAACCCACGTATTGCTGTGTTATGCATTATTCTGTTAGCAGATGAATTTGTGTTGTGGTGCTTCTTACTGTGTTTAAAAATATGGTCATGGAAGTTCCCAATACAACAAGTCCCTGCAGTGTCTTGAGTGTTTCACAGAACATAGTTGGCAGCTGATGACCAGAGCCATTTCCATATGCCTCTGTTCACGAAATTAATAGGTTAAGATAGATGTCTATAGCTAAATTTCCCTTTCAAGTAAAAGGATAAATAGAGTGCAACAGAATTTGGGGACTGTGAACAAGAGAAAAGATAAAGAAACCGTGACTGTTCTTGAGTAGAAGTCTGACATGTCCTTAAATATGATATGGATGCTGGTAGAATGAAAAATATTATGTAATTATGAAAATGTTTTAATTCTGATCATTTGTTTAGAAATGACTGGAATAAGAAATATTTGTTGAATAAACTTTTTTTTTTTAATTGTAGGCCCAATGGATTCACTTACACTGTAAATCAAGAGGCTGTTAGTAAAATCCTGGACATGTTTGGTAAGTGTTCTCTAATTATTTGAAGAGAGCTTCTCAAGTTATAAATTATGTTGGACAATGCACATCTGTTAGATGCTTTTTCCCTTGTAGTTCCATAGATTTAACTGTATTAAAATCTTAGTAATATTTTTTTACGATACTTTTTCTGGTGTCATTAGCTGCAGCTTTGACTTTCCCTTCTTAATTTCACATCCTGTGCAACACAGTGGCTGAGGGCAGTAAAGTAAGAAGTGGTTTATTGGCGGGGTGTTTACAGCATGTTGATCAGGAGTATTTAGTGTGGGTTTTTTTGTTAGATGCTCGGATACCTGTACAGAAACCTGTGGCTGCACGACTCTGAGTGGTCCCTGATGCTGTGAGTGGATGTAAGCTCCTGCTGAGAACAAAGACCACTGCCCTGCCGGAGCAGGGACGGGAGCAGATGAGGTTCCCCTCTTGCCCAGCCAGCCTGCAAACATGGGAGGCACAGAAGTGTTTCTTCAGCTGGACAGCTCTCCATTACCACTTAGGAATTGCTGCTGAGGGGCTTAGAGGTGTATGTGCATCCTCACCGTGTTTTGTTTTTTAAAACAAATTAAACATTGTATCTTTTTTTTTTAAAATATATAAATATTTAAAGAGATGTACTCAGCAATGGCTACCTAAATACATTTTTCTAGACTTGAAACAAGGAATGTGATTGGTTTCAAATATTTTGTGGATGTGAAAATGTAACAGGGAATTAAAAGACTTACTATTAAAATTAATATTTAGAAAAAAATGTTGCTGGCTGGCTAAAAGCAAGGCAAGGCCCTCATGAATGAAGAGCACAAATCAAACCTTGGGCGATAACCAGAACTGATAAATGCGTTGCGTTTTGTGTTTTGGTATTTTTTGTTTGGGT
>VZTZ01007260.1:0-15194 GCA_013400955.1 Drymodes brunneopygia | reverse complement strand
TTTAATTACTTTATGAATGTTATATTTAAACACTGAATTAAAGCAGCGTCGCTAACGTGTCTGTCATCTCTTCCCCCGTCTCACCGCTGACTGCGCTGTCCGTTGAGGCGGCAGAGCTCTGCCCTCGTCTTCCACAGTTTTTATTTTTCCCAGTCGCTTCCCTGCTGCCGCGCTACAAAAGCGGAGGCGGGCCAGGGGCGGCGCTGAGCCCGGAACGGGGCCGGGNCTGCGGGCCCGAGCACCAGGCGCTGGACTGGCGGCGCGGCCACCGCCGCTCCTGCGGGCAGCAAGCCGCCGGAGGTGGGTCCGCGGCAAGCAGCGACCTCTGAAACGGGGGGAGCTCGACACGCGTGCCAGCCTGTGGTTAATCCTGCACCGAGCTGCCGAGCTACAAGTTTTGAGTTCTTAAAAGCTACTGCTAGCACTGTTCGGTCTGCCTTCCGCATCCCTTGGATTATTGAGGTTTAAAGCAACAGGACGCCTGTTGCAGTTTTCCACTGTCATTAATGTAATAGTGTTTCTTACCTTCAGGTCAGGTCTAGCAGTGATAAAAATCTTGCTCATGCAGTGTTGTTTCTGCTTTGTAGTTTGGTGTGTAGCTTTTGGGGAGAAGGACGTGAAATACGAGATGACGACGTGAACTGGTATCTGTCTTCTGTTTTCTAGATGACTCTGCAGATGCAATTCCAGAACATAACAAATTCCTTTTTCCAGAATATGAAATTCTGATAGAACCTGAGGAACCAGAATTTCCTGCTGACATCACTGATGATGAACAAGGAGCTGAAGATACATCAAAGGATACGAAAGAACAAGAGGAACTTGGAGCTGCAGGCATTGCAGGTCAGAAATAAAATGCCTGTAATTCTTCCCAGTGATGCCTGGTATCACATCTTTAAAATAACAAATACTGTGATTTTTAAGCGTTCATTGTAAACTACTGGTAAAAAAAAGGCTAAATCTGCAATCATTTGCAATGCAAGTTTGTTGTTGACATCCCATAATACAAGTTACTTTTATGGGAGAGACTTATTAGGTTCCGACCCCAGGAGCTGTTGAAGCAGCTACTGATGCAGACAGCTCAGTGTGTCCCTGTGGGCTTCCAGTAGGTAAGGAACAACTCAAATGAGAAGGACAGGACCCTGAGCACCTGCTGCTGGGTGCTGTTGGAATCAGGAGATTGTTAGATTGTCTTGGCTTGACTTAGTTCAATTTGTCTTCATTTATGGAAAATAGAATTTCCTTCTCTATTTCTAGAAGAAAACTGGTTTGGAGGTATTTTAATTGACTTTGAATGAAGCAGTTGTAGTGCAGGCTCCTTCTTACCCGCTCCCCCTAAATTCATGATGGGTTTGCAGTGACCACACTGGCTTTAAACACACCCAGGGTGGAGAGTTTGTGCTGGTGCCAGGGAAGGATGCTGGGTTCCTGGTGGTCCCTTGCTGTCTCAAGAGTGTTTAGTGCCCCCAGTTGATCTGGGTATTGGAGTGTAGCAGATACACTTTTGAGTGCTAAAAACTGAAGTCTGGCACATGTGCAGCACATGGGGCCTTTTTCAAATGTCATATCCTGAAGGTTATGTAGTCTCAGTGATACCTGCTGGGAGCCATAAACTTTGGTAAATTAACTACTTCCCTTTCCAGTATTCCAGTACTGACATCTATGTTTAAAATGCAACTAAAACTAGTAAATGGACCTGTGTGTGACCGAATCTTAACATGCCATGGAAAGAAAAAAAATTCTAGATTTATGCCAGAAATTACTTATGCAGCAAAACTGCACGTGCTAATACTGTTTTTAATTTTTTACTGCCTTGTATTAGCCTGTAACTTTTATTCTTTTTTCTTGCTTAGGTGAAACATTTCAGTCCTTAGATGAAGAGACATTGGAAGCAATGGCAAAACATGAGACTGAAGAAGAAAAGATCTTCCAAATGTTTAAAAAACAAGTAGCTGCTGAACCAGAGCAGGTCAGAAGATGGGGTGGCCTTTGAACATAGCGGTTCTGACACAGCATCCTGCTGCACCTGCAACATGGTTCACTGCCTTTTGTACCTAGTTAGAAATGGGGATGCCTCCTCATCCTCCACACACCTAACCCATACAACCTCATCTTCCTTATGTGCTGAACTTAATGTGTGCTGAAGTAAGAGTTTAGCACCTGCTCATCCATCTTAACCAGCCGCTGGTCAGGATGAGATGGCACAAGGGTGCTGCAGCCCCCACAGTGTGGAAGGAGCCACCATCCTGTGACATGGTTCTAAGCAAAGGACATGGGGAACCACTGCACTGATCCTCAGCTTGTGGCCCTGTTGGCCTTCCTTCTCAGCAGAACAGAAACTGCAGGGAAGAGGTCTGTCACCAACTGCATTGGGGGGTGGCTTGGCTTTCTTTTAAGGTTGAAGAAATTAGTGATGGCTTTAAAATTTCCACTGTTTAAAACAGAAGTCTGGCCTCGTGCTATTTCTTACTACTGCAAAAGCTAAAAAGCTACATCAAACAAAATCATGGCCTCTGGTTTCATTCAGAGAAGACACAGGTCTAAATCCATCAAAGTGGTGAAGAAGAGATTCTCTCCATGTTTTGCCTGGTAGCTGAGGGGTTAAGGAACATAGTCAGGAAGTAGGAGACTTTGTGTCTGTTCCCTTCTCTGCTTTAGGTATGTGCCTCACTCTCTCTGACTGTCTCTGTACTGACTGATCTGTCCAAGTGTCCTTTTGCTGATAATGCCTGATCTACTAGTAACAGAAAAACAAAGGATAAGTCTGAAAACACCTTCTTGAACATTAGGATAGTCTGCTTGTGTTTAGATGTAGAACTGCAGACAGAAAGATCTGGGTTGCATTCCTGACTGTGTGCAGGTCTGTGTGCCAATTACCAGCTGCTCTTTCTCTGTCTCAAGACTGTATTTCAACCTTGCATTTCCAGGTCCCTTAATTTTTCTGCTCCATCTACAGTTTTGTCTATGTCACTAAACACCAATTTTATACCAAGAGGAAAAGACAGTCATGAGAACTTAAACTTCTGCTGTATTTCAGATTATTAGATACTGCAGAGGAGGAGACAGTCCACTCTGGGTGTCAGGTGAAAACAGGCCTGAAGAAAAAGATATCCCAAATTGTGTATGTGGTGCCAAAAGGATATTTGAATTCCAGGTATGTAAACTCATTTAAAAATAATACAGGTAATGTATTTCAGAGTCGGGATCTAATTATATTGGTGTTGACTTGTAATTCAAGCAAGAAGGTTTAAGTTGCAACAAACTAACCATGCTAAATGATTGCAGACCGCCTGTATTTACTCTTCTAAGTGCTTTTTCACTTCATGACGCACATTGTAAATAAGTTTGGCTGGAGTATTCAGCTGTAGAATTTTGAATGCTAGAGGTGAGCATTCTTAATGTCATGCAAAGGCAAAACATAGTTAGCAAGGGACTTTCAAATGGTGGGAGCCTCACAGATCAGGCAAAGCTTATAAGGTCAAATAAAACTTAGATAGAATTCCAAATTTATTTTATTTGAGCTACTGTATACAGAGTAGCTTCAGCTGGGATTTTGGTGTAAGAGAACATAAATTCTCTTACACCAAATGCAGGACTGATCTTCAGGAGGAGAAGTGGGGAGAGAAGTCTGTGACCTGCCTCTAAACCTTTTGGTTTTCCTTGAAGATTATGCCACAGCTCCTGAATCACCTTCAGGCTGACAGCCTTGGAGAGAGCATTGACTGGGGAACACTGGTGGTGTACACTTGTGCTGACAGCTGCGGTGGGGGAAACGAATACCTGGAAGAGTTCATATGGAAACAAGACTATTCCACAGGCTGTACTTTATGAAGTGAGTCATCCAAATGGAGTACTTGATTTGTTTCACTGCATGTCTGCACTATGCAAACAGGTAGTTGAACTGAAGTCACTGATAACTGTGCATCTTATAGCAGCGATAAAACTGCTCTAACTAGACATTGGCAGCCTCTCTTGTGCTCCAGAGGAGCTTTTACTTCAACCTGGTGATGAAGCCAGATGTGTTTTTTCCGAAAACTCCTTTTCAAATCTCATTTCTAAAAGTTTGTTAAATAAAGATGAAAAGCTTTTGGATTGGTGAAATTATCTTTGGTTGGTATAGGAACTTCAAAAACTTGAAGACTGTAGTCTGTCAGGATTTTCATTGGGCTACTCAAAAATTAACATTCATTCAAAGAAAAGCAGACTACTGTAAACCCACTAGAGTGCTTATGTTGAGGAGCTGTACAGGAGTCAGCTTAGACAAAGCTGCACAGCTTTTTGCTGTGGAACTTAAATCCGCTTCCCTTTCTCAACAGGTACACTGAACCTAACTGAGGAGTTTGTCATGTGATCCGATGGAGTGGTTATTTGAGATAAAATGCACAAAAACTAAGTGTTTTGTAACTATTAGCCCCATGCAGAAGCAGTTTAAACAAAGCCAGCCCTACAGAACACATTTGTCTTTTCACAAAGTGCCTGTAGCAGCAGATTTTCAGGATGAATTGTACCTTAAGTCTGCCATCATTGGTGAAATTTCAAAGTAAGTGTGTCCTCTGCAGGGATTCTTCCACTGTATGACTGCCATATAGCTGAGGCAAGAGAAAAGTGAAACCATAATGCTGAGCTTTACTGCGGTAGTTGCTTAACTACTCCTGTGGCTATGGCTGTATTTGCAGAAAAGGCTTTTTTGTGTATTTCTGTATAGAACTGACTTCAGTTACATATTCCCTTATGCTGCTCCAACCATTCCTGGCTGCTCACCTGTGACTCTGTGGGGCCCACTGTGGGGTTTCTGAAATCATTTAGATGTTGAAGGTACTCAAATGAGCAGGCAGAGAGTGCTGTACCTGTAAGTGGTTTTGTTATCTTAATTTCTAGAAGGGTAGTTTTAAACTCTGGTACGTGTCATGAAACAGCAGACTGTCTTGAGTCACTGTAGTACAGCTTGACTGGTTTTGTTGAAAACCATCTCACAGTTTGTTAGGGCTCCAAGCTTTCTGAAGAGTTGAAGAATTTTGCACATAAGTTGGTTATAGTTCAGGTCCTGCAAAAGCATGGACAGCCATACAGTTATAGTCAAGAGCTCTCAGGAACATTCATGAGCTCACAGCAGAGAGTGACGCAGCACTAAAGGCAATGCAGTGTTTGAGTATCTTCAACTTATCCTGCACAGCTACATTAATAAACAGCATCTTTCTGGTAAGATCCATGAAACCAGTTATTAAAACACCTGGAGAGACACTGGTGTAGAGAGAAGACTGAAGAATAAGGTCACTCAGGATTTCCAAATGGAGCAGCATCAAAGCCAGCCAAAACTTCATTTTGTCTGGAATGAAACACCAACTTAGTAATAAGACTGTTGTTTACATTTGGGTTAGTTTCAGATAAAAGCTGTTTGAAATAATGTATAAGTCATAGAGAGGTTACTATTGCTGGAAATTTACTGAAGAAAAAAAAGGTTTTAGTTCTCAACCTGTTAGGCTTCAGGCATGATTCAAAAGGAAGATCATGTACATACTGACTCCAGTCGGAAGGGCTTTGACATTTTACAGGAACACTAATATAGTGAGGCTGTTGCAGCTGGTAAAATACAGAAGTTGTAATTTAAATAAATTCTAGAAACTAAGCAGGGATCTTTTGTTTCAATTAAGTCAAGTGCAGCTATTTAAGACCTGCCTAAATCCCATCTGTTGAACATAAGGCAACACAAACAGAAGCTTTAACCAGTCATCTCTTTTGCTTTAACATATTGGAAAATATTCAAGGTAGATGTTGCCAAGGATGTGACTGCTGGTGTGCAAGCCAGAGCACTGCTGAGATTCTCAAAACAACATGTCACTTATAGCAGTGCATCTGCTATTAAAAAATAGATTAAAAAAAATTCAATGTATGTCATTCTACCAGCTGGGTAATTTTAAAATTTATTAAGACAGTTCCCGCAGTTGTATAAACAGGGTTTATTGTACATGTGGAGTTGAAGAAGGAAAGAGAAGAAAGGTATATATTATATATATATGTACAGTGAGCCATTTTAATTAATAAATTTATTCTATCTTGCTTAATACTGGAAAGAGGGAATGTGTCTGGCACCAAAGAAATTTAAAATTGAAAAAATTTAAAAGCTAAAGTTCTGAAAATTATAAAAACCATGGTCTTATGGAAGGAACTTAAAACATATATACATGGCAATTTAAGTGGTTTATACACTGAGTGACACAGTTGCATTTGTCTTTAAACCAACTTACAGATTTTCTATTAATAGAACTGGCATTAAAACTATTTAAAAGCTAGAATATAAATAAAAGTTGGAGGGACTGCTCCAGGAACAGCCCAGTAAAGCAACTCACAGTAACTCAGTAGACATATTCAAGAATACAGTTCCCCTTGAGCATCAGGGAAGTAGGCACTAACTGGGAAATAGTCCAAGTCCTGGTGTTGCAGTTGCACTGAAGTCCGTTTCTTGTTACTGCTGTGCCATACACAATACCTTTTAAAATATACCCCTGATTTCTCTGAAGTGTGTAGAAACTGTTACGTTGTCTTTCTGAAACCCTTTAAAATAGGATAGATGTTTTCAAATGCTTCATAGATTTCTGCTCGTACTTTAGCACCTGGAAAAAGGGATTAAATTAGTTTGCACTTTTCACCAAATACTTAATTTTAGCCTTTAGAATGTGTATTTGAATGCAAAAATATATATAAAACCTATGTGTATCCATAAATCTCTATTTTTACAATCCTTTTTAACACATTTCATGGAGAGCTTACATTACCAGCCTTCTCTGTTTACTCTGACAACTGTTAAAACTTTAACTGGCATCTCTGTGATGATGCTGTGTTGCAAATGAAATTTTCATATACATAATTTCCTCAGGAGACCCAACAACAAAGCACAGCCCTGTAGGATGTTTGTGCAGAAAGGCCTAACTGGTGGAGCTTTTTCTGAGAGTGTAAATATCTGGGGGAGGAAGGTCTGGCAATGGAGAACACCACAGACAACTGCATTTCCCCACACTGTAGGGGATATGACCTTTCTTTTGTCTGTGGGTCTTGTGGGGTTTTATTCTCCATAGTATAAACCAGCACGAGAGGAAATGAAGGGAGTAGATGGAGCACCAGGGGTCGAGGAGGTCCTAGAGCTCAAGTATCTCCCCTTCTTTGGCTGCTGTATCATTGAGTATGGCAGCAGCCTGCAGCCAAGCTGCCAAGAACAGGTAGCTCAGTCACACATACTCAGCCACAGAAAGAGTCTTTCAGATTTTGCCAGAAAGATCACCTGCATTTTTACAGCTTTTTGCACACCTGCACACTTGACTAGGGTTCATGATCATCATTCCTTTGATCCAGCCAAATGTCCTGTTGCTTTCTGCATTCTCATCTGTTAAGGAATATAGTGCATGTAGCTCTGTGTGCAGTGGCAGTGCTGAGCTGCAGGGTGAGCTCTGGATGAAGGACCTCCAGGCTAGAGGCCTGAACCACTAAATCTTTGCATAGCAAAGTCTGGTGCTAAAGCCCTCAAGAAAACCTGGTCTGATTGTGTGAGTGGGATGTGTAGGGAATCAAGCAGGGCACCTGCTGGCTTGCTGGAGCTGCCCACTGCAAACAGGCTTTGGTCCTACTGCAGCTGGTGTAGCTCCAACAGCCAGAGTGGCTGCTGGATGGCTGCACAAGGAAGTTTCCTTAACATCACCAGCCATGGAATACTCCATTAACTCTCCTTTCTCAGTACTGTCATCTCTAAAGGAAAAGTACTTGGCAGCTTATGTATCCCTGTGTGTTCTCTGTAATACAGTCTGAATCTCAACTCTTGGAGTAAGATACTGTCTTCACTTACCAGTTAAAACCACTTTTCCAGACACAAAAATAAGCAGAACAATTCTTGGCTTAATCATTCTGTAGATTAAGCCAGGAAACAATTCTGGCTCGTAGCTGTAAGAGAACAGAGTGAGAGTGTTTAAATGTGCTTGCAGACCACCCTATCTTCTGGGCACAGTCTAGGACTGGGCAGAGCAGATGTAGATTTCCCTGAAACTTTGAGAGGGTAGCAGGGAAGATCATTTTGACAGGTTCACATTGGCAGCCTCAGTTACACCTGAGGCAGTGCAGAGATGAGAACAAAGATACTGGTTTCCCTGTGGTGCAAGGAATAACCTAAACAGATGTCACTTTCTAAGACAGTATGCAACAAGAATGAAACATAAGCAAGCCTTTTTTTACCTGCTGAACTGCTGGTGTGTGAGTACCAATCCTTCCAGTCTGATGGGAAATTTCACATCACAGCTGCCCACCATATTCTGAATTTTAAAATCCAAAAATTTTGCTGGAAAACCCAGTTTCTGAACAACTCTTGCATACTTCCTTGCTGCCAGTCTGGATTGCTCTTCACTGAAGTGAGAAAAGGATATCCGTATTACTGCCTCAGTTAAGTATTACTTCAAACAAACAGTGTTGAACCACAAATACCTAACTGGGGAAAAAGGTCTGTGTGGAAGGAGAGGAGGATTCACATGCAGAATTTTTACATCCAAAATTAACAACTAGCACTGGTTTTCATGCTAATTTTGGTAATAGGCTCCTGGACACCATTAGTGTTGCATTCACTATTCATGAGACACAAAACAGTAAATTATAAATCCATACATTTCACACTTTTAGAATATTGACCAGAGTCCTTCTAATAGGACATTAAGACTGTTACTTAAGTTTTCACCTTAGAACAACCTTGAACTACTACTGCTAGAAAACACATTTCTATAAAACTCTGTCAATTGCCAAAATCTTATGCTTGATTCAGCCCAGGCATTCAAACATGGGTTTAACACAACTGGACAGCCTTACCCACTGTTGCAGAATGTAGTTTGGTTCAGCTTTGTAAACAGCTGAGGATCTGTTTGTTCCTGATGCAGAGTAAGACAACTTGAATTTCAAGTGTCACCAGGCAGAGAAAGTGTTTCCCTGTACAGATCTATTAATTCACCTCTGCTCATTAGTTTATTCCTTCTAGATTCCTAGCAGACTTCCTCAGAGCAGAATTTTTCTCCTGCCCACCAGAATTAAGCTTATGTTTAGTTTTCAATTCTTGTGCTTCAATGGTCATGTTAAGAACAGATCAGACTACAGGAACCAGATCTGGAGTGCTTGTCCTGTGATGAGTGAAGCTATTCAAATACAAAATCCTTCTGTCACCATCCTTACACTTTAAGTAGTTCCAATGCATAGTTGCTGAATTTTTAAAATTATTAGAAAAAGCAGATAACTGCAAAGCCAAAAAGTTGAATATAATAACCTCTGAAACCAGTTTATCAGACTGAATGAAAGTGCTTCCAAAACAGAACTACCATTTCCCCGTAAGCTGGAAAGTCCCTTCAATCATAAACAGGCATTTTCTGTAGAAATGTGTATAATCTGAAGTAACTGTGAAGCAGGATTAGTTGTACCTGTACAACTTTGATGTGTATATATAAACAAGCATCATGGTACACAAGAAAAGACAGCCTGAATTAGTTTGCTTGTAATGCCTAAACATACCTTTTTGCTCCTGTGCACACCATTTTTCCAGAGCTGAATATCAGTGCAGTAGTACGTGGTTCTCTTATTCTCATAATAACAGCAGCAAAACGCTGAAGTGGGAGCATTGAGACTGTTAGTGATGTACTGCTGTCATCATTACATTAAAATCAAATCTGCATCATCTAAGTAGCAACTTACACTGCAGTGCAAGGAAAACTAAGGTCAGACATACTACCAGATAACTCGAAGTTTCTCTGAAATGCTTAAACTGTAAGTACCTTCATGCACACACACCGAGAGGTAGAACCAGGCAGGAAGGGTATTTACCACTGCATTCCTATTTCTCTCTCATTACTATATATGCAACATATAAATAACGCTACCATTCGCATCAGAGCAATAGAAACCATTTCAAAAATAAATTAAAAAAAAAATCCTCCATATGTGTTGCAATTTTATCTCTTGTAAGTACGATAGAAGACTATCCAAAAAAATTGCACAGTGTTACAATACCAGCAAACAGAACAGCTGGAGATCAAAGTCCTGTGTAAACAGAAGTCACCTCAGCTACCACAGTAGGACACAGCAGCCCCATCAGCTCTAGCTTTTTATTCTAAGTAAGCATTTCCAAACGTTCTTAAATTCCTTGAAGCAAGAGGTATTGGAAACTGATGTGGGCATACACACACATACACACAGAGACAAAGCCCTGTTTGTTATATTTAACTTGGAACAGCTCGCCATGCAGTCCCATGAATTGTTCTGCTGACATAACCAAGGCGGTAGCGTGGGTTACCCAACAGCACATTTGTCAAAATATGACTTAAAGAATACAGCCAAGCAACATCTTTCTCAGATAGATGATTGTACTGACTAAACGTCAGGAGTGTGTTACATAACCCTTCTATCCCTCTGCCATGGAAAATAGTGTTTCATATTGATTATTCTAGCCTACAAGTTTTACCTACCCCCCTACCTTAGGGGTTACCAAGGCATGCTCAAATTTCTGCTGCACTAGTATCTTACTCACAATTATGTAACACCATGATTGGTATAAACTTACAGTAGCAGTCACTTATCATATATGCCTGATGTGTGCTTTAACCTTTGAGAGCAGAGTTCAAGTGAACTGCAGCAAAGTACTAAAAGCTAAAACAAAGCAAGCACACGCACCCCAGGAAAACAGAAGCCTTCCCAAGACAAGCCAATTCAACTACACGACATCTAAAATTTATTAGTGTCCAGCTACTGTTGTTGCAAAGATAACATTTTCAGGAGGAGCCACCCAAATGAAACATGAAGCGACATAATTTTCTTGATTTAATGCTCCAGGTCCTTTGCAGTTGTTCAGATTTCCCAAACTAAAAAGAAGCCACTTATTTAGAACCTCACTACTATTAAGAAGCAGCAGGCAACTTATAAGTCAATATGCAAAAAGAAAATCCATTTAATTTTGCTGTTCCACCAAACTCAGCCATCAGAAGCAATGAGATGGCAGAAGTACTGGAGGAGAACATGAGAGAACAGAAGGGAAGTGAGCCTATGAAAAATAAGCGAAATCCCTGTGACCATAATAATCCAGAGGAGCAGCTAGGTGGAGGAAACCACAGCTCTGGCAGGAGCCCAGGACTTGAATTTTTCTTTCCTTTCTCCTTGTTGGGAGATAGGGAACAGATTTAATCATCAGACCTTTCACAGTAATATGCAGAAAGAGCTCTCTGAGCACTACAAACAAATATGCTCATACATATTTGACAGCAGCAGAGGCCAGCTCTACCACAAAAAGCTGGTTCAGTGTATTACACTGTTAGTTAGGTTTCTTCTGAACCTAACAACTTACAACCTGGTGCACATCACAGCTACCTCAGCATAAAAATGCTTTTTATTAATTTGAACATTCTAAGTTTATTAAGATTTCCCTTTTAACTATAGTATAAAACTGCATATATAGCTGGTAGATTTTTCAGGCTCTTGCAGCAGCCTGCAGTCACAACCTGTGCCTTTAATATATCTGTTATAGGATGAACTCTTAAAACATTTTTCTTACCTTGGGGTTATATTCAGCATTTCGGGCACGAAGTGCAATAGTTTTTAGGTCAAGTTTGCAACCAAGATTCACTGTGGACACAATATTCCTAAAGACAGATCAGAGAAATATATTAATAAAGACAACACAGGATTCATGTGTCTTCCTCATTTTTAACCAAGCCTAATCAATTTTTTAATCATTATTTTGTTTCTCCAAGCAAGTTTGAATGGCATCTTTCCTACTAACAGGAGCACTGAGCACTGAGTTTTGGCTCAGGAACCTCCTTCTGCAGGGCAGAAGCTCCTAAGGCATAATTGCTGATTCCTCCTTATCTGTCAGCTATTATGAAAAGTGTCCCATGAGAAGAATCTCCATGTCAGTTTGGCAGGAAAAACTGTTGATGCTGAGAGCCCTCACCACAATCAGGGAAGCTGTTGGAAACAGGAGAAAATGAGATAGTACTATCTGAAATTTTCCTTGCTATGCCCTTCAAAGAGGAAGGTGCAGAGCTAAGTGGGAATGACCTAGGAGGTAAATCCATTGCCAGGAGATGGGAGAGCAGGTCTCCTGAAAGTTTAAAAGAAGTTCCTGGATAATAAATTTTGTTTCCTGGGAAAACCCTGAAATTTAAAGTTCCTCAGTGAGGGGAAAAAAAAAAAAGAAAAAAAATGAGAAGCTACTCTTTCAATTCATGTTATCAATCATTTCTCTTTGTCCCTTCCACAAATTTCTGAAATAGTCTCTTTAAAACTGAAGTTCACTGAAAATACTTCCATACCTACACTTAGAACTAATTCTAGGGTTTTTTACCATCTCACAAACTCAGTGTTAGCCATGCATTGAAAAAGGGAACATCATCAACTCCTAAAGTGCAAGGAGTTAAAAGTTACAATGGTGTTAAATGAAGACATATATAACCCTCCACTGGTATTCTCCAAAGATGTACCATTGACAAATCACTAAGAAACTGTTCATATTACTAAGTGGTTTAGTAATGAAGCTAAGCCAAAAATAAAAGCAAAAATTACTCATATTGCTACAGGAGACTCATGAATTTTCAGGACCTCCCTTCCCATCAAAATGCAGTACATAATTCCTGATGTGACTTTGGTCCTAAGTCTCCAAAGGGCTGTTTGAGAAAGGACATGATGCACTAACACATGGGGCACTCACTGTAGTTGTGGCACTATGCCAGAGCTCTCTGACGCTGGTGTTGCAGGAGTTATTGGAGTCATTGGAGTCATCGGAGAAGGGTACAGAGGTGTGGTTCCTGGTAAAGGGGCTGTGGTAAGAGTCTGTGAATGGAAGAGCTGGGGGGTTTGACCAGACGTTCCCTGTGTGGCTTGCTGTGACGTGGATTGCTGTGCTGCTTGCTGCTGCTGCTGCTGCCGCTGCTGTTCCTCCAGTATGGACAGACTGTTGGTGCTCTGGACAGGCTGCGGGGTCAGTCCTGTGCCATACGGCATCATCGGGCTGAAAATTGGAATTCCTGGAGTCATTGCACCCTACAGAAGAAAACGTGACACAGAAACCACAGATCATGATGACTATGTTTTGGTTTTAAGTGACAAAGTTTTCAGGAGGAATCTTAAAATAAATCTATGTGAGCTGAGTTGCTCATATCAAACCTGAAGCATATAGAAGTAAATTATTAAAAATGGAAAATGCTTGGAAATGCAGCTGTTCTATGGAATAAAATACTACCCACAGAAATCTAGGGACATGACATGCTTCTTTACCTTGAAAACATGTCTCAACTCTGACCCACAATTTAACTTGAAATTGTCTGAACACCAGCTGTGCTCACTGTACCCAATGCACTCAGAGACCAGCAACAATCTATTATGTACACAGTTTAAGGAGCAAAATTAAATTAATTTTTCCAACTTGTCTGTCATGCTTCAACTTAGAGGAACCCCATTAAGAAATCCCACATGTATTCTTACACTCCATAACCACATTATTTCTTATACTTCTGGATACAGACATCAATGGTTTTAAAATTCTGCTTTATAAGAGTATTATTCGATGCCTAGCAGAATTTTTCAGATCTGCAAACAAAAAAAAAGTGAAGCTACATGCAAGAAACAAAAAACACTTTCATAAAGGAAATTCAGATCATAGTTGCATCTTAAATAATTTGTTTTTACCTGAGGGGAGGCTAAGCCTTGAGCGTAGGGTGGCAAACTGTTGTTCTGATCCATGATTCCAGTTATTTCTTTGGAGAGGCCAGAAGTATGTCCTTCAATTAATTTAAATAAACTTCAAATCTTAGAGGTTTTTTAACCATTTAAAACATTCCAGCAAAGTAGCTTTTAAAGCCAAGCTGAAAGTGTTCGGAAAACATCAGCTCCAGAGAAATATTATGAGTCTAAAACACTAACAAAAGCCTGGAAAGAAAACAAAAAGTAATATCTTGAGAATAATATCTAAACACAAACCCCTATCAGCTGCTGACTCAGATAAGAGACACCCACGTACAAATACATATAAGAACATTCACGCGTACGCACACACACTCATGCACAATCCATAAAAATAACCTTTTCCAGGCACGCTCCATAGAAACTTTGCAGGATGATTCTGCTGAAGTCCCTGGCAGGTTACCTGACTCACAAGGGCAGGCCTCTATCTAACCAAACCCTCCTGCACAAACAGCTCAAGCTGTTACTGCTCACTCTACTCCAAGCTTCCTCTAACTGGAAAAGCACTGATTTTTTCTAGAATTTAACTCCCCTGACTACTAACTGACAAGCTTACTGACACATTGCTTGTCTCTTCCTGGCCATTTTAAGGCCTGGGCTTTCAAAAATTATTTGTTTCTTCTATGAGAAAAGCATCGCTGATAAAATCAGAGCTAGGAAAACCTCTTCCATCCAATTCCATAAAATAAAGCACTAAAAGATTTCAGACTGCAATGACATGCTTTTCATGAGGAATAAAGAAATACGTGAAAACCAATTTCAAGTATGCAAGTGAAGCATACAATGATTTTATTTTTTAGCAATATTTCTGTTGCTGTGTTATGGAAATAAACAACAGAGGTGGTGAATTTAAATGTTATGATACCAATGATATAATATATTTTCCCATTAATTTTTAAGTTTCTTAACTCTTGCTGAGAAATACTCAAGGTCATTTACAGGCCAGAGGTAGGCCACCTCGAAATCTGAAGACAGCCTATTCAGCCTCTCTTTTTTTAAAGATATGAGAGCTTAGAACTACGTTAATGTTTACACTGCAGCTAAAAAGGCCTGCTTTTTTCCACCCATGACCATATTACCATCTTTACCCTCACCAGAGGTATCAAGCACCCAGGTTTTACAACGCGGGTACATTAGAAGCCTAAACATTATCCTGGAAGAAACAAAGTCAACTCCTCGACAGTCGAGTTATTTGGTAAGAAGGCTGGATACCAGGCATGGCAAAACCTGCAGCCAGGGCACCGTCTGCGCAGAGGTCCCTCCTGTAACCACTTAATGCGGCTTGCGTGGATCTCCACTACAAACGTCGGGCGACGTTTTGGTCGAGGGAACAGAGTCCAGAAGCAGGAGACAGCCCGGAGGAGGCCCCGAGGCCCCTTTCGAGCTCCCACAGCAGCGCTCGGCGTGTGGCCACAGCCTGCCCGTGCCCCCAGCCCTCCTGCTCCCCATCC
>VZTZ01007258.1:104306-115690 GCA_013400955.1 Drymodes brunneopygia | reverse complement strand
TTCTCTTCTCTTCTCTTCTCTTCTCTTCTCTTCTCTTCTCTTCTCTTCTCTTCTCTTCTCTTCTCTCTTCTCTTCTCTTTTCTCTTCTCTTCTCTTCTCTTCTCTTCTCTTCTCTTCTCTTCTCTTCTCTTCTCTTCTCTTCTCTTCTCTTCTCTTCTCTTCTCTTTTCTCTTCTCTCTCTTCTCTCTCTTTTCTCTTCTCTCTTATCTCCTTTCCTCCATACCTGTTTTCTATTTGAGATTTCTACTTTCTACTCAATTCTTTTCTGCTGTTTTTAACCTTAAAAAACACCAGAATCTATCCAAATGCTGAAATATTCTTGCAACTT
The DNA here is from genome assembly GCA_013400955.1 of Drymodes brunneopygia. Lineage (NCBI taxonomy): Eukaryota > Metazoa > Chordata > Aves > Passeriformes > Petroicidae > Drymodes > Drymodes brunneopygia. The sequence continues at coordinate 115,362 of VZTZ01007258.1, read as the reverse complement.
TTTTTTCGAGGATCTCAAAGCCCTCTCTCCTGGCCAGCTTTGCACCTTGCACAACCCTGCAGCATCTTGCAAGGCAGTGTTCTACTCCAAAATATTCCTGCAGCTGTTGAATAACATCATTTTTCAATCGTACAAAACCTACTTGAAGGTGGATAGGAATCACAGGAGTATTTTTATTTAGCTTTTAAGCTCTTCAGCAGCAGAATTGCTCTTCTGTAATTTTGTTTCACCACTAATAAAGGGATTATTTTGGTTTCGAAAGAAGGGGGTTGTGAGGTTGTGTGAGGCAACCTGGCTGGATGGGATTCCAATCTTGATTGTTTTAGGCCATACACTGAAAATTGTGTGTTTGAGAATTAACAGTTTAGAGAATTCACTGGACAAAAGATTATGCTGAATGAGGTCAAGAGACCTTCAAAATTAGAGCTTAACATTCTAAGATGTGAATGTTTTTTGTCATAAAACTCTCCTCACACTGTTGTCAGTCCATCCTTTTTAAGAGGGTGACATTATCAGAGGTCACTGCACTGCCCTCGTTCTGATCCCACCAAAATAAATTGGTTTTTCACTTGGATTGGAAAGAGACCAAGGAAGATTTTGGGTGCTCCTGAAAAATCTCATCTGCAACATGTATGGGAGTTGCCAAGAATTTATCAGTGGATCAGAGACTTGATTTGGTTTGAAACCTTCAATCAAAGCATCACCAAGTGAAATCCTTTGAGTGGAAGGTTCCCTGCCCATGGCAGAGGTTTGGAATGAGATGATCTTTGAGGTGCCTTCAAACTCAAACCATTCTGTGATTCTGTGAAATTTATGAGCACAAATGCATCTCAAGTTTAAAATTCCTGTGCAGGAGAATCGTGGAATCCGTCCAGGCTGGACAAGCACAGCGTTGAGCTCCAGGGTTCATTGCCAATTGCACTGTGCATATTTAATCAAGTGCACTATTGTTTTGAGTGCCTCATTTAAATTCCTCAATTAATTAAAAAAAAAATCATAAATAACTCTTATAGAATTGTCCTATCTCTGCCAAGAATAATTAAAACAATTTAGCAGAATGAACCTCCTAATTGTCCGTGTTCAGCATTCCTAATTCACCATAAAGCTGGATGCTCCTGCATGGAACAAGTCACTGATACATCTCCTGTATTTTAGATTTTGGTGGATGAAACTTGGAGCACTTTGTTCTCATCATCTCTGACCTTCCTGGGATTGTCACACACACTTTTCCCACAAATTAAAGACTTTGTTTTTGCCCAATCTGTGTTTATAACAGATCCATTTCTCCGTGAGATTTTAATTGGTTCATCTTTCTCCTCTTTCGTTTTTCATGCTTCAGGGACCATGCAAATGGGAGCAGTGATTGGATGTGGAAAAATACCCTCCTTTAGGTGAGGTACCTTAAAGATACAAATACACCAAAATTACAGACCTGGAGAAGGCATAAAAAAGTTGCACACCCGAAAATATTCTTTTCTTTCAATAATATGGATATTTAACCTTGATTATAAGAGATTTATATAAAACTGAAGAGTGATAATCATATTCGAACAATTTTTAGTTGCCCATCCCTCCATCCATCCATCCATCCCTCCATCCATCCATCCATCCCTCCATCCATCCATCCATCCATCCATCCATCCATTCATCCATCCATCCATCCATCCCTCCATCCCTCTATCCATCCCTCCATCCATCCATCCATCCATCCATCCATCCCTCCAGAATGTTGCTCTCACTGTCAAAATGCAAGATATTAATTAATTTTCAGCAGGAGCCCCGGGATGCAGATCCATGACTGCCTGGGATATGCACAGGGTGTTGAAGGTGGCATCTGCCAAAGCTTTGGAGGAGCAACCTCTGCAGGAACGGTGACCAAAACCCAAGGGGAGAATTTCCCGTAAAACCGGAGCCGCTTAAACTTCCTTTTAATCCGTGCTTTCTCAAATGGCTCCTGACAAGTCTGCAACTGTACCTGTAAATAAAACATGAGCTACCTGAGGTCGAGAGGAAAATTATTGATTGCGAGGAGCTCGTGTCTGATCCTCATCCTGCTCCTTCACAACCCCTTCCAAAAATGGCTCAAGCCACAAATCCCCGGAGCAGGAGCCATGCTCAGCAAAGGGAAGGCACTCAAAGAGAAAATTGTGGGAGAACTCAGCATCCTCTGAGGGTTTTGGGCACATTTCCACCTTGTTTGCCCTACCCAGGGCAAAACTGCCTCCAATGGCAAAAATTCTGCTGTTCTAAAATAATCTAAATATAAAAATATAAAAAAAACCATACAAACCACGTTTTAAAGAACACCGAGCCTTGTCTTTTCATAACTTTTTGTTGCTTATAGACAATTATTTATTCAATACCTAAGATTCAATTAGTTTTTTTCATTCCTGACCTATTTTGTCTCCTTTTCATGGGACATCTCAAAATTAGCAGACCTTATCAGTCCAATCTTTCAACAATTTCCATAGTGCAGAGGGATTCCTTGGCAAAATGATGAGGAAAAAATGCAAAATATTATTTTGTATCTGTATCATAAAATCAGTTTTTCTTTTGTTTCCCTTTTTTAGTGCCCTTTTTTTAATGACAAACTGGACATTTCTGCCTACAAACCTTGCAGCTTCCTTGAGATAATCCGGCATCACATTTTGGGGAAAAAAAATGGGTTTGAGGGCATAATTTAGGAAAATGTAACGCAATCAAGACTCATCAAGTCCATCCCTCTTCCCTAAGACTCGATCAGCCAAACATCCTTCCTTGTTATGGAGCTCCTACTTCCCAAAAATTCCATCACACCTGAGCAGAATCATCTTCCCTATCATTTAATCTCCATTCCTCTTGTCCTGACACAACAAACGAGGTGGGTTTTTTTCCCTTCTTTTCAAGAACATAAAAAAAGCAGGAATTCAGCGTTGTTTTTATAAATTCAGTTGTTTTTATAAACGCTTTTTATTTTTTTGCCTGCTTTAGGAAAGTGTAATGCAGATGATGAATGGGAACACTCAGTGGTAGGAGAGAAATGATTTGCACTTAGTGCTTGAAATGTGTGAGTCGTAGCGCTGTATAAACACCAAAAAAAAAAAAGTAGATGAAATATAAAACACTGAGCCAGTCTTGCTGCTTTAACCTTTGTCAGACATCCCCCGTATTTTTTGCTACTCGTGAAGCATTTGCAAGCAGCTTTTTTTGTGCACCAAGACCACCTTTGTTTTAAAAGTGATATTGAAAGTCAATTAATTTAGGAAAAGCCCTGACCTTATGGCTTAAATCCTGTGTGATATCTCGTGATGGGAACGTTACAGTTTGGAGGAGCTTTAAGCCATCAATTTTTTAAAGTCCATCCTCAAGGTTAAGCAAAACTTTAACCTTGAGCTGATTGTTCTGTGTCAGGGTTTGGATTGGAGACAGAGATGTTTAAATGGTTTTAAACTAAAAGAGAGGAGGTTTAGATGGAATATTGGGAAGAAATTCTTCCCCGTGAGGGTGGTGAGGCCCTCAGGTTGCGCAGAGAAGCTGTGGCTGCCCCTGGAAGTGTCCCAGGCCAGGTTGGATGGGGTTTGGAGCAGCCTGGGACAGTGGAAGGTGTCCCCAAGGCAGGAGGTGGCACTGGGCAGGCTTTAATGTCCCTTCCATGTATTTCTGGCTGCTTCTTGTTCCCAAAAAGATGCTGTGACTTTAGGGTCAGGGCTCAGAATTTTACTGATTTTTATCCTCATTTCCCATTTTGTCTCCAAAACCCCAATGTGATATTTTCTCGAGGGCTTCAACAGAGCAGATCCACCTGGGAAATGTTGGAGGAAGAGAATTTAACAGCTCAGCCCTCAAACCAGTTTGATTTTGTGTTGGGAGGGGGAGATGCAGATGTGCACACAAATCCAGCTCCACAAAGGGATGGAACCACTAATCTCTACAGAAAACCAGGAATATTTCTAGCAAAGCTCTTTCTGTGCCTCAGCTTTACTATCAGCAAGGAGAATTTTTTGTGAGCTGCATGTGTTACATTTAATTCCCCTAATGCTTAAAATGTATTTTTTCCTTCTTCTTCTACTTCTTTTTTTTTTCAAATTTTATTTGAAAATGGGCCTCTAATACTTGCAAATTCTTAAACATTTATGGATAAACTCATGAATCTGCAAACACTTGCAGATTTCCCCTGACAGCTTGAATTCCTATATTAAACCTCATCTGGTAACTGCAAGTGTCAAAATTATTCCTTGTGTGCTGAATCAGCCTGACTTTGTCATTGCATCCAAGAGAAGTGGAAAATTAAAGTGAATTTCATTGCTTCATAGCTCAATACATGAAAAAGCATGCACAGATGAGCAGCACATACAAAATTTTAATTTTAAATTACATTAATTCATGTTCTCTGGAGAGTTTTTTGTGTCACCAGGCAGGTAGAGACAGTCTTCCTCAGTAACCACTATTATTTATTGATATATATATATATATATATTTTTTTTTAACACCTCAAAAAAAAAAAATAATACCTGTGGTGGTAGGTCCAGGAATCCAGCTGAATGTTTTCTAAAGTTTCTAATGTGAAATAGTGAAATGTCAGAAAAAGAGTGAACAATGAGGAAATTCCTTTTCATGCCACCATGTAATTATTGGTGATTCCTCTCTCCCAAGCTGTTAAAACGCCTGAAAATCTGACGTGAGTGAAAGATATTAATGTACATTTAATTAATTCAAATGCAATGCTTCTGGGGAATCACGAAGCTCAAAACAGTCAAATATCAAATCCTCCATTATTTGTGCTTTCTGACATGTTGTGGATATGTTAATATTTTATTCCCCGAGCCATTTCATCTCCTCTCCTTATCTCTTTTTCCCAGTCTCTCGGATGAATGTGGGTGAAATAAAACGCATTTTAAAGCATTGTGAAGTTTCCACAATAATCTTCCTCTGACCATCCCTTGGGAGCCTTTTTTTGTTGGTGTGCTCAGCACAGGGATAGGAGAGGAAAAAAAAAACAAAAAACATTTTTCAATGTTATTTTTGAGCTTCTTTTCCCTCTCCTGCTCCCTGGAGCCAGCTTGTACTTTGCCCTCTCTGTTCTTTCTCGCTTGGCCTGAATCTCCTGCAATTTATCTCGGGCTTCCACCAGTGCAAGGAGGCTGCCCTCTGATTCCAGCAGATTTGCTGCAGATCCATGGAAATGGGGAAATCTCTGCACCAGAACTCGGGGCTCGATGAGATTTAGGAATATTATTTATGTCAGCCCACGTTCTGCTGATGTGGAACAGAGATCGCTCTCTTGGACCAAGGGAGCTCTTGTGACTTTAGGGGAAAATAAATTCTTCCATAGTCCTTTGTTATCCTCTGTTGCGTGGTTGTTTGTGTGGAAAATGGTTTGGAGAAGGCTCTGATAATTCAGTTTTTCTCTCTGTGCCTCACAGAACAATCTCTGCTCGTTCTGTGTTGACCCCAGGCCTCAGAGAGAACCTGAAGTGAAGCAACCCAGGTCCTCCTGATTGTTTCTTCTTCCCAGCATCCCCAACAAGTGTGAAACACCAGACAGCACCAAAATCTTGGTTTTCCTGAGGTGAGCGATGAGCTCCTGCTGGGAAGGAATTGTGCTTTGGGCTCTCCATCAACTCCTCCTTCTCAGCTTTGTGTTGATAATGTGCTTTTCCATCCCTCCAGCTCTGAGAGTGAGGGAGCTTTACAGAGAGCTCTGCTTCCACCCAGCAATCAAAGCTTTTGAGGCAACTTTTTGGGGAATGATTGCCTCAATTTCCACTCCTCAGAAGCCCTGAGGGGGCTCATTGAGTGCTCTCTTTAAGGCCTGAAGAGTAGATCAGCATGACCCCGAATTAAGCCTTTTGTTTGGGTGTGTGAGTGTAGACACAAAGTTCTGCCACTTTCCCAAAGCCCAGGTTTAGGCAGGACTGGGAATGAGGTGGCTCTGGCAATTTTGAAGGCAAAATTTGTCAAGAAGAGTTTTTACAGTCCTGAAAATTCCCAGGCCACACCAGCTGAGATTGGAGAAAGGCTTGACTTCCAGCCAGAGTAAAAAAAAAATAAAAAACCCCAACACTTTTCAAGTATTATGAAAGCAAAAGGACAGTGAAGAGAGTGCATTAAGATGTTTTTAGAAGACCAATTCATGCTGCTTTATATCTCCCCTCATTTTAGTGCAGGCACACAGAGAACGTATTTCACCCATCTGGTTGAGTCTCCTTCCCTTAAATTGGGCTCTTTTTTCGCTTGTCTTGCCTGGAAGCTGAGAAGAGGAGACTACATTTGCTGGGAAATGTCATTTAAATACGTGAGAGTTTTATCAGCAGAAAGCTTTCATTATTGGAAAAAACCACGAATACGAGGCACTAAAGAGACTCGGAGCGAAGGCAGGAGGCAGGAGGTGAGGATTGCTGGTGCTCTGCTATCAGTGATGCTGAAAGGCTTGGGGAGCCTGCAGGAAATTTAAATCGTGTTCTATCTTTGGCTGCAGATGTGCTGGGCAGGGCTGGAGCAAAGGTGTGCAGCTTAAATGTGGTACAGCTGGCAACAGAATAAACACGCAGGTTCCAGAGCAGCAGTTGAACCAACTAAAAAGGGGCCTGCCCTTTTTTATTCTCTTATTTTTATATGTTTCTAAAGAAAATTAGGGATTGGTGAGAGGGGTTAACACCTCTATAAGTTCACAGGATAAAGACATGGTCAATCATCTTTCTCCACCCCAGGGGAAAGGAATGAAAAACAATTTACGAGTGCAAAACAATCTTGGCCAGTTAGGAAAAACAAGGACTGTGTTTATAGAAAATGCATGGGAACTTCTACTACAAAATTCCAAACATGAAACCCTGCAAAAGCAGGGCGACACTTAGAAGCTCTACAAAGCAGTGCAGAAATGAAACTCACCCTTCCCCTCCTCGGTGTTTTTACGGCTGCTTCTTCCCACTCAATTTTATAGCCTGGCAAGGAAGATAATTCCTTGGATCTTCCCCCGTCATCTCGCACAAACATTTTTGGTTTTGTTTAAACTCATCCTCATCTGAACACTGCCTACTCCAGGTTTTGCCTCGGGGCTTTAGAGGAGTTTGGTTTTTATTGTTCTCCCGTTGTAATCGGAAGCACAAACACATCTCAGTTCGTGGCAGGATGTGTTTGACACGGATTCACACAGCCAGGAATTCCTTCGGAGCATTACAGGGAGAAAAGGGAGATTTAGGGCAAAGGGATGAGCAGGGACTTTCTGTCCCCTCCCTCTGCAAGACCTCAAACAACTCCTTTAAAATTTGCAACTGATTTTCCCTTTATGGAAAAAAAAGTCAAACCAATTATGCTTACAAACTATAAAGATTCTATATTCCATTATTACCAATATTTAGATGCAGTGTGGCATTAAACTTACAAATGGGATTTTTTTTTTCATAAAGTATAAATAATTAGCATCTCTTTATTTCAGCTACAACATCTGTTAGTTCTGTTTTGCTGGGATTTTTTGCTGCTTTTTAAGCTGAAGAGTCAGAGGAAAGAGCAATTAAATGATATAATGCACTTAATTTCGTAACCTGGGGTAATTTCATGAAGAGTAAGAAAAAGAAAAATGAAAGTTGAACATCAGGACAGGAGGTAAAGAAGTATCATAAAAAAAAAAATCCCTCAGGGTATCTCATCACTTGGGTGTCTTAAAACTAGTCTGGAAAATTGACTTTAATGTCTATTCTAGACAAGAAACCTGAGAGTCTGCACAGGGTGGGTTGGAAAAACCTCATCCCTTTGTTTTCCTGTTGTTATCCCTTTGTTTTCCTGTTGTTATCCCTTTGTTTTCCTCTTGTTTGCTGTGTTGTTCCCTGAGACACGACCATGCAAGCTCTTGCTGTTTGAAACATGGAAAATGTCTCTCCTTTTCCCAATCATCATTTCCTCTCCCATCAAGCTGCTGTGAAGACCCCAAGGCATGAGCAGGCTCAAGGGATGGCCTAAAGCCAGCAGAGAGTGCAGAAATCCCTCCCTGTCTCCATCCTGGGGAGAACAAATTTCCCACCATTCTCCCGCTGACGTCCAGAATAATCAGAATTTGTCTGGAAAATATTCCTGACACAAAGCTTTGTAATCACATCTCAGTCTTGGTCATAGCAAATGATACAACAGCAGCTGTTTCCTCCCAATTAATTGCATTTAATGGTGCCCAGACTGGAATGCAGAGGCAGCTCCTTCAGATGAAGATGTCAAAACTAATGGAGTGAACTCTCGCAAGGTGTGATTAATTCCTTGGCAAATATTTTTCTTTATTAGGCCGCTAATTAGATTACTTTGCGAATTCTCAGTTAATAAAAATATTAATATTTGATATTTATCTACTGGCAGGCACTAATAGCTGGCATGGTAAAGCCCAGCTCTCGTGGAGCTGTATTTTATTATTTTATTTGGGTTTATGAGCTTTGCTGCAGTCGGGGTGGGTTTGGTGCTGATTTCAGCGCTGCTCTCTGGAGTAGCCACAACACCTCCTATTAGTGCACCAGGGGGCCAGGAAAATGAGAGCCCTGATTATGCTGGGTGTGCTCTTACACAGAATTGTAGAGCTCTACAGTGACTGCTCTGCAGCTAGATATCAAAAATAAAATAAAATAAAATTAGAGAATGTGTGAAAGTCACTGCTTTGCAGAGAAAATAAAGCAGCTGTGAAGGAAGGAATCAAAACATACAGAGTTCAAAGGATGTTCTGTGTTTAATCTCTGGGGGAAATTCTAACCCAGAATTTTACTCAGGGTCGTATTTACAATCAGTTTCCTCATCCTATTTGGTGGTGGAGAATTGCCTGGGTGCAAATAAGAGTATGTAGATGAAATCTAGATGATTTTTGAGCAATCCTGGACATCGGGATCTCCTTGGAGGTGCCCAAAGGGTGACGTGGGCTGGCAGAGGTGAGGGCTGATTCAGGGTCTTAAACCTGGTTTCAAAAGCAGTGCTAATAAAAATAAATTATCAAGGAAAATGAAACAGAAGTAGGAAAATGAACCAATGGCATTTTCCTTTTTCCTTGTAAAATGAGACAGAGAAATTCTTAAATTTTTAGATGATTAAAAACTTCTGCCTTTTATGTTTGAAAGCTGCAATGCAATAATTTTTTTGCCACCTGTGTCATAAGTTATGTCCATACAATATTTCCCCCAAATCCTTATTCTGATATTGTCACATCCCAGGAACCTGTGAGCCCATGGAGATGCCAGGAGAAAATGCACTCTTGTTTTTCTATTCCTGCAGCTTTGCTGTGGGGGAACACTGTAATAATCTGTCCCATTGCTCCCTAATAGACTTTTCCTTGAGTTTCTCACCTGTCCCATCTCTTCCAGAACCTTCTATTTCCACATGGGAATAGCCTGAGTTTGACATTTGCTCTTTAACTCTTGTAAAAGCTCCTGCAGGTATCATTGATGGCTTTTTGTTGTTTTTGTTGTTGTTTTTAAGGCAGATGTTTAGAAAGTGCTTGGAATTCTCCAGCATCTTCTCTTGATGCTGATGAGCAAGCCAAAAAGTGTTTGATATCTCCCAAAATTCCTGGGAATGCCCTCATGGAGCAGAGCTGAAGAGCAAAAGAGAAATCGAGGCAAACAGCAACAATGGAACACCAGAAATGCTGCAGGTGTTTTATTTTTAATACTGCTCTATTTGAGTTCATCTGGTAAAATTTTAACCTAAAAAAAAAAATGTTCACTGAACTGCCAGGAAAGTAAATATTTTGGTGTTGCTTAGGAATTTCTGAATTAGTGTCAGCAGCTAATAAACACTGAATTGCAGGTACTGATACCAACCTCTCTATAACATTAATGTCAACTTTTGTGAGAAAAATCTACATTAGATTTTTAATAAAATAAAAATTTCTCCATCCTAGAACTCTCCTTATCACATGGATCTCATTAAAACACCATTTTTGGGCTAATTTGCAGTTTGTGTTGGTCACCACAGCTTCATTTTCTTTTTCTTTACTGATAATCTGATTTAGTTGTGAGTTTGAACCACAATTATGCCACTTCCACACAATACCCCATTATATTTCAATATTCACATTGCTAAGAACGTTGAAGAGATGATAACTCATTAATAATTATTGCTACAGCACTAATTAATGCAACACCACCAGCTGTACCCGAGCACGTTTATTTTTTATCTCAAAGAAGAGAATCTGGATAAGAATTTTCCTGTTACAAGGAGCAGGGAGGGAAATATTTTCACCAAAATATTCTTTCACAAAGGTTTGCCCTGAGTTTGATCTAAAGGAAATTGCTGGAAGAGCAAAGAAGAAAAGATGAAGAACCTGAGCAAGGTGTGAAGCAGCCTTGGTGGTGGCAGTGGACCTGTGCAAACACACCCCGGGCAAAGAAAGGGCTCATTAGCTCTGAAAGAGAGAAAAGAGAAAAGATTTACTGATTTCAGCTCAAGCCAAGGCTGGGAATTCGTGTTGGTTTTCCCAGGTCAGCTGACGGGCCTGTGGGATGTGGTAAAATGCTGCTTTGTGAGAAATTAAAAAAGNTTTAAATATATATATAATATTCAAATATCAAAATTGAAGATCTATCTCTTATAGGAACACACTTCACCTTTTATTCTCTCATGACATTTGTAGCAGGTGACACGATGCAGTGCCCACTGCCATGGGCCTGTCTCTCTGTTATCTCTCACAAAACATGATAACCTTTATTCTGAGATGAAAGCCATTAAAATGCACAGTTTAGCATTTTCAAACATTATTTTCTAGATCAAATTGTTGTCTGTCTGTGACAATGAAAGAGTTTAGCACTGTGGCACTCTGATTGAGTTAAAAAATGAGATTTCATTGTGCTGGACCAGCTGCATTGCTATGAAATAATTTTTTCCTTGATATTGAAAGCAGTTGCTCCTGCTCAGCTCCTGGATTATGTCATACCCTGATGTGTTGTGTCATGCTGTACACTGAATTTTTAACATTTTTCATGTCACATTTGCAGCAGATGACCCCAGGCTATCATTTGCTGTCACCCTGATTTTTGCAGGGTTCCATGTTTGTAATTTTGTAGTAAAAGTTCCCATGCATTTTCTATAAACACAGTCCTTGTTTTCCCAACTG
>VZTZ01007258.1:48820-92826 GCA_013400955.1 Drymodes brunneopygia | reverse complement strand
TTTTTTTTTTTTTTTTTTTTTTTGGCAGAGAGCACAGTTGAGAAATGATGGATTATCATTTCTCATTTGGACCCAAAGTCCGTGCGGCGGCCAAAAGGAAATAAGCAGTTTCTCCCGAGTGGCAGAAAGTGCATTGTTAAGGTGAAAGGAAAACCAGGAGACAAAATTAAAGTGATTTGTCCCAGCTCCCACAGCTGGAGAGCTGAGCTGAGGCTGGAGATGAGATGTTTCGTGAGATGCTTCACTCCTGGCACCGACTGTGGGTGGACGCATGGAAAATCCTGAGAAATGGAGGTTTCGTGGAAGGAAGTTCAGCTTAAAGCCTGATTTCCAGAGGCTGGGTTCGCTCCTGGTTTGTGGTCACATCAGGAATGGAATCCTGCTTGTTCCTGCACGGGGGGAGTCCAGCAGGGAAACCCCCCTGAACTGGGAACTGCTGGGGTCACAGCCCCAGACATTGGGGCACTTTGGACAAGAAGGACTTTNAGGAGGAGAGGGAACGGCCTCAGGCTGGGCCAGGGGAGGCTCAGGGTGGGTATTATGGAAAATTCATTCATGAAAAGGGTTGTCCCAGTGTTGCCCAGCCCTGCTGGAGTCCCCACCAGGGGATTTAAGGTCCCTTCCAACCCAAACCATCCCTGGTTCTCCGAATGTGACACCCGGCACTCGATCTCACCCTGCAGAGAAGGCACCAAGAGAAACAGAGCTCCATTTCCTTGGATCCTCCAGGACACCAGAACCATCCCACATTTTCCTGCACCTCTTGGCTGATTCTAACAGCAGCTCTCCAACTTCTTCCTCTTTGGGGAGCTTCTGAACAAGTTCTTGGCTTCCCAGCCAAAGCTTTGCAGTTCAGTTTCTCCTGGAGCATCAGGGAAAAAAAAAAATTAAAAAGAGCAGTCATTTGCTGGAATCATGAGCAGCTAATTTGCTGAGTTCAGTGGCAGGAAGCCTGAAGATAATCAATCCAGTTCTTCCCTACATGTATGAATGAGAGGCAGCGTGCTGAGGAGGGCAAACTGCACTGCTGAAAACGAGATGGAAAATCTCATCAGGTGAAACTGTGGATAAATCTTTGCTGGCAGAACATTTCCTCAGAGCATCTCCAGGTTCTTTTTGGGAGACTTTTGGAGTCAGAACCCAGCACAGTTGGATAATTACTCTGATTTAGGACATGTTTATGTTTTTATCTAGATGAGAGTTGCGTTTGCAGCACGAATTTCCAGATTGCTGCAGTTTTTTCCTCTTCTGAGCTCAAGCAGTTGGACAAAACTAAGTTTATGTGGAAGCATTTAATTGTTAAAAAAATCCTAACTCTTTACTGATTTTTTTTTGTTTGTCTCTATGTATAAACTATTTTTAACACTCTCTACTTCTTGCTTGCATTAAATGTATTCTAGCATAATAAAATAAATATAGAATATAATACAGATTTTGGACTTCTCTGCAGCTAAGAATTCTCTATTTTGCTTCACCCTGCCAAATCTACAGCAGATTGCTCAGATCCATCAGTCAGCAGAGGAAGTTTTCTCTACCCAGCACATAGCTCAGACACCAAGACAGACAAAATAAATGTGAGCTGAGCAGGGCAATATAAAACTGCCTAAAATCCTTCTGGGGCTGTACAACTCCATAATTCTTCTGAGATTCACTGAGCAGTGATTTCTCTCTTCTTTTCTCCTTCTCTGAGGTGGGTTTAACTGACAGCACCAGAACTCATTGCCTGGAAGTAAAAAGGAGAAAACTGCTGTGTGTAGCTGGAGAACTTCACCAGCCCTGCTGTAAAATCCCCTCGTTGGCTTCTGAGCAGTGAAATATGGACAGAAAAACAAACAAACAGATACAGGAATCACCTCCCCACAGCTGTGCTGGCTCTGGCAAGTGAAATCCTGAGCAGGGAATTGATTCACAACATCCCTCAAAATGCCAGAGAGTTGTGACTCTCCAAGGGCTGGAAAAAGGAAGATTTGGGGCTGTTTGTACCTTCTGGTGTCAATACTTTGCTGTGCCATGAGGTTTGTCCAAAAACTTGTAGGGAACCTAGAGGTATCCCATATTTTGTTCTTTTCATGTGCAGGTTCTGCTGCAATTTCTATGAAAGCAAACAGATCAAGCAACAAGCAAATCCTGTTCAGGTTAAATTCTCTCTCTCAGGTTTTAGGCACCTAAAAAGCAGTGGCTTCATTTTCCCCACTTTGAGGTTTTATTTTCCACGTTGGCACACAAAGCCAGGAGCACAAAGGGAAGGTGAGATCCTGAATTCAGGTGCTGGAGTTTGGACAATTTTGCAATGTCAACACCTGTTACTTTTTTCTCTTAAACGGTCGTGTGCGCTTTTAGAAATAAAACCTGAAAGAAGCTTTGGTTGCAAAGTTTCAAATGAGCTTTTATTAAGCTGAAAAACAAATGAACAGAGTGTTCATTAAGGTGTGTGAGATCACAGCATTAGAGCAGACTCACAGAAAAATATTGTGGCCCACTGAACTCTGTACAGAAAAACAGAAAGGCAAAGCAATAATATTCCAACTTATTGCACAAATACATCTGCGTGCACCCAAATTGAGGAGTAAAAAAAATCACTGTACCAACATTATCCTCTCTAATTAGGGAATTGTGAATAACGCTGGTCATAAAAACAGCGTCAGGAAAGGGTAAGAAAATTCCATCCCCTGTAATAAAAGATGTCTCCTTTGGGGTCACATTTAGCTTTGGTGGGCTGCCAAAGGGATCAGTCTCCATGATCTATTGTTTAGTGACTGCTCCTCTGATCCTGGGATGTCTTCTCCACTCACTTACATATTTCTGGCTTGTTAGGGAGGCAGCATGACAGTACAAAGGGCTGGATGTATGTCTGTGCATTGTAAGCAGAACTTGGAGATGCTCTGAGTCAGGATTTTCTAATCACATGCCAGGGCTAAGTAACTGCTCATGTTCTACATCTTCCCCCAAAATAATAAAAAATGAGAAGTCTGAAGCTGCTCTGGATACGGGAAAGGCTCAGCAAAGCTCTTCTGAGGTTTTTAAAATGCATGATTGGAAATATCTGCCGGGGTTTTTTTTCGGTTTTTTGTCTCGTGTTCCTCAAAATCTGATCAAACGTTGAAGATGATCAAATTTACATGGGGGAAGAAAGCACAAACTTCCGCCATTATCTCCTTTTCTGCTTCCTTATAAACCCAAACTGGAAGGCATCCAATTTCTCCTCGCAACTGCCTCTGGAAATGAAAGAGAGCCTGAATAGAGGAGGAGATGAGCTGCTTTAAATGCTTTTTCATAGTTCTCACTGCTATGAAAGCTTCATTAAAAGCTGCAGCTTGCTTGTTTTCGAACTCTTCCGAAGTAATAAGCATATAATTGTGCTGGAAACTTGGGAGGAGCGTGTCCCTGCAAGCCACTGCAGCAGCCTTTCATTTCAAGGTCCTTTTGCATTTTTCTCGAGGATCAGTCATTCCCATCTGAAGGGAATTTAGAAGAAATATTGTTTTTTGTAAAGAGGACGTTGACGCTTCGCGATGTTGATACGTCGGCAGAAATTACTTCCTTGCGGGCTGTTGGCTCTGAGGGTGTGTTGTGAGGCATAACAATTATTTTGCCTTTTTTTGTTTTGGTCTCCTTAACCCACATTCAAACTGTGTCAGGCAAAGGTTCATTGCCAAGCCCTTTTCTATTTATTTTGGTTTCTTCAGATGGAGAATTGTGAGGAACAAGGAAGAAAATTTGTGCTACCAGCATTTTTTTACAGTTTATCCTAAAAAATTCAGCTCTGCTGCTGAGTTCCACACATGTTCTGGCTGATTCCATGGGATTTCTTCTGATATCTCCTGTGGAGCAAAACCAACCTTGCTGCAGATGTTAATAAATGCTCTTTTGGAGCAGCTGGAAGGGATTTTGGGAGCATGGACGGATGAATTTCATAACTCTGAGGGTGAGAAAAGCATTCAAAGCCCTTAAATCACCCTCTTCCACAGTGACAATCCTTCAGTGGCAAAAATCCACTTCATGGATTCACCAAATTCAATCCAATATTTACTCCTGAAATTCCACTTTCAAAGTCCTGGGCCAGGACGCAAGAAAACAGAGATTTCCACACTGATTGAGGAGAAGTCAGAATATTTTCTGATTTTTTTTTCCCACAAATCACAGCCCCAAACATCCCAGAATTAAACATGGTGTATAAGAAATACAGTATTGATAAGATTTTGGGTAATTCCCACCGAAAATGTCGGGAAAATTCTCGGGGTGAACTTGAATTAGCAAAATTAGCCTAATGAGAACAGTGACAAAGATATTTAGAAAGTCAGATGTGGGTTCTGTTCAAAGGAATTGACATTTATTTAGAATATAGATTTCTGGGGAATATATTTCCAAGCCATGCTTCGTTGCCTTCTTCCAGTCTGCACATTTATTATCCAAAATAAAGACCACAGTGCCCAAATAGTCACTTTGACTCTGTTCCATCTTGTTTCCAGTTTGTTTCTGGGATCCCAGTGAAAATTCTCTTCTAGTTTACAATGAACCAGAATGGATTCATAAATCACAGAACACAAAACTAGGGTGTTTAAATTTTTTTGTCTCCACAGAATTCTGATAGCAGCATTTTCCAACTTTCCCTGAGCTAACTCCACACCAGCACCCAGAAATAGGAAAATGTATTTACATTCGTTAATTTGCTTCCACCAGTTGAGAAAAATAACTGGGTGTTTCCCAATAATAGAAGTAAAACTTACAGTGAGGCCAAAGATAACTCCAGTTCCCACTGAAACAGTGAACATTTCCTGGCCCATAAAATAAATATGAGTAAAACCGGTGGAAAGTCATTGCTTTACTTTATTTTACTCCTTTTTTTGATCAGTTCTATTGCCACATAAATCCCTGTTTTGGAATTTTATTCTCTGACAGAGAGGCTCTTCTGATTGAAAGAATATTCCCAGCAAGTCAGAAAACTTTTGCACCACAGGCTTTACATAACTCGGAGAAAAATGTCCCAGAACTCATAGGAGAGTAGAAGATGGAGGGTGATCCTAGAAGGAAATATTGAGTTAATTCCCCTCCCTCCCCTTTTTTCTTCACAAATCCCTCATTTCCAAGCAATAAATCCCCCGTGAGGTGCAACACTTGAGGTTCTATGAGTAAATCCCAAATTTAGGCCCTACTCTACTCAATCCCGACTGTCCAGCCATGGGAGCCAACACAGCTGGATGGGGAGGTTGGAAATGGACTCCTGAGCACAGATGTGCCTCTTTTCTTTTTTAATTCCCCTCCCTCCCCTTTTTTTTCTTCACAAATCCCTCATTTCCAAGCAATAAATACTCCATGATGTGCAACACTTGAGATTTTAGGAGTAAATCCCACATTTAGGCCCCACCCTACTTAATCCATGTTGTCCAGCCATGGAAGCCAACACAGCTGGATGGGGAGCTTGGAAATGGACTCCTGAGCACAGATGTGGCTCTTTCCCTTTTTAATTCCCTTCCCTCCCCTTTTTTTCCTCAGATATCTCTAATTTCCAAGCAATAAATACCCCATGGGGTGCAACACTTGAGGCTTTAGGTGTAAATCCCACATTTAGGCCCTACTCAATCCATGTTGTCCAGCCATGGAAACCAACACAGCTGGATGGGGAGCTTAGAAATGGACTCCTGAGCACAGATGGGGCTCTTTTTCTTTTTAATTTCAAAATTCAGCAAGGAAATGAGGCTAATGTTTGCCTTGCTTGTCTGTGTGCCACAATCTATGAGTTTTCATCAAAACCCTCGAATATTTTCAGGTAGAGCCATCTCCAGGCACTCCCAGAAGCAATTAGCACTGCCTGGGTTTGTAAATGCTTCCTGCCTGTGGTTGTTTGTCCTGGGAGCTGCACAATTATTATTTGCAGGGTTTCTGGTAAAGCTGGGATTGCTCATCCCAGAATCCTGGAGCTGCCTGTGGAATGTTGTTTAGAGCCAGGATATTTTGGTGTCGAGCACCACTGGGGTGTGAGGTGGGTAAATCTCTCACTTGACACTTACAGGGGGAAGAGGGAAGAAGGATGTTCCAACTTTGAGTGGCTGAGATGTTTTTCTTCTTCTTCTTCCTAGAAAAAATCCCATGAAGGGAAGAGCCTTGATGTGTGGCCCATCTGACCAACGTAGAGGGACAGGGCTGGCTGTTAGGAATAAAACAAAAAGAAAAAAAAAAAACCAGTGCAGTTTTAGGGTCTAAGTGGAATTTTAGGGCTTACAAATGTCCTCAGGCATGTGAAGGTCTTTACCCTTTAATGCTCTCATCACCCTTCCTGCAGTGACAGAGGCATCCAGAGTTTCAATACAAAACACACTGAAAAAAGAAATTCAAGTGCTTCAAATCCTCCTAAGAAACAAAAATCAATTTAAAATATGCGATCCATTACCACAAGCTTACCAACATTATTTTTATTAGGTTTTTTTTTGGTTTTTTTTTTTTTTTTTAATTTTCCATTATGGGCATCGATTTGCCGGTTGCTTTTTGTTCTTTGCCTCTTGCAGCGGAGAAAGATCGGGCTCTGCAGAACGAGCACTTGGGCTTTGTGCTGAAATATTTATCAGTGCAAGCAAAGCACCAAAATGTTGTGGCTTCGTGTCACACTCGATTCACCCGTGCAGGTGCAACCTGTGGGCAGCTGCTGCACCCAAGGAAGGAAGCAGTCAAAGAATTGAGGGGCACCAATGCAAAGCAGCCCCTGCCAGGGGCATGCACAGCCTCCTGAAGAGGCTGGCTGGCACATTTTTGCCTTGTCCTCTGCATTTTTGCTCTGTTTCTTGGGCTGAGCAGTTTGCAGAGCAGGAATTCGATGTGGCCACCCATCACTTTGGGTGTTGGAGGTGCTTATTTGATTTATGTGTGTTTTTATGTAATGCTGGTGTTTCCGAGGAGCTTTTCCATTCCTTGCAAACTCCTATGAATTAGGCAATTATATAAGTTACTCTTTTGACCAGAGGGAGAAGGAAACCTGATAGGACAGAGCAGTACAGAAAACCAGGACTTAAAAGTGTCCTCAGGCATGTGAAGGTCTTAACCCTTTAAATGCTCTCGTAACTCCTCCTGCAGTGAGAGTGGCACCCACAGTTTCAATATAAAATGCCCTAGAAAAAGGAATTCAAGTGCTTCAAATCCTCCTCGCTCCCACTTGTCAGTCATGGCTCATTTTCAGGATTATTGAGAGAAAAAAGAAATTATTCTGTCCAGCATTTTTTTTCCTCACAAAAAAATGCATTGTGGGGCTTGTAGGAGAGCTCACCCTCAGCAGTGCAGCAGGCAGAGCCAAAATCTGACTTTATTAAGATGAAATCATTGTCTGTAGGCAAAGCAAAGCCATGTGATATCTCCATCAGCGAGGCTTTCATATGCAGCTACTCAAAAGCCTGGAATAAATGGAGCTGATTGAGGTGAGCCAGAGGCAATTCAGCCACCAGAGCCAAGCCAGGAGAGGATCAGAGGCTGGAGCTCCCTCGTTAGCAGGGAGCTGCTCCGAGCTCAGATCCAGCTGCCAGGGGGAAACGAGGAGATCCAGAGCTACAGGGCACTTTCCGAGCAGTCACAGTGTCCACAGGTCCAGCTTCCAGACAGAATAACCCAGCCTCGGGAAAAAGGAGGAGCTGAGGGACAGCCAGACATCCCCAGGAGCTCTCAGTGAGGGACAGTGTCCCCAGGAGGTGACTGGCAGCTCAGCAGAGCAGATGAGACACTGTAAAAATAAAAATGGAGACAAAGAGGGATGCAGGGAAGGCAGCTCATCATGATTCTCGTGTGGAATATCTCTGCTCCAGTTTCAATTAGCCAGGAGAGGAGCAGATTGTCATTTCAATCCAGACCTCTGGGCTGGGGGACAGAGCTGGGCCAATTTGAGGGAAAGTACCTGGCAGGGAACATGGGAAAGGGAAAGAGCATCTCTGTGGCACACCTGCAGGTCATGCAGATTCTCCTCTTGGTGCCTCCCAGCACTTCCATTCAAAGAATTCATGGAATTATGGAATATCCTGAGCTGGAAAGGCCCCACAAGGATCATCCAGCCCAACCTCTCTCCCTGCAGAGACACCCCAAAAACCCCACCCTGGGCATCCCCGGGAGTGTTGTCCAAACACTCCTGGAGCTCTGGCAGCCTCGGGGCTATGCCCATTCCTTGGGGAGCCTGGGCAGTGCCCAGCACCCTCTGGGGGAAGAACCTTTTCTTAATGAATGAAAAAAAAAAACCTCCTCACGGGAATGGGGGTGGATGAAAATGCTTTGCCACTGAAATCACTTTTAGAGATAAAGCCACCGCTGACCCTCACACAGCACGTGCTGAATTCATGATAACCTCTCCATGAGCTTCAGAATTCCAGCTTTGGGCCCCCAGGAATTTCTAATCCTAACAGTTGAGATCCAAATTGTTCCTTCTAGTTGCAAACACAGCTCTTGGGGAAGGGCTTTGGATGAATGCATCCAGCAAAGCAGCACTTTTCAGTATCTATTGCAGATTGTAATGAATTCACTGTCAGGCCTCCTCTCCACTAATCCTTCCTGCCCCAATCCAACATAATCCAGTCTAACAGCTCCTTTTCTGGACACATGAAGCCCTTTTTAGCTGTGGTTATCTTCACATTACCAGATAATATTTGTTGAGCCCCTCTTTTCTTCCACATCCAAGATTTTGTCACTGAATGTAGGGAGTTGGAGTCCAATGTGTGATTCCCAACCTCCCCTGTGTGCCCTGTCTGGGACAGTTTCCAAGCTGCAACAATTCCAGGATTTACCAAAAAGGAATCCACATCCAGAAATCAGGCATTTCCAGGCTCTCTCTGCTGAGGTGTTCCAAAATCTGTATGTGGAGCCACATATCCCATCATGCTAAAATAGCTAAAACAAAAAATCAAGAGGACGAAATCAAGAATTTAAAGATTTTTTTAATGAGAGAAGTCATTGCACAGAGACTGGTGGTGATAATAAATTCCAGTCCAGGGGTGGAAATGTGTGGAAAGCACCAGAAAAACCAGCAAAACCAGGGTTAAAGAAATGCCATTTTTAATTGCTGCAGAAGATGGAGGCCAAATGATATAAATACAAGATGACAGGACAATAAACAAGAGAATGAGAACCATGGAGTAATGAGGCAAAATATCCTGGCCAACATCATTGCAGAAGCAGTTTTAGATTGATAACCAGGATATTTTTAGGATCCATAGCTATGGGTGGTCATTTGCAACCCATGATTTTTTTGATTGGATTGATGGGGACACTCTGAAAGAATTGTTGGTGTTTTATGTGCTTTTAGAGAATTGAAAAAGCAGTTTATGGATTAGCTTGAAATAAAAAACTTATGGCAGATGAGTTCAGCTGCTTGTCAGCTCCATGCACTCAATTATAATGCCCACTGAGAGCTGTGTTTTATAATTTCACTAATACATCAGAATTGGTTGATTTCCCTTCGTTTTCAGTGTTAATTTTGAGCTTTTATTGGATTATTGCAGAAATCAAAGCACCTAAACCCCACTATGTGCATGAAGTGATTTTATCCCCTATGAAGATTTCAGCATTGATTGCAAAAACTGCATTTGTTCTTCAGCACGAAATGCTTTTTGAAACTCTGATAAAAAAGTGTGTCACTGACAACTCCATCATCCAATCCATATATTGGGTAAAAAACATCTGTGCGTGTTTTCCAACAGGAAAAAAAAGTTTGTTTTTTCCCTATTTTCCAATATTTCTGTTAGAACTGTGCAGGGGATTGAGTGGAGCTGGGATTTAGGTGCTGTGATTTGGAAATGAGCTTGTTTTATGATGAGGGATAAGAAAAAGGCAGATTTGTGGGGGGAAAGGAGAAGTCTTTGCAAGTTTTGTGTCAGTTGGGTAGAAATCTTGCAAGGAGCTTTGCTGTGCTGCTAATGATCTTCTTGGGGAGCTAAAAAACAAAGGAACAGGAGGATATTTGGCCCAGCTGAGAATATTTTAGAATAGTTGCTGGTGTAACAATGGGCAGTAAAGTAGATCGATCAGGGAACAAGAGCTGGATAATTGGCAGAAATCACCCTGTGGTGACCCAGCTGGGGCAAGGGATCCCTTCAGGGAGCTGCAATTCAAGACTTCTGGAGTTGTGCAGCAATTTGTACGTCAAAAGCTGTAATTTCCCTGGAAAAGGAGGGTCAGTTCCTCTGACTAAGCCCACTTGATTCTGATTTTCTCTACTAAGACTCTTCAGCCATTGGCCTTCTGTACTAACTTCTCATCAATGAGGGCATTTTCCTTAATTAGACCCGATATTTTGGGAAAAAATCAAACCTGTTCCTCCATTTCTCCATGTCAGGATTAGAATTCTGGCTTTTAAAATCAAGTTTTGTTGCATGATGGCAGTTCAGCAAATATTTCTGAGAAGGTGAACACCTTAAATAACTCTTTGACCCATTCTGGAGTAAGATCTCCAGTAGCAGAGACCTTCCAAAGAAGAGGTTTGAATAAACTTGTGTTTTTAGCTGAGTTTTTGTTAAACAGCCCTTAATCTTCTTTATCCAGCCCTTTTTAGAGCACAGGAATGACAGGGCTGATATGGAGATTTTAAATTCAAACGCGGTATGAATTTTTGTGGATGCAGCAGGAGCTAAGGAAAGGAACCATGTCCAGCTAAGAACTTCCTCAGAGGGAGAAAAGGGTCCCCAAAATGTCAGTAATAAACAGGCAGATGTGACTGAATGGTGCCAGACAGGAATTCCACCAATGTTCGAAAGGCGATGTTTGTAGGACACACAAAGTATGAACAGATGGGAGGTGCCTCAGATCATGGAAGACCTTGAAATAAAATCACAGAATCACAGGATGGTTTGGGTTGGAAGGGACCTTTCAAGGTCATCCTGTCCCACCCCCTGCCATGGGATATCTCCAAGTGGACCAGGTTGCTCCAATCCCCATCCAACCTTACCTTGAGTATTTCCAGGTATGGGGTATCTACCCCCTCTTTGGGCAGCCTGTGCCAGAGTTTTACCACCCTCACCTTTATTTAATCTAATCTGAATCCACCCTCTTCTAGTTTAAAATCATCACCTTTTGTCTATCACAACAGGGCCTACAAGCTTCTTGGGTAGAAGCTTAGAGGACTGTTCACCGTTAAAAAAAAAAATTATAATTAAATTCTATTAGCCCAGACTGAGCTTGCTATTTTTTGCTAATTCTGCTTTCTCCCTCTGCAAGATTAATCTCTCTATAAAGTGGAGAGAGAAGCCATGTGACTTTTCAGATGCTGATGATCTGTTTATTTATCACCTTGATGTAGGAACTGGAAAACCAGAGCCTCTGATGAATGTCTCACTCACAGTGGTGATGGTTCATGATGGTTAATGGTGTTAATGTTTTCTCCTCCAGCTGCACACGTGCTGGTCTGGAGAGGTTACTAAATGATTTTTCAGGAAACACTGAATGATTTTTCTGGAAACTGCAATATTCTTTAGAGTTGTCATGCTCATCCATAAGGATAAAGTGGATAATCCAGCCTTTGCCAACTGAGCTGAGCAGAAGGGGGAATGTGAGGAGAGGATCAGCAGTAACCCAAAAAAAAAAGAAATTAAATAAGAATTGGTCATTTTGGATAGAGCATCCTTAAGGAGAGCTTGGCTGCCCAAGGGTTTGCCTGCACTGAGCTGGGTTTGAAATGGAAGTCTGGCTTTGGCTGAACACAATTATCAGCTGAGAGAGGGGAGGATTGAGTGCCCTGAGTGTGTTTGATAACATCCACCAGGTGATCTGGGCACGGCACCAGCAGTGGGTGATCCTAACCTTGCAGAGCACACCAATTAGCTCTCCCTTCTCCTCTTGTCTTGGGAGAACAAATTGCTGCCATCATTTTCTGAGATCATGGAAAAATCCCTGCAAATAGAACATCTGCTTTTGATTAAACACATGCAGAGATACTTCAGCAGACACCCATTAATCAAACTTAAACTTTGTTCGACTTCTTCTTTAGTTAGTCAAACAATTGTTACAAAGACCAACCTTTTCTTTTATATCTCAAAGATTAAAAACGTACAGGGGGTCAGTGTGGTTGGAGAAGGACCTGAAAACACTGAAGACATTATTTTCCCATCTATTTCCCTCACTTGTAAAATTCATTTTGGTTTAATTTTCGAAATGGGTGAGCAGCTATTTGAGATAACCCAGCCAGGGCTGAGTGCCTCTAAACCCAGCACTTGCAGAGGTCCATCACTGCCAGCTTTATTAAGCTCAAAGCTGAGGAAAGAATGATTTGCTGCCTGCAGAGTCTATGGCAAAGCTGATTTGGGAGCCTTGGGAAGAGTCATATGAGGGAAGGGCTGAAGGAATATTTTCTGTTTCCAACCTTCCTGAGTTTTGGCAGAATTAGCTGAGGAGTCAAAGCTGGCAGTGCTTTAAGTATGAAAGTGGTAGAATGACCTAAAATGCAGGGTCAGAATGTGCTAATTAGGTAACAATTAATGTTGAGTGACCTCTAGTGGTATTTTTCCACAGTTTATCCTCAAACTGGGATCCCTGGCAGGACCTGGAGTTCAGGATCTATGTTTAAAAGCCCTCCCTCACCAACAGGATAAACAGTCTGTAAACAATGGGGTTTGTTTTCATGAGAAAACTTCTTATAAATTAAAAAAGAAAATCAAAACAGTTTTTTGTAAATTGCTTTGTGCTAAAATCCTTTATTGTCACACCAGGTAGAGCAGCTCTCAACACAAGTTTTGATATAAAATTATTTTTATTACTATTACACTTGAGAACACTGCAGCTGTCAGAGGGTCAGCTGTGAGGGCTCTGCAGTGACTCTATTTTCCATGTCCCATTTTCCATATTCCATATCCCATTTTCCATTTTCTGTATCCCATAGGAAGGCAGGGCAATAATTTATTTGCTAAGTGGCCATCACACACACACAGATCTGTGCAACCACCAGTGGCTCTGTTTCTCTCTCTCACCACTCCCACACACCTGGGGTTCTCCCACTGGCACTTGTGCCATCAGATGTCTCATTCCAAAATCACTCCTGCTCCCCAGGGATGTGCCAAAGGATGACCTGGAGGTGACCTCTTCTGATGAGAAGTGAGAGCAGGTCCCTCATTACTTCTGCCAAAAAAAAAAAAAATCCCATCAGGTGGTTCCTAAATGGGGCAGAATGACCCCAATTGTCTGGGCCAACAGGGTCAAGTCTCACCCTCCATGTGAGATGAAATATATTAATTATTAAACATCTCAAAGTGATGTTGCGAGAGGCTGCAGCCAGCCAGGCTGATCCCAAGGATATCCTTGCCATTCCATGGACATCTGGAGTTTATTCTGATGAAAAGAAGGCTCAGGAAAGACCTTCTTGCTCTCAGCCTGACAGGAGGGGGCAGCCAGGTGGGGTCGGGCTCTTCTCCCAGGGAACAAGTGACAGAACAAAGGGAAATGGCCTCGAGTTACACCAGGGAAGGTGCAGGTGGATTTTAGGAAAGAATTCTTCACTGAAAGAGTGGTTAAGCATTGGAACAGTGTCTGCAGGGAAGTAGTGAAATCATCATCCCTGGAAGAGCTCAAAAAACAAATAGATATGGCACTTGTCAATAGTTTTTAGTGAGTGTGATGATGTTTGGTCAATGGTTGGACATGATGATCTTGGAGATCTTTTCCAGCCTTCTGGATTCTATGGGATCACCTGGAATGGCCTTGCAGCAGCTTCCCCACAGACAAATCCAAAGAGAGATAAACAGATATTAAATCACAGGAAGGTCAAAGGATTTGCTCAGGATAACTTTGTGCAGCGATGGAGATGGCCAGAGCGACCCGATGTGGCAGCATCTCAATACAAGCTTCAGTTAAATGAGGTAAATGTGATTTTTTTCAAACACCAGCCAGGTAATAAATTAATCCCCTAAATTCTTACCTCAGGGTGAACATCCCAAGCAGGAACTCTCAGTGTTTGTTCTGGATGAGTGAGGGGCAGTAAAACCCCTCACGAGGGCCTGGGGCCTGGGAAGCAGCGCACGAGGAACCCGAGGCTGTAAAGATTTACTGTGCTTGCAATCACAGCCCCACAACCCCACCAAAAACCACAATAAAATAATACTGTGGGTTGGTTCTGCTGAGCGGAGCTGCAAGACTTTAAATTTGCACAAGTAGATGTGGCCCTTCTCAATAGTTTTTAGTGGGTGTGATGATATTTGGTCAATGGTTGGACATGACGATCTTGGAGATCTTTTCCAACCTTATGAATTCCATGGGATCACCTGGAATGGCCTTGCAGCAGCTTCCCCACAGAAAAACCTGCTCCCCAAAGAGAGATAAACAGATATCAAATCACAGAAAGCTCAAAGGATTTGCTCTGGATAAATTTGTGCTGTGACGGAGATGGCTGGAGCAACCTGATGTGGCAGCATCTCAATACAAGCTTCGGTTAAATGAGGTAAATGAGGTGATTTTTTCAAACACCTGCCAGGTAATAAATTAATCCCCTAAATTCTTACCTCGGGGTGAACATCCCGAGCAGGAACTCTCGGTGTTTGTTCTGGATGAGTGAGGGGCAGTAAAACCCCTCACGAGGCTCTGGGGCCTGGGAAGCAGCGCACGAGGAACCTGAGGCTGTAAAGATTTACTGTGCTCGCAATCACAGCCCCACAACCCCACCAAAAACCACAATAAAATAATACTGTGGGTTAGTTCTGCTGAGCGGAGCTGTGAGGCTTTAAATTTGCACACGTGCTGCCTTCCAAATCCATAAATAAAACCTGAAACGCCTCCCTCAGATCTCACCAGGCCTCACCGCGATGCGGGGCCTGTCCTGGAGCTGTTCATTTATATAACCTGGAATTTATATTTCACTTTTTTTATGCCCATCCAGCTGCTGATGAAGATTTTCAGTGAAATCTCAGCTGACTGATGGTTTCCTTCACACAAAGATGGGAGTCCAAAGACACTGTTGGGATATATGACATAATTATTTTGCCTAATGGAAAAAAACGTTCGTTCACATGGCAGGCCTAAGTTATTGCTGCCTTAAAGGCAAATGCTTGAGTATATTAAGGATTTGAAAATTGGGTGATTAGTAGAGTAAATCTTGAGTAGACAGGGCAAGAAAAGCCTGTGTTTAGTCCATTACTTAATTCAGCACTGAACAACTTGCAAGTATTTAATCCTCTCTTTATTTATTTCTTTTTCGTGCATGCCCTGCTCATTTTATGGGCTGAATATGTTTGTTTCTTCCTTAATTAATATTCTTTTAGCTCTTTAGTTTTGTGAATAGCAGAGATACCCAATAGAACTCTGTGAGCAATGTAGCAAGTTTTTCTAAAAATCAAAAGAAATTGATAATTTTAATCATCTTGAGGTGAAAGTATTTCTCCAATTAAACCTAGCTCTGTAAGGTAAAAGGTCATAGTAATTTCTTTTTAAAATAAGCTTATTAATTTTCAATTATTTCCTAATAGTCTTGTTTGTGTTTAATATCTCTATTGTTATTATTATTAACTCATTTGGGCCTCGGACAAAATTGTGATCCTTTCAAAACTCACAAGAGACAGAAAACATCTCTGTGGCTTTATGGCAATATAAAAGTAAGTGATTTGATCTATTCCTTGAGAATCTCGCTGCTCAGAAAAGACTTTTAAATCTATTTTACTTCCAGTCAAGGGTGAACTGTGGTGTGACACGTGTGAGCTTGCACTTAATCCATTTTGTGGTGACTTGCTCCTTTATTGCTCTCTGCTCCAGCATGGGAGAAAGATGGTTAAACACAGGAGCTGATGGAAACGCCTCAAATGAAATTTCATTTTTCAGAGCAAGGCAGGGCAGCTCTGAGAGCCAAATTTGTCTCTTGTCAAAGGAGAGAGTTTCTCTTTGGAGGCACTGACTGCAGGCAGGAGGAGACACGAGGAACTCAAGCAAGAGTTTTGTTGCACTGTCGGGCACAAAAGAAACACGTAGACTTTTTAGTAGCAGGTTAGGAATCACTAGGTAGGACTAGAAAAAGGGTTTGTTTTTCTCTATTTTCTTATATTTATATATTTTTAAGACAATTATGGATTGGTCAATGAGATTACTACCTCTATAATTTTATAGGATGGTGACATAGTTTATCGTCTTTCTCCGCTTTAGGAGAAAGGAATGAAAACAATTTAGAAGTTTAAAATAATTTAGGCTGGTTACAAAAACAAGGACTGTGTTTATAGAAAATGCATGAGAACTTTTACTACGGAAGTAAAAACATAGAACACTGCAAAAATCAGGGCGTCAGGGTTTAACTTTAAAAAATACATAATCTGAAAGTCTTGGTCTCACTTGGGTGATGATTTAAGTTTGCAGTAGTGTGGCAGAGGAGTCTCAGGTTTGTATTGGGATCCAAAATGAGAGCTTTCCATTAAAAAACTTCAGCTCTGGAGCAGCCCCTTCTTAGGTTGCCACTGTCTTCTCATTCTGTTTTCTGGGGTTTGATGGTTATTTTTTAATTCATCAAAAAAACAGCACTGAAAAATGGACTTTAAAAAATAAGCTGATGGATAAAAAGCCATTTATGAGACTTTCCAGATACATGAAAAGAGTGGAAGATTTCAAAACCTTCTTATTGTGAGCAGTACTTTATGCAACCGCTGTCGAAAATGCATCTATGCAAAGGAATTTTTACTGGTAAGTCAAAATACAGTTTAAAGATTTATGATGCAGTTGCAGTGCTCAATCTTGGGTTTTCCAAAGGCTGTAAGATGGATTCTGAAGTCCTTTCTAATTCTCTGAAAAGCATCATGTCTACCACAAATTCCTGCTCAGAGCAATTTAAGTTGCAAATAAGGAGCCAGCCCAGAAATTCTGCATTTTTTTGGCTAGCTTTAAATGACTGTCATTGTTGTTATGGTAATTCTATGAAAAGGACTCTCAGAAATCAGTTTGTTGTTTGTGTTTAATTCCCCAAACTGAGAAAGAAGCTGCTGGGTGTTGGGTGGATGGAGGAACTGCCACTGGAGAAGGTGCTGAGCTCCATTTAAGCCTATCAAATGTGGCAGCATTTAAAAACCAATAATCTTGGTCACACCACGTTCACAGGCTGGGAGGGAGGGAGGGAGGATGCTGAAGGCACGGCTTGGATCATCCCAAAGGTTATCACACAGCATTTGTCTCAGAAAATGGGATGCACAAATCCCAGGAAGGGCAGGACCCCAAGAGGTTCTTGATACCTTCACTGCTCAGGCTGTTCAATCACAAAAACCAGACAGAACTTGGAGCCAGGCTGGGAAGCAGCACCATAATGCCAATGGGAGGAGAAAAAGTCAGATTTACCAAGCCAAAAACTGTGCTGAAGGGAAAGTGGCAACATTTCCACTTGTTCGGGGTATGATTGTGCAGAACACAGGCAAAGACACCGTGGAAATGCAGTAACAGGCGCTGGAAGAGTGGGACTGATTGAACATGTGGAAGTCGGGGCAGGTGCTGCACTCTGTGTGCCCATTAAAATCCCCAAACCACAGGATTTACCTCCGAAACTGGCAGAGGGAATAGACTTTTCCAAACTGCGCTTGTCCAAAACCTGGCAGCGCCGTAGGAATCAGAATTTTAAAAACACACTAATTCTGACTGAAGTCACACATCCGTGCCTATTGAAGTAGGAAAGATTACCCTGGGGGGAGCCAGTTACCTGCAGGATTTCAAAGACGAATGGATTGAATCCCGCAGAGAATAAACAGTATTTTCTGGTTTTTGGATGACATACTAATGCCTGGGAGGAATTCAGACGAGTATTTACAAAACCTTGAGGAAATTCCAACATGTTATAAAGCTACGCTTTAAAGGGAACAAAAATAAGATTGCAGGCGTGAGATTTTTTTTTTTTTTCCATCTCCCTAAAACTGAGTTCCTCACCTAAATTTCAGGAATAAAGGCTTTTAAAAAGGAAAATAAAAACGATGGAGCATGCATAATTACCTCAATATTGCACAACTTCTGTTGTTTTTCTCCATGTGAAAGGTTTCTTATGGAAGCTCAAAATTATCATTGCTAATTAGGTTGATGTCTTTCCTGATAAAGGAAACATAAAATAGAGGTGGATGGAGCATTAAAACAAGAATTTTTGGAGGCAAAAACCCGAAAAAACCTAAGAGCTCTATAGCATCCTGTAATTTGAGGTCATTCAGGAGAACCTTAAACCACCATTTCCTGAAGGAAAATGGGCTATTGTTTCATAAGACTCTAGCACCCCAAAAAATCCCAGTTATTTTCCTTTTATCTCATTATCAAAATCCAAAAATACATCTACATTTTTAAAAGAAAACTCGCGCTCCCATTTAGGAATTAATAAATTCTAGGAGCATCTCTTTAAAATTACCTTGATGCAGATAGAAAACCATGGGTAAAAAAGAGGGGTGAATAATTTATATGTTTGTGGAGGAAGGCAGTTTTGAGGATCAATTTGCTCTGGTAAAATTCCTTGTGGACCATGAAACACCTGCCCATCACATCCCTCCTTCCAGTCACCAACAAATCCAGCTGGAGACAGAGAAGCAAAGGTGATTTTCAGAGGAGAGGCCTGGATTTCTGTGTGTGTTTTTGGAACAGCCACATCACAGGAGAGATATTCAAGCTCCAGTGCTTCCCTGAGCAGCATTACCTGGGCAGGAGATGCTGTTTTCCAGGAGGAGCAGCACCAAGGAGCTTGTGAACCTTTTAACCAGCAGAATTATCCCAGTAGCATCGTGGAGAAATAAAAAAAAAAGATTGAAAGAAGCCATCATGGAGAAATAGAAAAAGATGGAAGAAGCTGTTCTTGGTGCAACGTCTGATCAGGGCACCTGAGCCCTCTGGAACCTGCAGGAACAAGGACAGGACATTTCTCCCACTCTCTTTGGACTCTACCTGTTGTGTGTGGTCACCTGGACTTGCAGCAGTCTTTTGATGGAGGATTTCCCTGAAAATCTCTTGCAAGGCCTTCCTGGGGCACTTGGTGGGATTCTGCCTCACCCCATCAAAGGTGAAAGTCCCTTTGGTTATGTCCATTCACTCCCCAGACCCAAGAGAAACGGGGTCTTGTGTATTTGAGTACAAACTTGTGTCCTGTGCTCAGCAACAGGGAGGAAAAGAAAACATCATTGTCCTCAGTTAATTGCTTCTTTGTGACAGGCTACACTTCAAAGGCACTTTAGTCTCAAGTGCATCTTAGCAGAGAAAAACCCACATTAGCGATTGTAACCCCCACCATTTCCAGCCAAGCAGACGAATGAATTCCACATAATAGAACCCTCCACACGTGGAGTCGTGGAATCGGAATGTGAAATTAGTTTGGGGTTTGGTCAGGGTTGGGTTTTTTTGGTTTGTTTTGTTTTTTTTTAAAGCACTGTTTTAATGAGGTGTTCAGTTTAGCACATTTGGCTCCTCCAAATTACCTCAAGGGGATTCATATGTTAACGAACTCCACAGCTGTTGTTTGTGAAACCAGCCTAGCACAAGCAGAGCATGTTGTGCAAAGATTTAAATGCTCTGTTGGAGAGGTCACTGCACTCCTTTGTCTGCTGTCAGTTATTAATAATGAGCCTACTACTTAGTTTTAAATATTTTTTCATCGAACACGTTCCAGGTGGGTTCGGTTCGGGACTGAATGCCTGGGTCGACAGAGGGAAGCTGCAATCAGAGGGTGACCTGATTTTATGCAACTGATGAAACATTTCAGGGTGGGGACAATTGGTGAGGAAGTTTCAGGTTTTGGAGGTGGCCTGAAGAGGCTGCATTGAGCAAAGAGAATGTTTGCAATGATAATTGTTTTATAAACATGCCCCGATATGCTTCAAAAGCTTTAATTCTGGATTTCTTAAATCAGGCTGGCTTTGCTCCTGGCAAGCAATAAACTGTTTTCATTTTAGATGTCACTTTACATTTAAAGAAATTAATAACTGGGAAAGAAAAAAAAATCCCGTTTGCTAAGTAAGGGCAGAGAATCCGTTTATTTCAAGTATCCAATTAAAATCCATAGCTCTCCTCGTCATCCAAACCCTGGGTTTTTAAGGGCCAGAGTGACAGAATTTATATATGAGAAGAGTAATCCCAATTCTTACCATCTCATCAGGAGCAGGATGTGCTTGGTTTTTCCTGGAGCTCACCTGGCCACATCCCAGCTTTGGAAAATCCAGTGGGCAGCAGGTTGTCCAGAAGACTTGGCTTAGGTACTGCTGCTTCCCAGCCTACTCCCACATAGCACATTCCGTGGCATTCTGGCTCATAGATCATTTCATCATTTCAATATTTGGGTTTGATTTCTTCCATGTGCTTTATTACTGAAAATAATGAATGATTTAATAATGAATCATTAACATTAGAGCAGCCTCTGCTGGCTGGTGGAGACAGAGCTCTGATGCACAGCCCCACGAGGGATTTCACTTGGTTGGGCCAGTCTTTATTCCCCCCTCAAAGGTACCAGCATTGAAGTGCAAGGAATGATATTTTGCCTGGAATTTAGGCAGAATATAAAATAGATGTCCAGCGGGAGCATTGCCAAATTCGAGCACTCCATATTGGATGAGATCAGGGCTTCTGTCAAACAAATGCAAATGCAGGGTGACTTTCTTGCACACAAAGCAAGAATTTCATCTGAGCCTCCATGACATGGCTCTGAAAACATAATTAAGCTCAGACAGCAGAATAAAACCTTTGCCTTGCTCAAGACAGAGAGGTTGCTAATTATTGTAAAGAGGTTTTGTTGGTAAATCAAGTTTTTTGAAAGATTTGGCGTTGCTAGAAGAGCACTGCTAAAAAGAGAATAATCCATGTCGGGGGAAAATACAACAATGCTTTCCCAAAATCCTTGTGTTGCTTTTTTACAGGTGGAAAACTGAGGCACAGTGTCCCTGAGACCCCGTTCTCCCCAGTTATTTAACTTGGGAACAACATGGGATCAGTGCAAGCTCCCACTGGTTCAGAGTCAGATTTAAAGATTATGGGACACTTTCCATCCAATGGCACCTTAGAGGGATGTTGGGATGACATTTAATGTCACCAACAGTGGCTGCTCAGCAAATGGTGCTCTGTGCCCAAGGCAGGGGAGTGAAATCAGCCCTGCATTTAACACAGGCCATTGAAAACCAGCCATGCACAGGCTTCTCACTTAGGCAGATGAGCTGGATGGAAACGGATAAACCTGATTGCTGATGTTGTATTCACCCTCTCCCGTTTGCAAGCCCCATTTCCAAATGTCCATTGGATGGGGATGGATGGAAAGAGGGGAGGATTTTGCATGATTTTTATTGCTAATTCTGAATAATGGCAGAGCAGCAAATGCACCATGTGGGCCATTCTTTGGACACAGTGAACATTCAGTTCAAAAATATTTGTAACATAGTGAAAAAGAGGCTGTTCCCTAGCTCAGCATGGAATTCGAATGACTGCCAGCCAGGAGTGAAGTCATCTTCCATTTCAGGATCTTTCAGCAAAAAAGGATGAGTTTTCCTGTGGATCTGGATGTGTCATGTGTACTCCAGAGGAAAGGTTGAGGAACTGAACATTTCAGGAAGGTGGAAGGTTTGGATGTACATTTACACCAAACATTTCAGGATCGTAGAAGGCTTGGAAAGACATTTACACCCTCTTCTCCTTTGTCCAGTGCATCCCAGCCCAAATCTTCAAAGCACAGCCCTTGTCCTCACTGTGACTTTGCTGTCTCCCAAGACAGGCTTTTCCAAAGGGAGCTAGGACTGGGAGTGGGTCAGCAGAAACCACAGCATCCCAATACTTCTTGTACATTTATGGATTCCCCAAAATATACATTAAAAGAGATTAGATGTTCCAGGGGGGATGGATGGATGGATGGATGGAGGGATGGATGGATGGATGGATGGATGGATGGATGGATGGATGGAGGGGTGGATGGATGGATGGATGGAGGGATGGATGGATGGAGGGATGAATGGATGGAGGGATGGATGGATGGATGAAAGGTGGATGGAGGGATGGATGGAGGGATGGATGGATGGATGGATTGGGGATGGATGGATGGATGGATGGATGGATGGGTGGATGGATGGATGGATGTCAGCTACTTGAGGTTCACCAATATTCTTAAAATTACAAGCCCCTGACCAATATTTAGGCAACAAAATTAGAGTCATTTTTCCTCTAATGAGGGAATTTTAATGAGTAATTCCAATTTTCTAGCTATTTCTCAGATAGTCCTAATAACAAAAAATAGCAAAAATTTAACAACATCTGAAGACGTAGGAGGTCCTGTGGAAAGGAATTTTGTCAAGTCTTTTGGAAAGGAACACAAATAGTGAAAAAGGTGCAGACTCACCTCACCTGTGGCCATTTCACAGCGCAGGCATCTCCTCAGTTCCATAAACCAGCTCTGACTCTCTGAGATGGTTGATAGACCCTTGTTAGACCCCTTTAAACACTCCCTGACACATCCCCACTGATGCAGCGCCATTTCTCATAAATGCCCAACTCTTTTCCTGTACCAAAATGCACTCATTGTGCAGTGATTCAATGACATGGCTCTTCCTCTTTATGAGCTCTGAAAATATCTCATTAAGAGTCTCACAAATTACCACCATAACTTCTGCTGACACGGTCGTTCGTCCTCGGCTCCGACTAAATCCGGTTGACAACTTTAATGGAACAAAGCAGGGCTTCCCCAGGCTGTGATTCAGCACTCAAACACCTCGATGTCATCTCAAACTTGAAGGTTTGACGGAGCCAAGGTGTGAGGTGCCACTTGAGACAAGCTGGGATGGGAGAGTGAGGGAAGTGCGGGGATGTTTTTCCTCCTCTCTCTCGGATCTACGGTTTCAGCACTCTTCACCATCTGGTGGAACACTTCAGAGAAGAAAACAGTTCTGCAATATCTAATTTTGCCATGTTTTTGGAACATCATTATAATGATCTTTGTGTCATTTAAGTGTGATTACTCGTCCTCCAAGGCTTTTCCTGTTTACACTTAAATAGTACTGGAGCATGGCCAGATACGCTTGAAATGAAATGGTACAAAATACTACATTTTTATCATGAAGGCTTAAAAGCAACATTTACAATTAAGGGACACAGCCTGTACTTTGCATTCTGGTAGGTTTTTTGTTTTGATCTCATTGTAGTAGTAGATAAATAAAATTAATTAAGCAAGCGTAATTACCAGTTAAATTTTACAAAATCCCCAAGAAATGGAAGGCCTAATTCAAAGTGGCGGTAATGGTGTAAATAATTAAGTCAAATTGTTTTCATTTTCATGCTGCATATTGTTTCCTTCAGCGTGTAATGGTACAAGGCAAAGTGTACGCAGTGCTCGAACTAGACAAATAATAGATAAATTTATTCATAAACACTTTGTGGATTGTAATTAGAAGTTCACTGCTGCAGTGTCTATAGCACCAGTCTATTTTTTCCTTCAGTTTCTGTAAATATTTGCCTGGGTGAATTTTTGCTTTGAAGAATGTAGAGAGAAGGAGAACACGCCACAAAAAAAGTGTTGCAAAATCATCTTCGCTTCTTTGCTTTGAGTGGCATCCAGGGTCCCAGCAGCATCCAAGGTCTGTGTCCTCAGCGTGGCCCAGGTGTTCCTCTGCCTGCAGCAGGCTGAGGGGGGCTGGGAGCTGGGGGTGAGATGAGTTTCCTTTCTCTCACTGCTTGGTGCCCTAAATAGAGCTTTTCCAGCCAGGAGACACAAATTACCTGGCAGATCCTGCCAAAAAACCCACTGGACCTCGGTGCTCCAGCAGAGATTGCCTGGACAAGGGGCTGGGCACACACAGTGACTGTGCAGGACAAACACATTGTGGGAGGAGAATGGGACTGGTTCTCTTCAGGCCTGGTGAACTTTTCCTCCATGAGCTCATTCCAGGGAGAGCTGTGATAATCCAGGACATTTGGAAGCTCAGGAGATCCTTTGGGGATCAACACTCACCAGGTCTCAGCTTTGAACACTGGGCAGTGACCCTGAAAGGAGCACTTGGGGACAGCCCCCCATCAGCAGCTCCTGAGTGAAACCCATTTGTGTAACCAGCCCTCAGCTCGTTCTCAGCAAAGCACAGATTTATTAAAACTGCAGTTTGGAAAACGCAGAAGGTGAAAGCTACTGGATAAATCTGCCATCCATCCAGCAGGCTCTCAGTGCATTCCCATTGAGTGAAATCCTAATTGCATTAGGATTACCTGCACTCCCTAAGGTTTGAGGGACCTTTTTCTGCCCTGATGCATCCACCTGGGTACTGTGAGTGTTGTTGGGCCATGGAGTGAGTGGCGGAGGAGACTGTGGCACTGCCAATACCTCGACCAGAGTGCAGCACCAGGCAGAGCAAACAAATCCCTGCCAAGCCCTGCACGAGGGTCAGCAACACTCCTGGGGTCTGCTGGTTCTTCCCATGTTCTTCCAGCTGGAAAATCCCGTGGAGCTTTCCTTCACCTCTGGCTGCAGTGGAGCAGAGCTTCTGCATAGCACTACTGGCCTCTGCTGCCAGCATGGGAGAGGAGGAGAGCAGAGAGGCTTCCCACACCTCTGCCTCTCCGGAGGGCCTCCTGATCCCTGAGTATGAGCTGCAGGAAAAGCAATCTTTCATCTTTACCTTATTTTCATGCTTACAAATAAAGGTCAAGGCTCCCGTGCTGTAGCCGGCGCTGAACGAGCTTTGAACAAGCACCCTGAAATGTGATTGTAATTAGTTTCCTTTCAATCTTGATGTGAACAGTGATCTTAAAATGCCAGGACTGTAGCAGTGCATATGATTAACAAGCACACAGAAAGGCAGGCTACGGGAAAATGTGGAGAGAAATGAACAAAATGCAAATGTTGCACTGCTTTAAATTTTATTATCCTCCCAGCTCTTCATAAAATACTGTAGACATCGTTTGATTATATTTTTAGTCTAGGGAATTAATTTTTAACTAGGGAACTCGTTTCTGTCTTATGATTACTCTTCTCTGCGATGGCCTGTAGGGTCTGAACTAAAAAAAATCACAGTTTTAATTGCGCTAATGATGCCCAGAACTCAAATTAATCTCACTTTCGTGTGTGCCATGCCATGCAATATGTGCAGGGGCTGCAGGCAACGTGTGCATCTTTTCATACCAGTGATTTCTCTGGGAGCCAGGTGTCCTCCCTGTGTCACTGCCTGGGAGACTCCTTGGTTTCTGTGCAACCAGTGGAGGGGAAGGAAGAACAGAGCCAATGATATTTCCTGGTCACTCCTCTGATTTCACCTCCCTTTTCTCAAGGGTAGCTCACAGCAGTGCCTAGGGGAGGGTGAGGAGGAGTTCTGAGCACTGAGCTCTGGTCACATCCACTCACAGCCCCTGGTCCAGCTCCTCTCTGCACCCAGGGATGGGTGGGAACTGCTCCCAGGGAGGCAGAAATTCCCTCACCCAGACAAAAAGGACCTCGGGGCTACTTCTCTGCTTGGAGCAGAAGGAATGGGAAGGAGAGAGAAACAGAATAAATTACATTGGGAGTATTTTGCTTGAGAAATTACCAGACTGTATTTTCTACCTAGGAAAAAAAATATTTTTTTTATCCAGCTGCCAAGTAAATTTACTTTGTCAAAACACAGGTCTTAAAAAAAATCAGAAGAATAGAAGGCCATGGTGGAGGCAGAGAGGAGACAAAACAGAGAGGACTCTTCAGAGGGGGAATGTGGTTTAACACTCTGCAGGTCACTGTGGCTCTCCTACCCTTCAGGCTGACTCGTCCTGCAGCATCCTGACCCAGACATGCAGCAGTGTCTCAACCCTGACATTGTTGTCTGAGCCAAAACTGCACTCCAACACTGACCCAGGCCTTATTTATTCTCTCCTCCAAACAATTTGAACTCAGATAGCCCTATTTTATAACAGCATGATACCTTGATACGGCTGAGAGTGCCCTTACTCAGAGTTTGTGGTACCCAACACCTCGAGAGCACAGCTCGGCTTGGTTACCTCATCCCACTGCCTTGGGCTCTCATTCTCCACACCGAAATCCACTTCAAACGGAGTGCTGAAAAATCCAATTGTTTGCTGTCAAAAAGTTTCCATTTCGTGATGAAAGATGTGACCTTTCTTTTTTGGATTGATTAGTAAACATGAGGTAAAATGCGGGAGCGCGCCAGTGTTAACTTGATACCGCCACAGGCTCTGTGCATCAAATAGTTCTGCTTTATTCTGAACGTCCTGTTAATGAGAAAAATATTCAAATCAAAGAAATGTGTTTCCTTCAATTCTCTTCAGAGTGTAATTTGGAGCCTCAGAATGGCATGCTCAATTATGTCTGTTTTATTCCTAAATTAGGGGGGAAAAAAGCATCAGAAAATTATTAAGTAAACCTCTTAGCAACTGTTAAGCAACATCCAGTATTAATTGTTTAATCACTCTTTTATTATTTTTCGTCAGGTAGGAAGTGAATAGCACGCTTGCTCAAAGGATTTCTTCCCACAAAACCCCTTGGCACTCCAAATTCCAGAGTCAGGCAGATTCCAAAGGCACAATGACTGGGGCAGATGGGCAGAAACCTTTCCTTAAGAACTGCTGGAGAGGCTGGTGTGACCAGGTGCAAGAAGCAGCATTTTTTTACACGTTCTGGCACTTCATGGAATGTCTGGTAAAGGCTCACACGCAGGCTGAGCAGCAGGGATGTGCCAGTGCTGCAGAGCTGGCAGCAGGTGGGGGCTCCTCACTGCTCAGCAGCTCCCCAGGGTGAGCGTGGGCCCTTTGGGCACTGGGTTTGTTTCACCCAGAGCTGGATCAGGATTTATTCATCCCCGCTCCCCTGGGCTGCTGGGCAAGCCTCCCACGCTGCATTCCAGGGAATCTCGCCAAGCCAGGGCTTCCCCTCCCGAGGCTCCTCTGCGAGTCCCTGTGGGGCCACCAGCCCACGCCTGGCTCATGGGCAGCAGGAGCTGAGAGTGCTGAGGCACCATCCCAGCCATCCCCACAGCTTCAGGAGCCTGCCCAAGGCTCCTGAGGCTTCCTGGGGAGAGCCAACAGCGTCAGCACAAACCCAGCGGCAGCGGCGGCTCACGGAGCCAGCGTGGGCAGGGGCTCACCCAGGAGTGTTTGGGGGGCATGCAAAGCAGGCCTTGCTTCCCAAATTTCCCAAGAGCCATGAGGAATTAATTCCTCAAATAAAACACATGCTTCTAGTATCGGCTAAGATGGTACATACCAAAGGAAGCAGATGGTCAGTGTTGTTCCTTTCTTCTTCTTCTTCTTCTTCTTCTTCTTCTTCTTCTTCTTCTTCTTCTTCTTCTTCTTCTCCTTCTCCTTCGCTGGGCACTGCCCAGGGAATGGTCCCGGCTCCGAGGTTGCCAGAGCTCCAGGAGTTTTTGGACACCACTCCCAGGGATGCCCGGGGTGGGATTGTTGTGGTGTCCATGCAGGGACAGAGGTCGGACTGGATGGTCCATGTGAGTCCCTTCCAGCTCCGCACATTCCATGATTCTGTAACAGCTTTTTTCCCTCAGCATCCTTTGGGCAGAGTGCCGAGCCCACCACGCAGGAGGCTGTGGGCATTCCAGCCGTGAAATGAGCCCGTGTATTCCCGAGGTGCCCCTTCCATCATCAGCATTACTGCTGGCATTTACTGCCATCCCCATAAAATGCACCTGGACAAACGTTGTGAACCACTGATGGGAGACTGAACCACAAATGCCTGAATGAGAAAAGTCTTGAAAATTCCCTCTGCAAAGGCTGGGAGGACAAAGGATCATAGATTCTATGAATTACTGCCATAATATGAATTTTCTTTTGGCATCTTTTGGTTTCTTCTCAGAATCCTGCAAACTATTGGTTGTCTTGTTCCTCATAAAGAGAAGAAGCTTCAAGTCCATGTGTAAATTTGTTCACACTTCAGCAGCCAGATCTTCCTGACTGCCTTCACCAGCACCTCTGAAACCCTCTTTAATACCTGGACTGTGGGTCTCTCGTCCTAATTTCTTCCAGGACAAATTGTGCCCAAACACACCACAGTTCTGTAGCTGCCCAATTCCTGCCCCATGGGTTGGAAATTGCCACCTAGGTCAGGACTGATGTTTATAAATATCCATCTATGGCAAGTTCTGCACCTCAGCTGCCTGGCTCATATTTGATTTCTTGTCTCCATGACCATGCACTTATTTCCTAAACCTTTTTTTTAGCATAAAGTATTAGCATAAAGCAGTTCCTGCAAGAGCAATAACAAAGTCTCCATATTTTCAAGTCTGTCAAAATGACTTTGTCACACTGGAAAATATAGGTGTCTTCAGAGATAAGCCTCTTGCTCCCTAAAATAGTCCCTCTCCAAACATAAATACAGAGCCCAAACACCTTCTCGTGCAGTTCACAATTCCGCTCATATAAAAGCTGTTTACAGCAATTCCATCAGCTGTCAGTTGACAGCCCTTCTGCACCAAATATGTGATTAATCCCTCATGTGAAAGTCACGAGTTATGTCAAAATAAATGACAACCAACTGGTCTCACTGCTCACAGCAGGGGAGGAAATGCTGAGAAAGAGGAGCTGGGCACAGCAAAGCCATCGACGGCACGAGGACCCGGTACACAACAAGAAACTTTCAGATTCCCACTGGATGCTGCTCCTCGGTGAGCTCACATCCATGTGTCAGCCTCGTTTGGGACCACGCTCCCTGATTCGAGCTGATGGCAAGGATCTGAGTCAAACAAGTGAATATTTTTGCTAAATGTTGCCTGTCACATCCTGTTACTCCACGCCGGGTTCCCCGCCACAGGTCCACGACGTGGTGCAACACAGCATGATGCAGCAGGGGTGATTTAATGCGACATGGCAGAGCAACATTGCTGCAGCTTTTGGAACAAACACCTGCTTTTTGCGTTATTTCATCCGCTGGGAGTGGTTTCCCAAAACAGATAACCTGGGTCCTGCTACGCTGCACTTTGCTCTTTGTATATCTTTAATATTTTCCGTAAAACTTTGGTCATTTTCTTTTATTCCACAAGCCGTGTTCCCCTTACAGGGTTGGATTTTCATGGTGTTTCTTCTCAACAGAAGTTAAAAATAAACTCACAAAAATTGGGAGGAAAGGAACTACTCCAAACCATGATGGAGACACATGGAGAAAGTTCTTATTAGGGAAGGAAAACACTGACTCTATTAACAGCAAAGAACATATTTACCCACAGGTAAAAATAATAACAGGAACAAAGTTTAGAAGACTTGTTCTTCCTTCAGAAACTTCGGCAGAATGCTAGAAGTGAAATCTGGGTAAAAATCTTCTCTCCTTGGAGAAATTCAGACACAGAAAAGGCAAACATTTAACTGTTGATTTTATACTTGCAGATGTGGGTTTTATGAATGGGAACATTTGCAATAAAAAAAAAAAACAGCCAAGGTTTGGGTGACCCTTTCCAGAATTTTGCTTCATTATCCTTGACCTGACTGACAGAAATATTAGCAGTGGGGAATAAAACTGCTGGTTTAGTTATTTAAAAAGTGAGGTAATTTAT
This sequence comes from Drymodes brunneopygia, assembly GCA_013400955.1. Classification (NCBI taxonomy): domain Eukaryota; kingdom Metazoa; phylum Chordata; class Aves; order Passeriformes; family Petroicidae; genus Drymodes; species Drymodes brunneopygia. Next base: position 63,463 of record VZTZ01007258.1, on the reverse strand, counting down.
TCATCTTGAATATATTCTCTCCTTCCAAAAATCCTTCCATCTGTGTGTGAATGCATGAGAGCTAATTAAATTGGCAGCCGTGGCTCTGTACTTCTCATTTGGAGGACCTTCATCTCAAGCTAGAAGAGCTTCATCCTCCAGGACCTTGTTAGAGAGGAGGGAAAGGGAATCAAACACAAGTGCAAAGTTCAAAACAAGAGATGGATTTTGGAAAAAAAAAAAAACCTCAAAATAATTCAATTTGGATCACCCCAGTCTCCTCAAATGGAATAAACCAGGTCCCATGAAGCCCCAGAGGTGGTTTCTGCACGCTGGAGCTGGCAGAGAGATTTGGAAGGTTCTTTGTGTACCTGGCACTTGCGCTGGAAAAGCCACAACTGTCACTGGATCCCTGTCAGGATTCCACCACCTGTCCTTCCCACCCCTTGCCCAGGACAAGAGGAAGTGTGGCAGGCAAGCCTAAGATCAAATCTCAGAGAGGGATCACAAACCTTGTCCTTCAGTAGGACAAATGGAAATGGCCCCAAATTGCCCCAGAGGAGGGGAGCTGGATATTGGGAAAAGTTTCTTCAGAGAAAGAGTTGTCCAGCCCTGGCACTGGTGGAATAACCATCCCTGGAAGGACTTGAAGGATGTGTAGAAGTGGCACTTGGGGACAGGGTTCAGTGGTGGCCTTGGCAATGCTGGAGGAATGATGGGACTTGATGGATCTTTGATAATATAAAGATTCCACAATTCTGTAATTCCACGATTCCATGAAATGCAGGCTGGACTTTTGGCCAGCGAGGAGGAGAGGGCCTTGAGCCCTGCAAGGAGGGGGATAAATGCTGATTCCTGCACAAAACGTGTCCTCCCATGGGGACTGTGCTGCTGTGTCACCCTGTGGTGGCCCTGGGGACCGCGGGGTCCCTCCCTGCGTGCAGCCAGCCCTGCAGGCGGCTCAGTGCTCCTCATCAGCAACAGGAGCTACCCTGGGATGCCTTTCCTCCAAATGCAAAGCACCTTTTGACCTTCAGTAAAAATGAAACACTCGGAGGGATTGGGCAAAGCAGATTTTAATTTATAATAAATCAAGGCCGCCGTTGCCTCTCTTTACACAGAGGCCCCGAGGAGCTCCCGTGCCATGCGAGCCCCGCGAGCTTGGCAATGTATTTTAATGTATTTATTTGATGATGCATTCATTCTTTCATTCATTCATCTATTCACTCATTCATTCAGACACTTGTTCATTCATCCCTGTCCTTTTGCAGGAAGAGAACATAAGCCAGCAGTGGCATACTTCTTCACTGTCCTGATTTACAGCCCCGGCTCTGAGCTGGTATCAATAAATCTCTTTGGCCCTCCTCAATCCAGCATTATCCCTCATTAGCGACTGGGATTTAAAAAAGGGATTAAAAATAATATCAGATTATAGATAGATGGGTAGATATGTGCATTGGTTGCAGTGCTTTGATTAAAGTGCTGAGTTGCTGTGGGTTTTTTTCTCTTTTATTTAAGATCTCTCATATTCACAGTTCTCTGAACCTAGCAATTATTTTCACAAACAGTCCCTGATGTTTTATTAACTGGCCCAATCATTTTTCTATCAGCGTTAGATAATAAGGTCCCCACTGCCCTCCCAGTGCTTGTTGATGTCGAGGGGAGCTCTGCTCAGCCAGGCTCTCACCTTTACCTCCTTTGCCTCTGGGAGATCTTTTGGAGTGTTCTGGCCCAGGGAAATATTTATTTAAAAAATATTTTAAAATAACCTTTGTGAGGCCATCCCAGCTCTGGTTGTGAGACTGTGTGGGTTGTGTCTAGAACTGCTTCCCCATCACTGCTCTTCTCAGCCTAAACATGCACATTTTATCTGCTTCTGAGTATGCCTTAAACATGGGAATATTTTCTCTGAGGAGGACTGAACTGAAGGGGAGCTACTCTTCGAGTTGGGATTACTCACCCTCTAATAGCTGCTGGAACAATTTTTCTCCCATATCTCTGAAACACCCTTAATTAATCTTGCCGACAACTCGCAACATAATTGTGTCCCTAAACTGTTAACCTTGAAAAATATTTGACAGTGTATTACCATCTCAGAAACTTGTTATCACAGGGAATAGAGTAAATCCAGAAATACCCCGGTTTCTCTCCAAAGTCCCAGAATAATTCTTTGTTGTCCATATTTTTTTTTTCCCCTGTAGTTTTATTTTTGACCCGGTGGCAGGAGACGCAGGAGAGAAAGAGGGCAGGTTAGAAAAAAAACCAACCAACAGCAGTTTGGAAGCAAAGGTGTTCATATATTATGCACAACATAGTGGTTTCCATCCAAAGGAGCTGTCCCTTGCATTCCTTTCTCATTTGCATGTCTTGAGGGCACCAGAGGACACAGACACCACCAGCTGCCATCTGCAATCGGGTCACAACTGGGCCCTGCCCAACACAGCAGACACAAAGACAGCCCTGCAGCCCAGGCAGTGCAGAGCCCGGGCTGGCCCATCCACACAGCTGCTCTTCCCTCAATAAACAGCTCCTGATGGAGGGAATGATGATGTCACCCAGGTTGACACTGCTCAAATGCCACGTTCACTCGGGCTGGGACAGCAGAGATGTGAAGCAAATGCTCTGTCCTGACACCTGTGACCTTATTAAAGCCACGGCGGTGCTGGAGAACTGGGTGACTTCAATTAAAGTGATTAACATTTCCTCTGCTGGTCACAAGCTCAGTTTTACAGCCTGGCATCCACCGCTGGTGACAGTGATTGGCCTCTCCCAGGCCTGTCTGCTGTTCTTACCACGCTGCCGTTTGAAATCATCAGGGGAAAAAAAAAATAATCAGAAGCTTAAAAAAGCTAAAGCAGACAGGCTGTTTCAGATTATTTCAGTATGTGTGCTCGCTGCACCAGCCGAATGTTCCTGTTAAAACCATAGTCTGATTTTCCCCCTGAAAATCAGGTTATAAACAAAAGGATTAGACTGAGACAAACCCAGGCAGAGAATTCAGATCTGGGTTCAAATATGAGCTGGAAATGATGGAAACGCTTTGGTTTGAGACCTTCTCCATTTTAATAATAGTTCTTTCTAAATGTATGTATCCTTTAGGTATTTTTATATCAGGGATTAACTGTGCATCTTAGGAGAAAACAGAAAAGGAGATCATTATTTCACAATTCAATTTGGAGGAATCTGAAGGTTGGGATCAGCAGGGAAAGCAAGCACAGCTGCATTTCTTATAATTTTCCCATTAGAATACACTAAATTTCCACACTGCTGCTCTCTCATTTTCGGTCTGTTTGTAGGCATTATTCTCATTTTTGGATCTAGCAGCCCAGAAACTTGAAAAGAGGGAGGCTGGTTTTCACTAAAAGAACAGTTTCTCACTTAATTCAGACACTCCTTCAGTTTGTATTTGCTAATCTTCATACAAAATTTAAAAAAAACATGTTGCTAAATGACATTATAACATGTTTGTGATGTTGTAATGTGCATTCCCAAAAAAGAAACTCAATATATCATATATATTTATAAAACTGCACCTAAAAGGGCTCCAAGAGTGATTTGGGACAAGGGCCTGGAGGGACAGGACAAGGGACAAATGTTTCCTATTGACAGAGAGCAGGGTTAAGGGATATTGGGAAGGAATTCCTCCCTGTGAGGGCAGGGAGGGGCTGGGCTGGAATTCCCAGATTTGCTGTGGCTGCCCCTGGATCCCTGGAAGTGCCCAAGGCCAGGCTGGAGCAACCTGGGACAGTGGGAGGTGTCCCTTTTGAATTGCTGGATTTCCTCTTTGAGGGGAAGATTGGTTTGGCTCACTCCTTTTCACACTTAAAAGAGTTGGGTTTTTTTTAACCTCTCACTAAAAAAAAGGGACTAAAAAACGAAAAATAAAAACCCCTAAAAAAGCTTTCCAGGTATTTTTACTCATTTCAATCAGCTCGTTCTAACGAGAGCAATTCCATCAGCAGCACAACACCGACTCCATCGATGTATTTACCCCAGGAATATCTTCATCCCAGGGATCTGTCACTCTGCCATTCCAGCTCCCCTGGGAGAGTTTTCTGCACAGAATTCTGTTTGTCCTACGTGTGCCACAGCTGAAGCACCAGCAAAAGCAAAAGCTTTGGGGAATTCCCAGCAATAAAGCTGAGATCTCTTTCCTGGTTAGCATTCAGCCTCACTGCAACATTGAGCAGGCATTTTCCCTTTTCCCACTTTTCAATGGGCTGCATTTATCAGCATGGAGGAGCAATCAACATGTATTTGCTCATGAATTTCCAAAAGTCAGCTGTGTGCCACCACATCATCTCAATTCTTCCTTTAAAGCCCCTTTGCTTGCTTTGTCTCCAGCAGGAAAATTCTGGGTGTGTTTGATGTTGGTGTGCAGCAAATCCATGAAATACAATCCAATAAATCCATTATCACAGGTGTTTCATTAATAGCCAAATGAATTATTTATGCAGCCCCTTATTCCATCCCCAGATTTATTTAATATTGGCATTATAGTATTAGGTAAGTGATCTTTTAAAAAAAGCCATAGGGTTGTTATTTGTATCTCTGCACTTAAAATGACAGTTTTCTACTGGGAGATGAATTCTGATATCGTTGGATCCTCGAGAAAATCAAATATTCTGCAAAGCTCTGAAGGTGATCTGAGGTAATTAAGCTGTGAATGGGCAGCATTTCTAAAAGTGTAAAAAAGGACCATTCTGATCAAAATGAAGAGAAGAATAACCATGATTTACCCTGAGTGACCAAGTCATTGATGTGATTGTTTTGTCCCCTCCAGCAATATTTTTCTGAAGTTAAAAATGCAAAAATGCCCTATCCTTCAGAAAAGCCTGGAGAATTTAATTCTGAGAAGTCACAATTTGATTTATTTAGTGCTGCCTTTCTCAACCAGTTGGTTGCAGCTCCAAAGGGTTGTGAAAGGCAATTAGAAGGCACAAGGCACTTAAAATCTGATTATGTCCCAAAATAAAATAAAAAGTCCAAATCCTATTCCCCCATTCCACTCATGCCACCAACCCCCAAGGTCACAGCCTCAACCTTCCCAAATGCATCCAACTGCACCACAAAATTGGGAATTATGGGCACAGATTGGAGGGGAATTTGTTGTACTGAAAGGGAAGGGGGTCTTAAAGAAGTTGTGCATGAAATAAAGGCCCACTGGGCTGGAAAGAGTGAAAAATATTGGAGTGGACATTTAACAAATGGCAAATGATGCATTAATTTATCTCCCCTCCTTATCTCATTGGTTTGTCTCATCAAATAGTTAAAATATTGTNTATTACTTAATCCTTTCTCTCTGTTCAGTGGAATATCCATCGTGCAGCAGCAGTTGGGGATTTCTGTTTTAAAAATCAAGCCCCAAATGCAGTGAAATAGAGCTGGTGAGAGCTCAGGAGAAGGATTCAGGGCTGAATGGATTCACTCAGGGTGTTTTCCCTGTTTGCTGGCACATGTGGAACACGTGGAGATCAGCTGAGCTGGAATTGCAAGACAACATCAAGAATGGTCTAAAATTCCCTGGGGCAAACACCCCAAGGAGGGGAAGGATCCTTTGGGGGGGTACAAGCAGGATAAATGGGATTAGAGGGGAAATAGGATTGAATATTAAGAATTTCTTTCCCAATAGCAATTTTCAGCTAAACTGAAACAGTCCCCAGGGAAAGGAGCAGAAATGGGGCCGTTTGGTGTCTGTAATGTTGGAAAGACAGCGTGGAAATGAATTTCACATCTGCCCAGAGCTGTGAGGGCATCCCAAACCAACCTCACTGCACCCCTGGCCTTCCCAGCTGCCTGGGTCATTTGCAAGGATGGATCAGATCCCCAATTCCTGCACTGAGACCTCCATTTGTACGTGGTAGATCACAGCAGGTGTGCAGACTTAATGAGACACCATCGTTAAATTTAAATTAATTTGTCTTTTTCAGATGTAGAAAATTCCCGCACACCAAGTGGGGTTAAAAAACCAAGAGGATGTTTGTTAATGTTCCTCAANAAATAATATTCAATTCAGAAAAGCACTTTGGAACTTGCCTGCACCTCACCGTCTCCAACTTAATGGGCATTAACTGTCCCAGCTGAGTTTCTGGAATAAAATCCATTGATCTGTGTCAGTCAGGATCTTGAAAACTGAAGACCTGAGGTTTCAAATCCCAATCTGCTCATATGCATTAAAATAAGCTGGAAGTCTTCACTGGACTTGGGCTCAGGCTCTGACAACCCCAGCTCCTGCTAAAATTCCTTCAAGAGAACCTCGAAATAAAACTGAATATTTCCCTGGCAAGAGAAGAAAATTGAGATGATGATGATGGTATTATTGTTATTATTTTNTGGGGGGTACAAGCAGGATAAATGGGATTAGAGGGGAAATAGGATTGAATATTAAGAATTTCTTTCCCAATAGCAATTTTCAGCTAAACTGAAACAGTCCCCAGGGAAAGGAGCAGAAATGGGGCCGTTTGGTGTCTGTAATGTTGGAAAGACAGCGTGGAAATGAATTTCACATCTGCCCAGAGCTGTGAGGGCATCCCAAACCAACCTCACTGCACCCCTGGCCTTCCCAGCTGCCTGGGTCATTTGCAAGGATGGATCAGATCCCCAATTCCTGCACTGAGACCTCCATTTGTATGTGGTAGATCACAGCAGGTGTGCAGACTTAATGAGACACCATCGTTAAATTTAAATTAATTTGTCTTTTTCAGATGTAGAAAATTCCCGCACACCAAGTGGGGTTAAAAAACCAAGAGGATATTTGTTAATGTTCCTCAAGAAATGCATCTCCACAGAGGCCAGAGTCATAATTAAAACTACTTAATCCAATCCCTGGAGATCTTCCCATGCATGTTTCACGTCCCAAAGCAATTAGAAATGTAAACTTATTTAAAGTAAGTCTGTTGGGAGGAAAACTGGACTGGTTTTCCTGCTCAGATCCCAGCGGGACAGGCTGGGTGTGACTCTGACTCTGGAGTTGGCGTTAAGGACAACAGGGATGAGGAGGAAGGTTTGGTGTCACAGGGATGGGTGATCTGCAGGAGGAATCTCCCACTCTGGTGAGATGTCCAGAGCCTGAGGAGCAGTAGGATTTAGTCTGGCCTTTATTAATCCCCAACCCTGGCTTTTCACAGGATCAGGCCATGTTCTCGATTCCCGAAATCCGAATTCAGCCCGGTCACTTTGTGCTGCTGTGCTCGGCCATAAACCAACCCTGAGCCACAGCCCAAGCCTTGCCCTCCTCCTCCTGCCACTGCTGCCAGCTGAGATGATATTTCTTAGTGGCTCTAACAATGCAGCCCCCTCCAATCCCCTCGTTTGGGGCTGAATTCGTTAGAGACTTCCCAGCGCAGCGTTTTTCCGAGTCAATAATTCCATTTCCATTTTAACAGCAGCACTGCAAGCCTTGACATTGGGCTGTGTGGGAACGAGGTTTCAGAAACCTTGGGATGTCTCAGCACCTCAGCCTGCATGGCCAAGGGGAGAAGCAGAATGCAGCTCCTCTTCATCAACCAGGCACCAGCCTCTGTAGGAGCCCAGGGAGATGAAATTTAACTCGATCATGACCCCACAATAATAATTCTTAATATTACATTCTTCTCTTCTCTCTCATCCTTCTGCCTCTCCAGACAGACCAAAGAAGTCCCCAGGACAGGAACAACACAGAAGTGCAGGGAGGAGAAGGTGTGATTTGACATGACCACACTTCTCCTGAATCAAAGGAGAGCAGGAACAGTCTCAAATTCGGGTGAGATTAGGAAAAACCAAAGGCAGCAGAGACAAAAACTACAGAGCAACAATATGAATTTTGCAGAGGAGGTGCCCTCACCAGAGGCACAGCCAACAGCAGCCTTGAAGTTTTCCTGCTCAAATCAAAACTCCCACAATCTTCAAGGGAGGTCAAGGATAAAACTTCAGTCCCAGTAAATCACATTACTTCTGTTGTTATTAAATCTTAGGAAGTTTGAAATGTCTGAAGGCCCAGTCCACAGAGGTGTTGGTTTATAGGTATGAATAATAAATGCTGGATGATGTAAATTCTGTACAGACAACCAATCCTTCCCAGACAAAGTGAATTACTGAGCTTTGGTACCAATTTGGTACCAGCTCGCACCAGACCTGATGTCAACACTGGCAACGCCTTGTCCTTGCACTGGAGGACGTTCCATGAGAATGGAGCTCCTCAGCTGGTCCAAAAGGATTGAAGGAGAACTTCTGGGGTAAAAAAACCTTGGAAAAGGCTGGAGATTTGCTGCAGTGCTGTATCCAAAGGAAAGCAAACACACATGGCTTCGTTACACAGCTCAGTGCTCCCAGCCAGCGAGATGCAATCCCTGCTCCCTGGCCACACTCTCCATCTCATCAGAGCTCCCTGCCCAGGAAAGCCAATAAAACAGGAATGTGTGTTGCCAAGGTGAAGCTTCAAGAGTTACAATTTTAAATTTCCTATTAGGGATAAGGTAAGATTTACAGGTGATATACTGATTTATAAATATGTTTAGACAGTGAGTATTTCTGGCTTTAGGCTGGAACCAGAAAGCTCAGTTTAAAGAAAGATTTTTAAAGGTTTTTGTGGTACATAAAATAAATCCAACTTATACTTTCAAAGATCAGTCTGACTGTATAAAAGATGATGACGGAGACAGCGGGGAAAAAAAATGTTGCTTATATCCACAATGCTCCATTATTTTCTCATTAACTTGAGTTTTAAAGGGAATCCTATTAGTGCCTCCAGAGGATGAGCTATATAAACAAGAGCTACAAATTTATCTGTGCATTAAAATGAATGCTATGGTAACAGCTCTGATTGCTTTGGCTGCAGTTTCAAAACCTAAAGGGTGTATTATCCCGAGATAATCTCACCCTTGGGTCCTTCCACATATTAGATCTCCTACCTCTAATCCTGGGAGACAGAGCCTGGCTAATAATGCTCCCCCTGCCTTTGGTTTGTCACAGCTGGAACCTCTTCCAGCTCCACAGAACACATTGCTTAAGTGATTTTATTTTGATCACTCGGAATCATCAGTTTGTGGCTGGAGAAGGTGTAAGGATTTATCTCCTTGGGCAGCAGGGATGATTTCCCCAGCAGAAAGGCAGAGCAACACAGAGCACTGGTGGAGCAGGGAAAGGACCATCCTTGGAGGCCAGGGATGGATAATCAGGGCCTTGGCTGGAGAAGGTGTAAGGATTTATCTCCTTGGACAGTAGGGATGATTTCCCCAGCAGGAGCGCAGTGCATGGAGTGTCGCCCTGCTTTTTGCAGGGTTCCAGGTTTGTAATTTTGGAGTAGGAGTCCCCATGCATTTTCTGTAAACACAGTCCTTGTTTTCCTAACTGGCCAGGATTGTTTTGCACTTGTAGATTGTTTTTCATTCCTTTCCCCTGGGTTGGAGAAAGATGATTGACCATGTCTTTGTCCTGTAAACTTACAGAGGTGTTAACCCCTCTCACCAATCCATGATTGACTTTAGAAACAGATACAAATAAGAGAATAAAGAAGGGCTGGCCCTTTTGGGTGGGCCTGCCTGGAGATTCAACTGCTGCTCTGGAGCCTGCGTGTTTCTTCTGTTGCCAGCTGAGCAACAGTGGAGCACTGGTGGAGCAGGGAAAGGACCATCCTTGGAGGCCAGGGATGGATAATCAGGGCCTTGGCTGGAGAAGGTGTAAGGATTTATTTCCTTGGACAGTAGGGATGATTTCCCCAGCAGAAATGCAGTGCAGCATGGAGCACTGGTGGAGCAGGGAAAGGACCATCCTTGGAGGCCAGGGATGGATAATCAGGGCCTTGGCTGGACTCGATGGCCTTCACAAGGGAGATCTCAGCAGTTCACAGGCTCAGAATTCCCTGGACTGGAAGGGGCACACAAGGATCACCAGCTCCAGCCCCTGGCTCTGCACAGCAGCACCCCAAGAATCCCAACACGTGACCCAAGAGCGTTGTCCAAACTCTTCTTGAAGGCCGAGCTGCAAACCACCCAACACAACATTCCTGTGGCACATCCTGGCATTCCAAGCCTTGCTGAGCTCCCTCCCAGCCCAGCAGGGCATGGGCACAGCCTAGGGCTGCTCAGGCTGAGCTGGCTTTCCAATCATCTGTGAGAAACTCATGTGGGGAGTTGTATTTTTAAATCCTTCCTTTGAATTCCTATGGATTTAGATTTACTGGATCCAGGATGACTTTAGCCTACATCCATAATTTTTGGGTCATCACAGCAATCCCATTGAGAATCCCACTGAAACCTGAGCTGCAGGTGGTGAGGGATGCTGAGGTTTTGGCAGGTCTGTGCTGGAGCAGAGCTTGGACAAGTGCAGGTGGATGCACAAAGGATCCAGTTCTTTGCACTGCAGGTGAGGTGGTGCCTGAAAGGCTCAGAACCCCATAAAACCAAAACCTGGGAAGCTGAAGGTGTCCAGGAGTGACCAAAAAATTCAATCAAGGCAAATCCAGGACAGAAGGCATTCTCCACCCTCCAGGCCTGAGCCTTTCAGCAGCCAAACCTCCCTCAGAAGAATCTCACACCTCCCAAGAGCTGAAGGAAATCAACCTTCCCAGCACATCCCCTGCACGCCTGGAATCATCAACAGCTGCTTTTCCTGCTTTTTTCCCACTCACCCACAGCTGCCCTCACGGTGTTTATTCCAACACTATTATTCCCCATTAGTGATTTTCCTGGATGAGCTGCAGCACGCTGGCACTGGGGAGTGATTTACAGGTGATGCCTTATTAAAAAGAAAACTCTGCTGCTTTTCAACCTCTACAACAAATCCTGAGGGGTAGCAAAGACCCCCCAAAGGTCTCAGCCAGCTCAGATGGCTTTTATATTCTGTCCCCAGGATAAATTGCTTGTGAGCATGCCTTCACCTGTCACTTCTGCTGAGACACTTCTGAGTGTCACCAACTCCTACATCTTCAAGCCAGCTGTTGAGAGGATCCCTATTATTACCACGACGTTGTCAGCGACAATAACAACACTTAATAAGTGATGATAGGGACATAAACGTCTGGTTCCTGTGTACAGCCTGTCATTTGCAGTCAAATCTAACACTGCTAAAGGAGTGAGCGCTGAGAAAAGGGATCTCTTCAGGGAGAGGGCTCTGGTAAAAAAGGCATCCATGTTTAATTCCACTTAATCTTTCCCAACTTAAATGCGCTCATGAAAAAATCAGTGTGAGCCTGTACATTTCTGAATTTAAAAGGCCTTCAGCAGGGTGAGAATGGAGGCTTGGACACACTGGCTTGGGCAGTGCCACCAAAATCTCACCTGGGGACACAATCAGGAGCTTTGACTCTCAATTCAAGAGGCAAACAACACAAAAATTGAGGGTAATTTGTGTGCACGTTGCCTCTGCTCTGAAAACAACATCACATTTGTCCCAGGGCCTTGCTGCACCGTGGGTAAATTGTTCTTTATTTTAAATGGGTTCAAATCAGGGGCTCACTGATATTTGCCCCAGAAATTTGTTTATGGAGTGGTTTTTTGCACCTGCCATGCAGAAAACAATTAAAAATGGGCATGAAAAGGAGGCCTGTCACAGCTGAGTGAGACACATCCCTGCCCTCTGCCTCACCCCTGCTCCTGGGCTGTAAATATCTCCTGCAGGAAAGAAATCTCCCTCCCTCCCACACCCTGTGGAGATTTTGCCTCTTGCCACATATTAAACACAAAAGTGGGTGAATTATTGATCCTGTCCCGGGGAGAAGAGGGGGAACAAAGAGAATATTCCATGATGTGATGCAGCCAGCACAGATTTCAGGGGTGGAGGGAACCCTGTGGTTCCTGGCTCGGGGCATTTTGGGTGGATCTCAGGCTCTTTCTTGCTCACTGTGGTTCCCTCACCCAGGTCTGGAGCCTAAGCTGATACAAAAGCTTCTACAAATTATTTAAGTGAGAAGTTCAGCTCTGCCTTTAAGTGGAAACTGAAATTCCTTCCTCGTAAATCCAAGCCACGGGGAGATCCAGGTTTCCTGCTTCATTTTGATCTCTTGGTAGAATTCATTGACTGATTGATTTTTTTTTCCAATAAATTATTCCTTTTGGCTGGGAGTGGAGCCCGTTGTCTTCCACATCAGCCTGGATTTTCCCACCTCAGATAATTCCATTAGAGCTCATTCCTGCACGATTTGAGGGTTTTGTACCTAAACATTGCCTCCAACTGACCACAGCATCAAGCAAGGCAAAAAGTCAAGGAAAGCAACAATTCTGGGCAAAAAAGGCAACTGCAAGATATGGATCTTCCTCTTTTTGTATCATTTTCCACCTTTTCAGAGCTCCTTTTCTGTGTGTGTGTGTTTGGACGAAGGTCAAAGCCCATTTTGTCCAACAGCTCAGACTTTTGTGCTTTGTTTTGTGTCAACTTCATGTTATCAGCTCTTTTCCTTCAGCTGAAGTGGAACATCAAACTGAAAATCGCTCCTTCATCTCTCACACGGTGAGTCAGGGAGGAAAAAAAAATCTTTACACTTTTTAGGAAATAATTGGGCAACGCTGCACCAGGACCTCCTGAGGAAAAAAAAAAATCGTGGTATCAGCCTGTCATGGGCTTTGAGAGCAGAGAAGGGAAAATTGTTTCATGAGAGCCTTTAAACAGTTGCATCTGCAGCCTTCAGGTGAACGGATTTCATGTGGGCAGCCAGGAAAAAAATCCAGCTCTTACATAATTTTTTTTTCCAGCCTGTATTGTTCCTGTCCCGAGCTCTGCAATTTCGCAGCTCATTTTGAACGTTTCAAAACTCGCCAGTTTATTTTTAGCCCCCACCCCACCCCAAGAAGGAGCTTCCACACAAATAGTTGTTGCTAATGTATTATCAACCAGGATTAGCTTAATTAAGGACTTCACAGGAAAGTAATGACTATTTAAGCCCTGAAAACAAGCTAATTATTTTGTATCACATTGTTGCTAACGCCGTCCTCGTTTCTTCTTAAGGTGGCTGCTCAAAAAGATGTGTGGCAGACATGCTAATTAACAGATTTCTTGCCATCATGTCACCAGTTTTTGATAATGTATTAAAATTCCTCTTTTATGTAACACTTCAGATATAGATATATATATAGATATATATATATATATATATATATGTACATTGCTGCTCAGGTTATTTGACAGCCCTTTTTTTTAAGGTTACATCACCATCAAAGTTGCTGCCAGAGCTGCACAAGATCCAACAGTGATTTTTTTTCCTCTCTGCTCAGCTGGAAAAGCCAATATTTTCAGTGTTTCTGCCTCAAATTTTCATAAATTCCTTCTATTTCTTTTACTTCTTCGCAATCCATTTGAAATGTTAAATAATTCCAAATTAGCAAGGAGAATTAGAGGAGCTTCCAAGGGGCAAGAATCTTTCAACAGCACCTGAAGCCCTTCTGGATCATCCCTTCCCAGTTGCCCTTTTCCTGCCACTCCACCTGTTAGAATTCATGTTAAATCCCAGGGACTAGGAGTAGGAAGCCCATAAAATCCACATTTTACAGAATGCAATGAAATTTAATTTATGGCAGCCTTCTGTAATAGGTGTTTGGAATAACATGGAATATCCAGCATTTAATTCTTATCTCTATTTCCCCTTTTTTTGTAGATGACAGTTGCCATTTCGTTAAAATCACCTTTTGCTTTTCAATTCCTCTGTTCACACTTTTCATAATTTGTATTTTTTTTCACAGTTCCAGCCTGTGCACATCCCATTCCTTCAGCTTCCCATGCACTGGCACACATCAATCCCTATTCCCAGACCCCACTGGTGGGTTTGCAATTAATGACTCCATCCATCCTGCCACACCAGCTCTCACAAAGTGATGACAAAAGGTTCCTGGTCAGAGACCTGATTTCCATAAAAGAGCCCTGCAACTGAAGCAGGTGAATTCCCAGCTCTGCTTTTAACTGGCACTGGCTCTGGCTCATCCTGAATTCCCTGTGGTGTTAATCCTGCCTTGAAATGAGAATAAAATGGGTAAGTGCAGAGATCCGGAATACAAAGGTGCATGGTTTCAGAAAATACAAATATCTCGTGTTAGTCAATGGAAATGTTGCCTTGAAATGAGAATATAATGGGTAAATGCAGAGATTCAGAATACAAAGATGCATGGTTTCAGAAAGTACAAATATCTCGTGTTAGTCAGTGGAAATCCTGCCTTGAAATGAGAATAAAATGGGTAAGTGCAGAGATCCGGAATACAAAGGTGAATGGTTTCAGAAAATACAAGTATCTCGTGTTAGTCAATGGAAATGTTGCCTTGGAATGAGAATAAAATGGGTAAGTGCAGAGATCCAGAATAGAAAGGTGCATGGCTTCAGTAAATACAAATATCTCGTGTTAGTCAATGGAAATCCTGCCTGGGAAAGAGAATAAAATGGATAAATGCAGAGATCCAGCACACAAAGGTGCATGGTTTCAGTAAATAAAAATATCTCATGTTAGTCAATGGAAATGTTGCCTTGAAATGAGAATAAAATGGATAAATGCAGAGATCCAGCACTCAAATGTGCATGGTTTCAGTGAATACAAATATCTTGTGTTAGTCAATGGAAATCCTGCCTGGGAAAGAGAATAAAATGGATAAATGCAGAGATCCAGAATACAAAGTTGCATGGTTTCAGTAAATACAAATATCTCATGTTAGTCAATGGAAATGTTGCCTTGAAATGAGAATAAAATGGATAAATGCAGAGATCCAGCAC
>VZTZ01007258.1:31456-48772 GCA_013400955.1 Drymodes brunneopygia | reverse complement strand
GGGTAAATGCAGAGATCCAGCACACAAAGGTGCAACATTTCAGTAAATCTAAATAATCTCTGTTTCAGCCTGAGGAATGCAAGGATCCTGCTGCAGAGCAAGGGGCTGACAGGAAATGATCCCACTGTGATCAAACATCCCGGCAGTGGCTGCTGTTGGGTATTAAAATCCAAATTATTGAGCTTCACCAGAGAGCTGCTGCCTTTCACAGGATCCCTGGGAGTGAAGGCCCTTCACTGAGGACTGAGAACATTCCAGCTCTGCTGCATCCCTGCTCTGGCCTTTTCTCCAGCTGAAACTTCCCGTGGTGTCACCTGGTCCAGTCATGGCCTGCTAATGCTGGCTCCAGAAGAAATCTGCCATGGAAAATGAGAGTTCCTGCATCTGGCTCCTGCTGGAAATGCTCATGAATTCCAGCACTGAGCAGCTCCAGCTCTGTGGGAAAGGCTCTGAAGGGAGAGAAATCTCGTTTTTATTTGAATTTCGTATCAGGGGCATCCTCAGGATGGTCCCAAACACTTGGAAGAATATTAAAGGGAGGGGTGGGTCACAATAAAATCTCTTTTTTTCCATCTCAGAGCTACGGCCAGGCAGCAATTTCACTTTCTGGGGCACAGTGAGCACAGAGACAGCCCTTTCTTTGTACCCTCAGGTCAATTCTTGAGCTAAATTCACCCCAAGGTCAATTCTTGAGCTAAATTCACCCCAAGGTCAATTCTTGAGCTAAATTCACCCCCAAGGTCAATTCTTGAGCTAAATTTACCCCCAAGGTCAATTCTTGAGCTAAATTCACCCCCAAGGTCGATTCCTGCAGGTGAGAGCCCCTGAGCAGCCCTTGGTGAAACTCTCCCATGCAGGACGCTCCTGTTTCCCACATCTGAGTGTCACTGGCATTTATTGCTGTCATAACCAGAGAATTATTAATTTTGTGCTCAATATTTCCATCCCAAAGCAGATCCCAGCCTTCATTTCTTACAAAAATCATCCCCAGCCTCCTCCTAGAGGCAGCTCTGCGCCCTAGGGAGCCCTGGCAGAGCACCTTGGCCTTGGAGCCTCCCCAGGTGCTGCTTCTGCTTGATGAAACAATTAAATTTTTTGAACTCTCTTACTGACATCGTGATCCCAAGAGCATGGTGGGAGTTAAATATTTCCTTGTCATAATTGCACATTTCACATGCTGGAAGCAATTTCTGGATTATATCCCTGGTACCATATTCTGCAGCAGAACTGAGACGTTCTGATGGAAATTAATTACATTTTAGGTATGTCTGAATTACAGATGATCAAAAAAAAAATCAGTTTAAATGTGGTTTTTGGAGAAAAAAAAATAAATGTGGTGCTGTGATCTCTTTTGTAAAATAACTTTTCAAGTCACCATAAAAGTTTGTTCACTGCCTTAAAGTCCTGCATGGCAAAGCCATGGCTACAGAAAGAAATGTTAGATGAGATGAAAAATATCCCATCAGCTTTCAGAAGAGAAATCTGAAAAGAACTTGGAAAAATACAAGCATTTCCAAGTCAAATATTTGAGATGAAGTGTTCCCCATGGGAGCTTTCTTCATAAATACATAAAAGCAGCTTTTGGGGAATGCCCATAATTGCTGCATTACATATTCCTGCACTTGGCAAACTGATGCCTGAGTTTGAAAATAAATCAATTTGGGCTTTTGCAGGCAAGAGGAAGAGAGAGGAAATATGTTTGTGTTGAGCTGCAGTAATTCCTGGGGTGCATCAGCAACTTTGGGCTGGGCAAACTCCCCGTTTTTATTGTGAGAGTTTCAAATCCAGTGAAATAGGGATTTTTTTTTTTTTAATTGTGTCTGGTTCGCAGACACAATTGATTGATCTTGCTGCTGCTCCTTCATGGAGTCACTCAGGCAACTTCCAAACAGACAGCAAAAAATCACTCCCTGTTTTTATTGCAAGAGCAGCTTCAGTAAATTCACCGAGAAGGGTTCAATGAGTTCACTGGGCACAACTGCACCCCAAAACCAGGGCACAGGGGGCACGAGGAGGGCAATTCCACAGGGTGTGGATGTGCTGCTGAGCCAGAGCTGGCTCAGGGCTATATTTACATCCACGGGGGATGCTCTGAGGGATCACAAGGTGAGCCAAGAGTGGAGCTGGACGCTCACCTGGAGAGCACGGCTCAGCTTTTGGGAGGGGAAGGGAAGGAGAACAAAGGAGCCGCAGGGACAGAGGTCAGCTCCTGTGGCTCTGGGGAGGAGCAGGGTGGGCTGGGCAGCTCTGAAAGAGCAGCTGAACAAAGGGCAGGAGCACAGCACGCACAGAGCAGGAGTTACTTCAAAGCCAAGCCTCTCCTCTCATCCTGACAAAGGAGCCGCGTGTGCAGCCCGGCAAAGGGACGCGGTGGGAGCTGATGGATGGGGCCAGGAGCTGGGCAGGAGGGCCTGACCTGGCCCTGTCTGTCGCCCTGGTTTTACAGGGCCCCATAAGTTGTAACACTGTAGCTGTAGTTTCCCATGCTTGTTCTGTAAACATGGTCCTTGTTTTTCTAAACCGGCCGGGATTGTTTTGCACTTGTGGAATTGTTTTTCATTCCTTTCCCTGGGGTGGAGAAAGATGATTGACCATGTCTTTGTCCTGTAAACCTTTAGGGTTGTTAACCCCTTTCACCAATCTTTGACTGTCCTTAGAAACCTATAAAAATAGGTAAATAAAGAAGGGCAGGGCTTTTGGTCGGTCCTGCCTGGTGAAACCCCTGCTGCTCTGTGACCCGTGTGTTTCTTCTGTTGCTAACTAACCAACACCTGTCCTGCCCCACTCCCCCTCCACACCTCCCTCCTGCTCCTGGAGCATCCCCCGTGCTGCTCCTCACCTGGGCTGCCCCAATTCCACACGGGAACATTCGCGTGGTTGGGGTCGTGTCAACCTCGGCATCGCTTCCCCTCTGGAGCTAGCCCTGATATTAATCATGTATGGGTATTTGGGGGATTGGGAGCCAATCCTGGCATCCTGGAAATATCCACTGGATTCACCAACTGGATCCTGACCTGTCCTGGGAAAGGTTCTTGGGGTGCTCAGCGTTTTCCCCCGTTCATTCTGCCCATCTGAGGCACGGGGCTCCCTTTAAAGTGGTTTGCACACATGATTTATTGCTCTTCCTGCTGCTCCTTCAGATTCCAAACAGAAAGAAAAAAAATAGTTCCCTGTTTTTATTGTAAGAGTTTCAAATCCAGTGAAATAGTTTTTTTTTTAATTAAGTCACTGGTTTACAGACACAATTGATTGATCTTGCTGGTGTTTCTTCATCGAGTTACTCAGGGAAATTCCAAACAGAAAGAAAAAAATAGTTCCCTGTTTTTTTTGTAAGAGTTTCAAATCCAGGGTTTTTCTTTAAAAAATGATGTCCTGCCAGACTTTGTAATAATTCTGTCCTCCTCCTTCTAAATCTCCCCAGTTTTGCTAATTCCCTCCCAGGCTGGGGAGGCTCATCCTGGTGCAAACACCAGCACTCTCTAAACATGTGCCACGTTAAGGTTTCCTATTAAATCTTCCAAAAATTACATGCAGGGTCACCCCTCAGTGAGAATTCTGAGAATGTTAAGAAGAAATTTTAAAAGCTTCTGAAAAAAAAATAAATATTGATAACCAACACTATTCATTGTATATTTGTTGACAGTTTTATACCGACTTGTGAACTTTCAAATTCATTTATTGGCCTTAGTGACATGAATAACCAAGGGCGTGATTTATAATGATTTGTCATCTGGCATTAGATTATAAAAAGTTTAATTAATTTTTCATTAGCCACACTTAATGATGGGCTTGTTAAGCATCTTGAGGTGAAGCCAGGAGCTATTAGCTATATTAAGGACCAGTTTCAAGAAAATTACTCCTTTTATAATCCCCAAAATGAGTTGTAATGTCATTTTCCCCTTTCAGAAAACTGGTTTAAGCTGTATAGATATATTAAAATCTATACAGAAGACAGATTTGAGGCAAACTGATCATGTAATAACAATTATTGATCAATTTTTGCACCCATTAAAATAAGATCAAACTTCTTGAGGACTCAAAATCAACACATTGGTTTCTCATGAAGCAAAGACTGAACAAGAATGGGTGAGTATTTGCACAGACTTTGCTGCCACGAGACGTCTGCTCCTTGTCTCAACTGTTTATCTTATGAAAAGATAAATTAGGGTTTGAAAATGTAATTGAAAATATAATTTGATTGAAAAATTCCTTTGTCCTGCTCTGGAGTCTGTGCTGGGTGGGAAGGCTGAGCATGGCAGTGGTTGCTGGGGAAGGATCCCNCCACGTTAAGGTTTCCTATTAAATCTTCCAAAAATTACATGCAGGGTCACCCCTCAGTGAGAATTCTGAGAATGTTAAGAAGAAATTTTAAAAGCTTCTGAAAAAAAATAAATATTGATAACCAACACAATTCATTGTATATTTGTTGACAGTTTTATACCGACTTGTGAACTTTCAAATTCATTTATTGGCCTTAGTGACATGAATAACCAAGGGCGTGATTTATAATGATTTGTCATCTGGCATTAGATTATAAAAAGTTTAATTAATTTTTCATTAGCCACACTTAATGATGGGCTTGTTAAGCATCTTGAGGTGAAGCCAGGAGCTATTAGCTATATTAAGGACCAGTTTCAAGAAAATTACTCCTTTTATAATCCCCAAAATGAGTTGTAATGTCATTTTCCCCTTTCAGAAAACTGGTTTAAGCTGTATAGATATATTAAAATCTATACAGAAGACAGATTTGAGGCAAACTGATCATGTAATAACAATTATTGATCAATTTTTGCACCCATTAAAATAAGATCAAACTTCTTGAGGACTCAAAATCAACACATTGGTTTCTCATGAAGCAAAGACTGAACAAGAACGGGTGAGTATTTGCACAGACTTTGCTGCCACGAGACGTCTGCTCCTTGTCTCAACTGTTTATCTTATGAAAAGATAAATTAGGGTTTGAAAATGTAATTGAAAATATAATTTGATTGAAAAATTCCTTTGTCCTGCTCTGGAGTCTGTGCTGGGTGGGAAGGCTGAGCATGGCAGTGGTTGCTGGGGAAGGATCCCTGACTCAGAGAACTTGGAGAAGAATAAGAGATACCTGTGAGTAATCAACATGGAAAAGTGTGGGGGGAAAAAATGGAGATTCAAATTATTTTCCTAGCAAGCTCTCCTTTGATTTCCAGAAAGAGGGAATACATTAAAAACGAAATGAAAATCTTAAAAATAAGTGTCTAAACATAGAGTGCTGCGAGATGAACACTCTTAAAGCTTTTTTTAAACAGGTGGGAGGGCCAGGCCTGTGGAAATCACTGGGAAACGTGCACAGAAACTGCAAATCAGGAGTTCAGAAACCTCAGTTTTAGCCTCAATTTTAGCCACTCTTGACCAAAACCTACATTTAATAGAAATGTATTTAACTGCTGCAAATTCTGTGTTTCTGTGAGGGTATTGGGGTATGGCTGGGGCTGCCCCTGCATCCCTGGCAGTGCCCAAGGCCAGGCTGGATGGGCTTGGAGCACCCTGGGATGCTGGAAAGTGGATGATTGGATGGTGCCTTCCAACCCAAACCATTCCCCGATGCTATTTTATGGTTCTGGGATAATTCCTGAGCTTGGGAATCTCCTCTGCACGGAGCTGTGCCCATACCCAGCCATAGATTCATTTATTCCCCGTGCCAGGGGGCTGGAATCAGATGGGCTTTAAAGTCCCTTCCACCCCGAGCCGTTCTGGGACTCAGGGACACAAAGCAATATCTGGATGCTCACTGATCCTCCTGATTCCCTGGATTTCCCGGTGTGAGGATGAGCCCCAGCAGCATTTCCAGCTCCCGGCAGGTGAGCTCAGAGCACAGCGTGCCCCTGCCCGCCTTCATCCCGGAGAGGCGGCGTCTCACCGACAGCGAGAACAGGCACTTTAAAAGCACAACGAGAACTCGAAGAGACCCTCTAAATGTCTTGCCCGAGGCAATCTGTTTCCTTTCACAGCGCCGTTCAGGAAACAGGGCTGCTCTCAGCACTTCCAGCGGCGCCGCTCGCTCGCTGAGGGCACAGTTCTCACCCCAGATCCGTGCGGAGATCCCAGGAACTCTGGGGGCTGCCGCAGTCCCAGCCCAGCCGTGTCCCCTGCGTGTCCCAGCCCAGCCGTGTCCCCTGCGTGTCCCAGCCCAGCCGTGTCCCCTGCGTGTCCCAGCCTCTCTGTCCTCACCATGGGGTCATGCAGACACCCACCAAGGGACCTGCCAACCCCACCCTGAACTCTGTCAACCCCACCCTGAGGTCTTCCAACTTCACCAAAATCTCTTCCAACCCCACCTCAACCTCTGCCAACCACACCTTCAGCTCTGCCAACCCTACCCTGAGCTCTGCCAACCCCACCACGAGCTCTTCCAGCTTCACCAAGATCTCTTCCACCCCCACCACAGCCTCCGCCAACCCCACCTCAACCTCTGCCAACCACACCTTCAGCTCTGCCAACCCTACCCTGAGCTCTGCCAACCCCACCACGAGCTCTTCCAGCTTCACCAAGATCTCTTCCAACCCCACCACAGCCTCCGCCAACCCCACCTCAACCTCTGCCAACCCCACCCTGAGCTCTTCCAACCCTACCCTGAGCCCTGCCAACTTCACCAAAATCTCTTCCAACTCCACCACAACCTCTGCCAACTCCATCCTGATCTCTTCCAACCCTACCCTGAGCTCTGCCAACCCCACCATGAGCTCTTCAACCCCACCACAACCTCTGCAAACCTCACCACAACCTCTGCCAACCCCACCACGAGCCCTTCTCAATGCTCATTGCAGATCCTGCACCTCTCCAGCACCTGTGTGACCAAATCCCACCCCAAAACCAAGGGCAGGAGCCACACCTGAGTCCCTGCAGGGGTAGAACTGGAGCTTGCAGGACGTTGGAGCACCAGGCATGGGGT
This sequence comes from Drymodes brunneopygia, assembly GCA_013400955.1. Taxonomy (NCBI): domain Eukaryota; kingdom Metazoa; phylum Chordata; class Aves; order Passeriformes; family Petroicidae; genus Drymodes; species Drymodes brunneopygia. Next base: position 41,841 of record VZTZ01007258.1, on the reverse strand, counting down.
CCCCTCTATGGCAGAGCAACCCCTGGCTGCTTCCAGAAGCCTCCCTGCCAGGACAAAACCCTGCTTGGATTTGCTTCTGAAAAAAGCACCTTCAAATTCTTCTGAAATGATTAAATGTATTTCTCCACCTTCCCTTTGATTTTTTTGAGCTGATAAAATCAATATCTCAATGTTTGATCAACACAAACATGTAACCAATGTAAATTATAAGGCAATAAGCATGTGAGTGGAAAATAGTTTGCTCCTCACAGCTCTTCAGCTCACAGGTACCTTGACACACAAGTGGAAGGAGCAGAAGTTGAGGTGCACAAATCACCCCAACCCTGGCCTGTCTCACCATCTCTGTGCTCCGTGACACAGCCTCAAAAACCCTCCTTTACCTCAGGATTTTGCAGGACTGGAGGTGTTGCTAAAACTCTGCAGGATTAGAGGAAAGTCTTGGTGACCTGTCTCATGGAAATTACAGGGTTTTATTGCTCCTGTCTGTCATTTGTTAATCAGTCTTTACTGAATGACTGGAGAGAAAAAAAATTTGAAGATTTCACAGCTAAAAATAGGGGGAAATGTAGATGGAGCCTCCTGGGTCTACACTGAGCTCTCAGGAGCCTGGAGAGGGAATGTAGGACACACCACCTCTGCAGAAGCAGCAATCCTCACCCTCCCTGCATCCTCTCCAAACTCCCTTGTACCTCTGCATCCCACAGCTCCCATGGCCCAGCTGGGAAGTTTTTCTGGTGTGGACGAGTAAATTCCAACCACTCTGGAATTGCTGGAAAGAGAAATTGCTGAAGCTGTGGTGGAAACAAACTCCAGCTGGTTCTGATGGAGTGGTGCTCTGCCCAACAACGCCGGGCAGGAGCTGTGCCCGTGTGCCCATCCAGGGAACAGAAGGATGCCACAGCACAGCTCAGGACTCGCTGCATCGCACAGATGTCAGACACAAACCAGTACAATGTCCTCGGGGAGGGGGAAAATCATTTTATGACCTATAAACCACAGAAAAGAGCAGCATCAGAGGCCATCGCGGATGAAGATGGAGAAAATGAGCGCTGCTGAACTCCCAGCCTAATGTGCTGTCTGGAGGATTGAATTTGGCAGCTCTGCCAAAATGCCAGCGAGGAGATTGGAAACGTGTCCCCCCAGTGCTGGGGATGAGTTTGGCACTGTCCCCCTCACACGAGCCATTAGCTGCTGGGGACAGGGCCATGGTGTGGCACGGCCAGCACTTCCCAGAGTGTCAGGGGCAGTGAGGGATGGCAGGAAAAACCCCAGGAGCAGCAGCAGCAGCAGCAGCAGCACCAGCCCTGCTATGGGAATTTGTCACGGTGACACCGGCGGGACGGAGAGTCCTGCATGGTAATGATTGGTTTACAATAAAAATTACTGCGAATGCTGGATCAGAAAAAGGATGGTTCAGTCCATCAAATCGCTGTCAGCTGCAAATTAGGCTGCCCATCCCTAGGCAATGGAGAACATAATTGGCTTTGTCCATGGCTGGGTTTATTTTTATCTGTTCTGTTAAAGTCAGGCTCTTGCCTCACTCGCGCTGGCACAAACAGAGAAAAAAAGGCCTTGGTGCAGAAAGGCTTTTTTGCTCCTTCCACCTGCAATAAATGGGGCAAGTTACCCTTGGACTGCTAAAATTAGCCAAGGATTCTTTGAGGGACAGCTTTGTGTCAGAGCCAGGTTACCTGCATGGGAGGAAGGAGGCACAAATGGGGTTTTGGTGAGAGCAAATGGACATCCAGGAGCCTTAGACTGAAACCACCTTCCAAGCCAAGCCAGGGCTCTAATCCAGTCCTCAGGGTTACACAAGAGAGGCTGGAGGAGGTGGGAACCTTCCCCAGTCCTGTGAGAATGACAGTGACTCCAAAAGCTGCTCTGATTTCCTGCAGACAGGATGGAAACGCACACACCTCCCGCCTCCCTTCCCGGGACTGATCATCCCAAAAGTGCTAATGTGAGATGAGGTTGGGACTGAAATAACCACCAGCAGACTTCCCTGGGGCTGCATGAGGAGCTCAAAGCCCTCACAATTCCCAAAGTGCCAGGGATTATGGATTTTGCTGCTGGGAACACCTGTGCCACAGGCTGGGAGGGGAAGGATTCTCCATCCCTGGCACGACAGTCAAGACTTTCCAACTCTCCCTGAAATTCCTAAAGCTGAATATAAACTCCAAATATCCCTCCAAACTGAAGCCCATGCCCTTCCCTGGGTGGCAGAGCTTTGTTAACACATTTCCCTGACACTGCAGGGTACAGAGAGACTCCGAAAGGGAGAAAATCCACTGGAGAAAAAAAAAAAAATAACTATAGCTGACTAAGTAGGAGGGGGAACAATGTCTGTCATCTTAACCTGTCTGTCATCCTAACCCAGAGAATTCTCTGCTCTACTTACTTGGCTCTGCCTTTATCCCCCTCCAACTTCAGGGCATTTGAGCAGCACCTGGGTACCTGGGAAATCCTCTGCTGTGCCAAAGGCTTGTCTGAGAAATAAAGGAGTGCAGGCAGAGGGAAGGTTTAGCTCAATTTCATGTTGCACCAAGTACAAAAGATCTGTCTGCGAGTAACTCCTAGGATTGTGCTCATCAGCAAAGCCCAATAATTCAGAGTGACAACAAACTGGAGACCTCTGGAAGGCACAAATGGCTGTAAAGAATTAATAATTATTTACTGTCCACCTTCTCCTCTGGGTTTTTGTCCCAATTTTGCTCACCCTTGCCTTGCTGTGTGTGCAAGGATGGCAGAAATTATGGCACTGCCAGGACCTGCTGCAACCTGCAGTGTGAAGCAAAGGATGAAAAAAGAAAATGCTTTAAAAGATGCATTAAATAAATGATCAAGGCTTCTGAGGAGCTAGTGAAAGGTAACATTGTTATTGTAATTATTGTTGTTGGAGCTGTTGCTCTTGGTGGTAGCGATGATGATGATGATTGTTATTATCATTATTATTAAGTGAAAATCACCCAGAGCTAGAGGTTTGCATCTCATGTAGCTCTGTCACTAACCCAGAGCCTCGATTCCTTCTCAAAATAATAGAAATAATTCTGGCACACCAAAATCCCACTCTGAGCTCAGAGAATGCAGCCCTCAGGCCTGGGAGCTCCGTGCTCAGGGCTGCTGCAGATGGGCTCACGGTGGCTTTGCCCTGATCAGGCTCTCACGTGACTCTGAATTTGGGTTGTCAGCGAAAGTCCTGCAGATTAGTGTCCCCTGAAATCTCCCTAAGCAGCTCCAATGCCCTCAGATGTGCTGCCCGTGGCTCGCTGGGAAGGCTGCACGAGACAAAACATTAATTATTAGTGTAAAAATAGAATTTCCTGCTGTAATTCCAACTAAACGTGCGCTTCTCCGCTTGGAATGCACCGCTGAGAACTTCACTCATTTTATTTTTTTTTAAAATCTGGAAAGAAATTCAGAATGTGACCCTGCTCAAAACTGCAAAATGAAAATCAGAAGGAAAAGGCTTTTTACCTTTGTCTGTAACTGAATCCAGCTGGCCTCCTTCTACCCTGCCTTGCAGTGGTTTACAGGTACGCAAATGGAGGGGAAGGAATGGAGCTGTTTGTGTCTGCACTGCACACCAAAAAAATCAGACAAAGCCTCTGCTCTCACAGGTTTGCAGCAGTTTTGCCAGTCGGCTGCTTTTCCCTTTTTTTATCCAGCTCAACAGTACAATGTGTTTTACTGCTCTGTTTAAAATAAAGGAGTCAGTCTCTACCTGGTGTCTCTTTGGCAACCTGGAAACTTCGACATCTACAGGGTTTTCAGGATGCAGAAGAGCAAGGAGAGGTGGGAATGGAGCCCTGAAGGGGAATTCCAGAGGGCCTCATCTTCTTTGTGTATCTAAGCTGGAAAATCGTTCAAGTTTGAGGGACTCTTCCTTTTTGCCCCAAATGGCTCCATCAGGAATGGATTCTCCCCCCAAAAATACTGCTTAAATAGCAAAATATAAGATTGCAGTTTAAACAGCGCAATTTCACAACTTAACAATGCTGTCCTTAAAAAGTAAATGAACAAGAAAAATTATTTTGCACTAAATCCCACCCAAAGTCCCTGAGAAGTTGCTGAAGCAAGGAGCTGGTTTAGCAGAAGGGGTAAAACCCTGAAGTCAGTTAGGGGATTGTTTGGGGCAAATATCAAACATCAAATGTTGGATCTGCCTCTCTGGCTTCTTTGGAAAAATAATGAGAATGGGCTATTAAAATTAGTAACTATGTAAGAATTGAGCTGAATTTGTTCTGCCCTGACATGGAGTTGTGGATGTGAAGAGAGATAATCACAGCCAGATTCACATTTTGGTCACTGCTTGGAAGCTTTTCTGTGTAAAGTTTTTATTTCTCCAGTACCCTGCATGGAGGGAGTCCTTGGCACTCCCACGGTGTAAATTATTATTATTATTATTAATCCTTCTTTTAGAATATTTCCACCTTCAGAATAACCTCAGTGGGAAAGTGCAGAAGCCTGCTGGGAGGTGAAAACAGCCGCTCTAAACCTATTTCCATTGATTTTTTTTTATTTTCCTAAAAGGGTTAACACAGTAAAACACAATTAACCTTGAATTATCCTGGATTTGTTGGATATTTAGCTTGAAACATCAACACAGCTGCACCCTTTGAAGTGGCACCATTTCACTCCAGCCTTTCACTTCACCCCTTGGTATCACCCAGCAAGGAGGGAAGGACAAATCAGACAGCACCAGCTCCAAACTCTGCTCAGAACTGAGCAGCCCTGATTGCTGCTGACCACCCAAAGGACGGGTGTGACACGTATTTATGGGCCTGATTTTCAACCAATATCCTCTCATTTCATTCACGAGCCCATCCCATGTTTTATTTTGACAGCTCCACTGCGGTGTCCCCACGTTCTCCCGGCCATCAACCGCTCACGGTGGGATGTGCAGCTGATTATTTGCTGTGCAGGTGCTGAGCACCCCACCAGCTGATGAACTAGGGACAATTTATTCATTGGATTTGAAGCCCAGTTAAATCAGCAGCTGAAAGGGAGCCTCGCTCACGCTCCCTGGAATTGCTGCAAACGTTTGGTGCCATGAAAGTGGGGAGGAAATTGTTACGGGTTTTTACATTCCAACATCGCGCTCGTGCCTGAGATTTTATCTCTGTTCAGTCATCCCAATGCTCAGAGCTTGCTGTAAATCTGCTTATTTGAGATTTTTCCCTACAATTCTGGTTTCTGGAAGGTGACTTCCCAAGGAGCTGGTGTTTCCCAGCTATCCAGCCAGAGAGAGATGGATGGTGCAGAAAGAGAGAAAACGAATGGAAAATAAAAACCCTAAACTCGAGAACATGGAAAAATTGAAGAGGTGCAAAAATAATCCAAGAATGCAGGTTTACAGGCATGTGGGTGTTTGTGCATCCACATATCCATGTATGTACTTCCAAGATGATGATTTTAGCCAATTCTACGGATTCAGGGCCTGGATATAAAATGTCTCTCTCCATGTGTCCTGCAGCTCCTTCAGGCCCTGCAAGGCCACAATGAGGTCCCTCCAAAGCTTCTCCTCTCCAGGCTGAACAATCCCTTTCCTTCCAGCAGAGCTGGATCCATCCCTCTGATCATCCTGGTGCCTCCTCTGAACCGTGGAAGGAGTGGTGCTGCCATGAATGTTAGGAAGAGGAGGAGAGAGGGAAGTGGAGGAGGGACAGCAGCAAACAGAAAATTCTGGCACCGCCGGACTCAACGGAAGTGGCACCGTTGACATCACTAAAAGTAGGCTCAAGTCTGATCTGAAAAGCAATTTGGAATATGAGCTTTTCTCTCCAAATGAGCAGCAAGTGCCTCCCTTCACCCAGAACTCGGTGCTTTCTATTACATTTTAAATTGATTGGCTTTATGGCCCAGTCCTGGGGAATTGCCCTAGCATGATCTCGTCTGGCTCCCGTTTCTAATTCTGGCAACTCTAAATCCAGATGCCCTGAAAATCCAGGCTGTTGCTTACAGCACATACTGGAGGCTAATCTCCATTTTTGTGTAGCCAGGCAAAATCCAGGAATCGAATGTATGGAAGATTAACCCACAAGGTGAAAAGGAAAGGGAGCCAAAGGAGAAATTGCAATAGAAAATGTTCACATGCAGAGTGCGGAGGTGCCAAAATAAACCACGACCATCATCCCACAACAAGAATTCAAACAGCATTTTTGCTGTTCTTTCTAATGGGAACAATGAAGTTGCCATCCACAGGTGTGTCCTGCCAGCAGGGTCTGTGGGCAAAGGATGGAGAGATCCAGAAAAAACAATTCCAAGTCCACCCTCTTCCTTTGTGTGGTCCATGTTCAGCCTCATTTAGGACACTAAAACCTCCACTTGGGCTCCCAGGTGATAAGAAGTCTGTCCACTGAATAAAAAGGTTGAAAAGGATGGAGGAAAGGAGGTTGTGGACAGCTGGAGGTCGAACTCTTCTCCCAGGTGCCAGGTGATAGAACAAGAAGCAACAGCTTTTAGTTGTGCCAGGAGAGGTTTAAATTGGATATTGTGGAAAATTTCTTCACCAAAAGGCTTGTCAAGCACTGGAAGAGGCTGCTCAGCCAAGTGGTGGCATCACTGTCCCTGGAACTGATTTAAAAGTGTCTTGATGTCCATGAGGGACGTGGTTTAGTGCTGGCTTAAAGGTTGGACTCGATGATCTTGGAGATCTTTTCCAAGCTGAACAATTCCATGATTCCAGGATGTGGCTGCAGAAGTGAAGGATGGGAAGGGCTGAAGGAGCCCACTCAGGGCTGGAGGAGCCCTCTCAGGGCTGGAGGAGCCCTCTCAGGGCTGGAGGATTCTCATCACTCTCGGTTTGGTGGGAACACATCACCCTGAGGGCATTGCTCTGCCTTGGGTCCGTGCAGGAAATCCCAGCTGCTGCCAGAGGAAGCTGTGCATGCCCAGCCAGGGCTGTGAATCATCCCAGGGAAGGCCGAGGAGAAGCTCGTATATAAGTGCAGAGTGGAGTTTTTCTGACACTGGCTATAATAAATATCAGCACATTTAGAAAAAAAAAATAAATTTGTGGGCTTACATGCCTGAAGGGAGAAAAAAGCTACAGCTGAGTGTGGTTCACTAAAAGGAAATATCCAAGGCTGTTGAAACATTAGATAAAAAACTGATCTTGAAACGTCAGGAATCAGTGAGGATAACAACTGTCAATTTTGTCCAATAAAACCTCCTTTTTATTTTGCCTACTTTTCTCTTTTATTTTTAATAACCATCCATTAAAAACGCTGCACTCGCAATTTGCTGGTATTTGCTGGTCTGTTTTTAATGCTGTCTATTAGTTCTTCCCTCCTTTCCTTTTAATATTTACACATATCATCAAATGCTGGGCAAAATTTCTCTGCTGGGAAAAAAAAAACAAAAAACCATGAGAGCAAACCAATTACAAATAACTTGGTACTGAGGGCATTTCTGTGCAGCTCCAGTGTCCCATTGAGCTTCAAGCAGCTGAGGACACTTTTTACATTAGAAATAATAGAAATAATCCATGTTAATATCATTTGGTGCATTGTTATTTCTTAACTTCAACTGAAAATAGCACAACTGTCCTGAAAAAAAAAAAAGTCAACAGTTATGCCTAAATAAATAACTGATAATGAGAGGGCTGAGAAAAATTGTGGCCAGGAGCATCAGTTGGCCATGAGCTCCTCCAGCCTGAAGGATTCCAGCTGGAAAAGCCCAGCTTAAAATTCTTACACTTCCTCCATTTCATGTGCACTCCTCAATGCTCATGCAGCTCAAATAATCTGTGCCTGTGCCTTACACATGGCATGGCCAATGCCAGCAGTGTCTGGAAAACAGGATCCAGCCTTCAGCACAGCAGCCAGAACGGGATGAAGGGACCTCAGCAGCACCTGAGCCTTGGGCTGAGCTCTCCCAGTGCAAACAGGACCCTCCAGAATTCAGGGAAACCTCTGCAGTGGCTTGAGGGGGACAGGACAACCCCCTGCACCCAATTTGGGACCCCTGGAAGTGAGGCTGAGCTGTTGACACAGCAGCAAGAGAGGTCGTGGTCCCTAAAACACCACTGGGACAACGTGACAGAGATTTAACAGAAATAGTCCCTTCCAGGGAAGGGCTGTAGGTAAATTCCATGATAGTTTCTAGGCAAATTCTGATGATTATGTTCCTCTGTCCATGTTTGATAAATTAATTAAGGAACAGAGAGGGAATAAGAAAAGTGAAGCCTCATAAACTGCTTCACTAACTGCTACACAGAGAAGACTCAATTCTAATTTTCCCCTATCAACATTTTCAAAAAACACTCACATTTCTTCTTCTTGAATAATTTCTAATATAGAAACCCAAGAATATTTGAAAGGCTCTCTAAAAATAAAAGGGGAAGGGGAACCTCAGAATTTAATGTGAAGACACTGTGTAATACAGAAATCTCATGGGGACAAGGAGAGGGATGATCAGAGCAGGGAAGGAATGTTAAGCTGAGCTTTGAGCCCAGACTAATGGCACAAGCAGACGTCTGCCTCTTGCAGCCTCTGCAGCTGGGAGTGTTTTTGCCCAGGGCCACTCTCTGCGTGCTGGAGAGTTCAGCTCTGTGCTCTGCACAGCCCAGCACTCCCACCTTCCCAAAATTCCAGCATTTCCATGTTCCACTGAGGAGGCCCCCAAGGCAGGGAGCGCCATGGGATGTCCCCTCCGAGCCCTGGGCTTCGCCCTGCCCCTGGAGCATCTCTCAGCTCTGCCACCCAGTGCTTGTGGGGTTCGCATCAGGGACCAACGAGCAGCACATTCCCACCGGGGCATCCCTGCTCCCTCTGCCACCCTGGCCTTCCCACAGCTCCTCCTGCCCCCAGAGCTGAGCGCTGGAGGCCATCCCTGTCCCAGGAGCTGGGAGGGAGTGCCCAGCAGGGCTGGCCGGGGATTTTGGGCTGAAATGCAGCTGGAGCTGTGTCCAAACCCTCTCAACTCAGACCCAGCACCTCCAAACGACTCCCGACTTTAACAAAGCCCGGCGAGCCAGGCAGCAGCTCCCATCTGTAACAATCACAGCAGAGTTTCCCTCGCCCTCGCACTATTTATTGCTTCTGCCCTTGCTGTGGATTGCTGGAGACAGAGAGACTATTAAAGCTCGGAATATTTCCTTCTGGACAGGCAGGGCGAGCTTTGGGAGAAAACTCCCTCTTTTTCTCCACCACTGCCACTTGTGCTAGGAGGAGCAAAAAAGGGAAGGGAAGGGGATGGTTCCCACTGCAGGCTGCCTGGAGCACTCCGTGCCTGCTGAGCAGTGACTGCAGCGGGGGGAACGCTCTCCTCTGGTGGAAACAGAACGGTTTAAGGATATTTCTGCGAGGTACAATAATTGCCCGAGTATCCACCTCTAGGTTGGGTCTCTCTCCCTCATCCTCACAAGGCTGTCAGCGGGGAAAGGAGCATTTCAGTGGTGACAGCTGAGGCTGGCAAGAGGCAGCCAAAGGGCACCTGCCAGCTCCCACCCTGCTGACAGCATCCCCACAGCTCCAGGACGGGCTTTGGCAAGGAGACCGCTCGCTTGCCAATAATAATAATTATCATTAATAAGCGAGTGACGTCCTAATCTTGGTTACATCAGCCGTACCCTTCGCTGGAGCTGCTGCCAGTCACACTCACACCGGTCCTGTCCCCAGCAGGGCGTGTGGAGCAGGGACAGCAGGGCCGGGAGCTGCTGTGGCTGGAGGGAGATGCAGGGGATGGCCCGCGGTGACTTCTGCCTCCTGGCTGAGGGGACAAGGGGACACGGCCTGGACAAACCCCGGGAGAGCCGCCTCTCTGTGTCGATTTGGGTCTCCTCAACCCTCTGGGAAACTGCGGGGGCTTAAGGATGGAGAGGGAGGTGTGGGGCGATCCCCTTCCTCCTCCTCCCCCGGGACATCCCGCGGGGCTGTCACAGCCGGGAGGGGGGCACAGCGGTGTCCGTGTGTCCGGGGGCAGGCCCTGCCTGCGGAGGGGGAGCCGGCGGGATGTCCGTCCATCCCCGCAGCGCTCCTGCTCCGCATTCCGGGGCCATCCCTCCCCAGCCCCCCTCTCCCTCCCCTCCCTCCGCCCCTCTGCCCAAGCCGCCGGTCNTCAGCCCCTCCGCACAAGCCGACGGTCGGAGCCCCGGCAAGGAAAACGAGCGATATTCAGTGGCATTTGGGAAAGTTGCAAGGTCAGGGCTCCCCCCGCGCACCCCGACCCTGCCCCACGGGTGGCATCCATGGGGAACGAGGGGCTGCCCCCCAAACCCAGCGGGGTTCGCTTTCCTTTCCTTAGGCGGCTTTGCTGAGTTGCTGCCAAACCCGCTGCGCGAGCTTGTTGCAAGAACAAACTGTTGTGATTCCCCCTTTCGCCCTTTTTCTCCGCCTCCCCCCCTCTCCGAACGGGGGGTGTCAGTGCACGGAGCCTGCCGTACC
>VZTZ01007258.1:7113-23907 GCA_013400955.1 Drymodes brunneopygia | reverse complement strand
CGCGGTCCTCCCCCGGTGCCCCCGCCGCTGTTGTGTCCCCGCGGATCCCGGGCCGGCCCCGCGCGGCCGCCAGGTGGCGCCACAGCCCCGGCGCTGAGGCGACGGCGGGGCCGGAGCGTCCCGGGCCCGATCCCGGACCCGATCCCTGACCCGATCCCGGGATTGATCCCGAACCCGACCCCGGACTCGATCCTGGATTCGGTCCGGGACTCGATCCCGGCCTGGATCCGCTCCCGATGCCGCTCCCGGCCCCGCCCGCCCCGCTGAATGTACCCCCGGGCTCCTTATCCCGGGGCGGGCAGGGCCGCCCCCACAGCCTCAGCGCTGTGCTGAGGCCTTCGAGAGAGTGGGGTTTGGCCAGAAATATCCAATGTGCCCATCAATGTCATTGGTCTGAGCAGCGGGCAGGGTGGTTTGTCCAGGTGAATTGAGGTGATTCCCCCGAAGGTGCTGCTCGGAGCTTTCCTCCCGCTGTCCCCAGGGGACCGGGCTCTGTCACCTCCCGGCCAAAGGTCACATTCCCGAGGTCACCCTCCCCACCTCCTGCCCTCTTTCCTTGGGGAACAGCTCGGTTTCACCCCGCACAATGTGTTTTAACAGAGATAAATCCATAAATACTCATTTTTCCCCCCTCAATGTCGCTATTTACAGCTCCAGCCAGGATGCTCAAGGTGAGCTTTTTCTCTTGGAGAGTCATTTCCCGAGCCTTGGTAGCGGCTGTGTGTGTCTGGAGATGGAGGGACAGCTCCGAAGGCCTGTAAACCTGGCAGCACCCTCCATGCCATCAGTAAAATTATTACACGCTGGAATTTCCTCTGTTGAGTTGAGATTGTGTTTTCTCACTGCTGCCTTCAGCTCTGAACCCGTTGGGGGTTTGCTCGTTTGTTTGTTTTGCTGGGTTTTTAATGGATAGTGGAAGAGCATGCACGTGCTAAGAGTATTAAACATGCGAGTGCAAAGGCCAGATCCTTCTTATCATAATTGTAATAATTACATTGATAAGCCTACATGCAAGTGATGCGTGGAGCTGTATAAATCAGGTTAAAGTACAAACCCCAGTGCGAGTGGTGCTGTATACATTTGGCAATGTCCTCAAAGCCCCAAGTGTTCATACTTGTATCCAAATAGAGTAAAGCCGGTTGCAAAATAATGTTTATATTTTAATTAAACTGCAGAAAGGCAAGAGAATTTCATCCTGACTATAGGCAGTAATCTCGCCCGCGGAGGGCGAGCAGATCTATTTATTCAGTGGAAATAAATTTGTTCTATGAGAATGGAATTTTGTATTAAAAGAGATAATTTTTGGCTTACGTTGAGTTATTTTTCTTTCCTTGCATAGGAAACTTCCTTTCCCTTGTGTACCGAGATGATTTGGGGATGATTTGCTCTGGAAGTGTTGACAATGTCTAAGTGTGATGCCTAAAGGGTGTTTTGATGACTTTTATTTTGCTTTATCATTGTGTTGAGCTGAGGCTGAGTGGGTGGCAGCATTCCTTTCCATGGCAGGAAACAGAAGTGGATCCATCATCTCTCACCTGCAGTGGGTGACTCTTTGCATGCTCCAACCCGGGTTCCCCCTAATTAATAGGGAGTATTAATGATAATTCTGTCTTTATCAGCAGCAGCATTGGTAGCATCAATGCTGCTGGGAAGGAATCAAATAAAGTCAAATGGTCTGCAGTTGCATTAGAGCTGTTTGATGGGATGCTGTTTGAAATAAATATTTTTGTAGCTGATTTCAGGGTTGTACAAGTAGCTGGTATCAGCTTGAGCAGCTCAGCCTGTGGTAGTAAAGCCTTCAGCAGGTGTTTGGTTTATTCCCTCACTGACCATTGAAATTCTTCCTACAGGTGGAAAAGAACAGCAGGGCCAGGTAAGCCCCAGTCCCAGCCAAGAGCTGCACACAGGGGAATGGAAAAGATGATCCTGGTGTTCAATTATTGGTGCTTTTTTATATTTCCTGGATGTTGTCATTGATGTCACCACCAAATTGTGCCCTGGGTTAAAGGATTTGTTTGGAAATGGCTTCATGGATCTCTTGAGTGTATGAACAGCGATAGAAAGATGTTAAATGTTATGGTATGAGTAATAATCTGAATTTTGGAAAGCCTGTTGCCTGCTGTGGTTAGATGGACAGTGAGAATCTCATTTCTTAGTAAATTCAGTGAACATGAGTTAAGCTGTGATAGCTCCAGATTTTGTCAGAGACCTTTCCAGACAAAACCACCTTTGAGTGTGGCAGCACAGCTGATTTGGTTTTAAGCTAGAAATGCGTGGTTTTGTCCAACTTGTGTTTTCTGTGACTTTGAGAGCACCAGGAGGGAAAGGCCTCTCCAAAATGCGAGGCTGCATTTCTGAAGCACTCGGGTGTGCCAGCAGCACTTGATGAGCTCTGTGCTGCCTCCACTTGCTTCGAGTGCCCACTTCACTCGAGAAAGATGTGATGGTTGGGGTTTAGGTTTAACAGAAATGTTCACGTGAAGAAAAGTGTGTAGGATTTGGCTTAAAGTGTGGGACCTCATTGCTCAGGACATTACTCAAGTGCTCCAGCCACTCCGGTGTCAACTTATTCCAGGATTGCCCTTCTTCCCAAGGCAGTTGCTTTTACAATGTGGATTTATGGATACTGGGAAATCAGGCTGCTGTGTGCTGCATATTCCTGTTTTCTGAGTTCTTCCAAGGCTTGCTTTTCAATCTGTTTCTCAGTGAATTTATTTGTGTGTGTTTTTATGTGTGGGTTACAGTACAACGCAGTTGTTCTCCGTGGAAGAAACACAAATCCACCCAGGATGTAGCTCACAAAGGCTCTTTGTGCAAAAATTCCTGGTTTTTTTTAATTCTGATGTCAGTGGAAATACATCTTTTTTTTTTTTTCCATTTCTTGAAATATTTCTGGTTTGACTGAGCAGTGGAAGAATTGGAATGTGCTTGGAACAAACCCCTGAGTGGGAATGGACTGGAGGCCCAATTCTGCTCCCCTGGAAGCCAATGTTGAAACACCACATTATGCTCAGTTTTAGTCAACAGACTTGAATGAGGAGCAAGATCTGATCTCAGAAAATTACAACATCTATTAAGTGGATTCAAGTATTTTGAGACAAGTACTCCATGGGACTGTTTCAGAATGAAATGAGTAATGGTACAGAGCAAATGGCTTTGCCATCAATTCAGTAATTTCTCTGATTGACCTCACTCACAAATTAACCGAACAATCTTTAAGGGTTTTGATTTTAAAATAGGAACATTTGCATCAAGACAAATTAGTTTAAATAGAATTTCGTTGGTGACCAACTAGCCAAGAAGATTATTAATGTAACAATTGCAAATTATTTGGAAATACTTCATTAGCATTATCTTTTTCTTTGAAAACAAGAATATGAAGGTTCCTTCCAACCCAGGGCATTCTGTGTTTCTCTGATTGACAGGCACTGACAACTGTGTTTCATACAACTTCTTTAAAATGTCTTCCCCTTGATCCTTACGGTTTCCCAGTTGTAAAACTCTGTCATTACCTCATTTTTGTTCAGGTTTTTGGGGCAGTTTGGGGTTTTCTATGAAAGGATTGACTTTGCTGCACACGGAGTTCCCCAGGAGGCTGCTGGAGTGACACCTGTAGGTTATCTTTGATTTGGAAACTCTTCCCTGTGGTGGCATTTCAATGGATTGATATCGTGGTGGTTTTCAGAATAGATCATTTTTTGTGGGAAAATGAGAGGAAAAGGCACAAGGAGCAGAGCTGTAGGAATACTCTGCCTCACATTCATGCTGGGTGGTCTCTGTGGGGTGGATGTTGCACCAATCCTGATGTTTTTGAATGTTAAGGATGTTAATCTGAACTCTGGGGTTATTTTTAGGCATTATTTAGGAGTGTGGACATGCAACATTCAGCAGTTGGGTGCCTTAAAAAAGAACAGATACTAACAGAGGGCAGAGCAAACATAAAATATTCATCACCAAGTCCCATGTCCTATCCTGAATCTTTAATGTCCATTTACTTTTCCTAACATCTTTATTTTTCCACTAGAATTTGCTAAATCTCTCAAGAATATCCCACGTATTCTACGAATCCTGAAGAGATATTTCAGTTTAGCCAAGGACTGACTCTCCCTGTACTTGGGAATTCCAACAAATGCCAGTGCCTGTGGAGGAATATCCTACCCATGGCATGTGGCACAGCAATTTGGCTTGTCCTTGGAGCACGGTGCCAGGCAGGGAGCTTCTCTACAGTGAGGAGGTTTTGCAGCAGGGCTTGAATGATTCCAAGCAGGAATTCCTGAATTGTGATAAATCACTGCTGGAATGGGAAAGACTTCATTTGTGCTACTGCTTCTGGTGACACCTGGCACCGTTGTCGAGGAGGGACTCCTGTCACAGTTACTCTAAAAAAAACCACCAAACAACCAAAAAAAAAAGCTGAAGAAAAGTTTGGGAATCTTTATGCAACAGGAACCATCTCCTCTGAAGTTAATGACTTTCCCCAAACATGACAGTGGCATTAATATACTGCTTATGGGGTTTTTAATGCTTTTTTTCTTGCTTTCCTTTGCTTTTCCAGAGACAGTGGCTGGTTAACACCTTAAATAATGGTAGGAATGTATTTGGTGATAATTTTTTCAGGCTGTACTTGTTTAAGTCAGTCACAACAGTAACTGTCCTAAACTGAGTTTTCTAGAAAGACACAGAAATCTTTGGGTTTGTACTTGTGTCTACATTATTTTATGTGTTTAAAAATATACATATAATATCCATTATCTGAATAACCCTTGAACCAAAGTCTGTCATTGAACTTCAGAGGCTTTGGCTCTGCAGATCAAAGTTAATTAATGGGTTGGAGTTTTCTTTTGTTCTGTGATTGTTTGGTTTTATCATGAATACGACCAGAGAGAGGGAAACAATGCAGTGTGAAAATTCTCATCAAACTGTGCTTTCAATAGGACTTTAAATGTAATTATTGTGCTTCTTTTCTTTGGAGAGTAAAGGAGCTCTGCTCAGAAGTGCCACTCAGAGCTGAAGTGGTTTCACTCTGCTGTGTCCTGAGAGTGCCCAGCACAGTCTGACTCGGAGGGAGATGCTGGAAATTCCCATCAGTGAGATTTCAGGGTAGGATGGGACCAGCAAAGCTGCTCCACCTGAGAAATCCAGTCCTGGGCTCCTGCACCACTGGAGGCCCCAGCCCAGCGAGCACAGGGAGCACTGAGAAAACTCATGTTGTAGTGTTTTGGTGAGAAATGAGCTTTATAAAAATTAGCCATTGGTGATGGGTGCTGGGCAGTTCAGTTTGTCTGTGTTTTTTAGGGAGCACATCCAGGTTTCTGTGGTGCTGTCAAACTGCTGTGCAAGGGCAGGGCTGATCAGCTGTCCCCAAAGCAGTGCTGGAATGGATCTGTAGCTAAATGCATTCTTCTTCATCAGAGACACCTTTCCTGTGGCATCACTTCTGTTATGTTTTCTTGCAGTGACCCAAAAACCTGGCTGCTTTGGAAAGTGGATAGTATTGGCAAGCAAAGAAATATGGCAAGTAAAAGTCTTTCTTAGATCCAGTTGATGTCAGTGTTTTCTTCAAAAAAAGGGCAAGTCACAGCCCTGAGGGGTCCTGAGGAGGGATTAAGGCACTGATTAAGGCAGAGAGTAAATGTTCAGTCCCTGCTTAATTCTCCAGTTCTAAACCAGTAAAGAATTGTGGTTGGATCTAATTTATATAGATCAATATATATATATATATTCCCCCTGTTAGCACTGGGGGCTGTGAACCACAGCCAGGGAGGCTGATGGCAGGAATGGCAATGGTTTAGCTGTGACAAGTGGGAATTTTGCCAAGGCTGACAGTGAGAACAGCACCTGAAAGTCAAGTGCCTCTCGCTGCCTTAGAGACAGCCAATAACTACATGAAATTCTTGTTGCAAACCCTTGTTTGAGAGCAGGTAACAAATAGCTCCCGGCCCCTATTTCCCCTGCTTTTGGCCCAAGCTCTCACCAGCCTGCAGGTCGCTGGCATTCCCAGAATTTCCTTTACCTGTCTGCATGCTCAGATCCTCCTTGGGCTGAGGACACACCCTGAGCCCTCTGCTTGTGCCTGGAGTGGAGACCAGCTGAAAACACCGTTCTCNTTATATATATGTATATACAAATCTGGATGTGTATATAACACCCCGTGTATATATGTATGTATGTATATGCCTACAGTGTACAATATGTGTATCTATAGAAATGTATACATTTATATGAATTTCTATTTCTCTATATAAATAGTCATGCAACGAGGGGAAGTCACATTTCCTTTTCTGTAACACTCCCCCCAAAAAAGCTGCTTCCATTTAATGTCACATTGGCACAAATGTCTTAATTTTTTTTTTCTGTTTAGAAAGGAGTGGTGCTTAATGGCTGAGCACAAGCCTGGAAGGTTTTTACTCTTCCAGAGGACTTCCAGTAAATCATGAGTTGCTCCAGAGCTGGTCCACATTTGTGAAATAAAGTGGTGGCCAAAATGACTCAGGGTTGGTTTTATAGGCAAAGGAAAGGGGTTGTTGACTGTGCATTGGAAACCTCTGCTACACTCTCAGAGTTTGGATGGTGAATTAGCACCTGCACTGCTAATTACTCTGGTTGCTGTTAATTTCCCAGCTATTGGCTTGAACAGGGGAAAAAAAAGATGAATTTCCTGCTCTAAAGTAAGTTATCTGAAGTCTGATTATGTTGCCTCAGTGATGTATGGATTTCCATTTAGGGTCGGGATGTTGGGCTGTAAATCAAGAATCTGAGCTCACTGAACATCTAGTTTGGGATGTGTCTTTTATGTTCTAATTGATTTTAAATAATTTCAATTCATCATCAGAACAAGCTATACCTTAATTCATGATAAGCTCAAAGAATTTCTCACTCATATCAGGGTGAATTTTGCACTTGACTTCGGTGGGGTTGAGCGAGGTCAGAGCGTTTCATTCAGCACTGGCATAAAAACGATCTTGTAATTGTGCAACTATTAATTCAAATTGTAATTTTGTAATAAAAGCAGCATAAAAAAGATTCGCTAGTTATGTATTCTATGGTTGCAGCACCTTTCTATGGATGTGTTGGAGTTGGTTTTCATTTTGTGTGGCTGATCCATACTCTGAGTTTGGCCCCGAGAGGAGCCAGAAGCAGCTCAGCCCCTGGAATACCAGCCCTGCATTTGAAAGGAAAAGCTGCAGAGAAATGATCCCTCAGCATTCCTTGAGCTGTGTGCCTGGAGTGGTGGCTGATTGCTGAATTGCCANCAAAAAAAAAAGCTGAAGAAAAGTTTGGGAATCTTTATGCAACAGGAACCATCTCCTCTGAAGTTAATGACTTTCCCCAAACATGAGAGTGGCATTAATATACTGCTTATGGGGTTTTAAATGCATTTTTTCTTGCTTTCCTTTGCTTTTCCAGAGACAGTGGCTGGTTAACACCTTAAATAATGGTAGGAATGTATTTGGTGATAATTTTTTCAGGCTGTACTTGTTTAAGTCAGTCACAACAGTAACTGTCCTAAACTGAGTTTTCTAGAAAGACACAGAAATCTTTGGGTTTGTACTTGTGTCTACATTATTTTATGTGTTTAAAAATATACATATAATATCCATTATCTGAATAACCCTTGAACCAAAGTCTGTCATTGAACTTCAGAGGCTTTGGCTCTGCAGATCAAAGTTAATTAATGGGTTGGAGTTTTCTTTTGTTCTGTGATTGTTTGGTTTTATCATGAATACGACCAGAGAGAGGGAAACAATGCAGTGTGAAAATTCTCATCAAACTGTGCTTTCAATAGGACTTTAAATGTAATTATTGTGCTTCTTTTCTTTGGAGAGTAAAGGAGCTCTGCTCAGAAGTGCCACTCAGAGCTGAAGTGGTTTCACTCTGCTGTGTCCTGAGAGTGCCCAGCACAGTCTGACTCGGAGGGAGATGCTGGAAATTCCCATCAGTGAGATTTCAGGGTAGGATGGGACCAGCAAAGCTGCTCCACCTGAGAAATCCAGTCCTGGGCTCCTGCACCACTGGAGGCCCCAGCCCAGCGAGCACAGGGAGCACTGAGAAAACTCATGTTGTAGTGTTTTGGTGAGAAATGAGCTTTATAAAAATTAGCCATTGGTGATGGGTGCTGGGCAGTTCAGTTTGTCTGTGTTTTTTAGGGAGCACATCCAGGTTTCTGTGGTGCTGTCAAACTGCTGAGCAAGGGCAGGGCTGATCAGCTGTCCCCAAAGCAGTGCTGGAATGGATCTGTAGCTAAATGCATTCTTCTTCATCAGAGACACCTTTCCTGTGGCATCACTTCTGTTATGTTTTCTTGCAGTGACCCAAAAACCTGGCTGCTTTGGAAAGTGGATAGTATTGGCAAGCAAAGAAATATGGCAAGTAAAAGTCTTTCTTAGATCCAGTTGATGTCAGTGTTTTCTTCAAAAAAAGGGCAAGTCACAGCCCTGAGGGGTCCTGAGGAGGGATTAAGGCACTGATTAAGGCAGAGAGTAAATGTTCAGTCCCTGCTTAATTCTCCAGTTCTAAACCAGTAAAGAATTGTGGTTGGATCTAATTTATATAGATCAATATATATATATATATTCCCCCTGTTAGCACTGGGGGCTGTGAACCACAGCCAGGGAGGCTGATGGCAGGAATGGCAATGGTTTAGCTGTGACAAGTGGGAATTTTGCCAAGGCTGACAGTGAGAACAGCACCTGAAAGTCAAGTGCCTCTCGCTGCCTTAGAGACAGCCAATAACTACATGAAATTCTTGTTGCAAACCCTTGTTTGAGAGCAGGTAACAAATAGCTCCCGGCCCCTATTTCCCCTGCTTTTGGCCCAAGCTCTCACCAGCCTGCAGGTCGCTGGCATTCCCAGAATTTCCTTTACCTGTCTGCATGCTCAGATCCTCCTTGGGCTGAGGACACACCCTGAGCCCTCTGCTTGTGCCTGGAGTGGAGACCAGCTGAAAACACCGTTCTCTCTGTTGGGTTTTTCTGTAGAGTTGTGTTTTGCACCTCGAGACCTCCCTGTGCCCCGCCTGGAGTGCCCTCAGCTTGCTGGCAGCCTCGCCAGGTTGGCCGTGCTGGTGCCACAGGCCTTTGCCAGCCCCTGCGAGCCAACCAGAGCCTGTCCAAGCCTTCAGAGCACAAAGGCCTGACCAGAAGGATCTCGAACAGGTACGCACCAGGGAGAAGGAGGAGATGCTCCTAAAATTAGTTCCAAGCAGGAGCGAGTGCCTCGCGTGTCACGGAAACGCTGAGTATGTGCAGTGTGTACTGTGTGTGTATCTGAGTCTGTACCTAGAATTACACTATGGAAGTGTAAAATTCGATCTTTGCAAACTCGTGGGAGATTCAGGAACGTGGCTTGCTTCGGACTGTAATTAAAATATGGGCATTTTGGTTAAAAATAGCTCCTTTCCGACCTACATTCCCGATGTAGGTCAGTGGAGGCACTTCTCAGACATATTAGCATTTTGGACACTTAATCTTAGCAGCATATTGCTTCTCCTGGAATAGGTTGGGAGAGGCAAGGCAGCAGGAATTGCTGCAGCTCGAGTCACCCAGGGAGGTTGCCAAGTTTCTCAGGCACCAGAGAGGCAGAATAATGAGGATTATATTTAATTCGGGCTGGAGAGGCAACCGTGGGGTGTTGAGCAGAGGCAGCTCAGATCATCTTGGCTCTGTGGGGGAGGGAGAATTTATAACTCGAGCTGCTCCAAAGCAAGCTGTGTGTGCATTTGTGTGGATATATATATATATATNCTCATATCAGGGTGAATTTTGCACTTGACTTCGGTGGGGTTGAGCGAGGTCAGAGCGTTTCATTCAGCACTGGCATAAAAACGATCTTGTAGTTGTGCAACTATTAATTCAAATTGTAATTTTGTAATAAAAGCAGCATAAAAAAGATTCGCTAGTTATGTATTCTATGGTTGCAGCACCTTTCTATGGATGTGTTGGAGTTGGTTTTCATTTTGTGTGGCTGATCCTTACTCTGAGTTTGGCCCCGAGAGGAGCCAGAAGCAGCTCAGCCCCTGGAATACCAGACCTGCATTTGAAAGGAAAAGCTGCAGAGAAATGATCCCTCAGCATTCTTTGAGCTGTGTGCCTGGAGTGGTGGCTGATTGCTGAATTGCCACATGCATTGTGCAAATATTCCCAGAAATGTAGGTCACACGAGCATGGATTTGTGATTTTTGGCTCCCTGTGGCAGAGCCCTTGTCCAGTCCTGCAGGAAAACCTCCTTGTGCCTCCACCCCGATCATTCCCAGGCTCTCTTGGTCTTTGGAGCAGGGTGGGAATGTCCTGCTGCCCTTCTGCCATCGTTTGGAGGCTGGGATGTGATTAGGAAAGGAAAAAGGGAGAATGGATTATTCCTTCCTAAGCCCTTCGCTTCCTTCAGGAGAGAAGACAGACAGACAAACATGAAATCATCGTGGAAATCAAAACAAACACCCAAAATGTGTGACACTGAGTGAAATGTTTCTCCTGGGCTTCTGGATTGTGCTTTGCCTCATTATTTCATCTGGGGGAAATCAGCACTTTATGGAAAAGTGCTTCCCAATCTCTTTTGCATAAACGTTACAGTGAAACTTCTGTGATGTATAGCTGCCTGTTCAAGGAAATGGGTCATTTCCATACAAATGTCATATTTCTATGCAGAAAATATGCTGAATTCATAGCCTATCTCCTCTTTAGAGCAATCCCTTTGCTGGTTTTGTGATTTCAGCACATTTGCCTGACTGGAGACAACCCTAAGAGGAGCAGAAAAAATGATTATTTTTTTAATTAACTCATGCAGGCCTAATGTCAGACTCTGCACTTGAGTGTGGTGTCTCTGGGGCACACACAGGAATCTCATCCTCCCATGGCAAATTGTTCTTCTGAGCAGAGTGAACCTCAAAGCTCAGAGAGCTGCTGCTTTGCTGGGAGTCTTGGGGGAAGAATTTTTTCTGATGTCACTGTTAGAGAAGATGCCTGGATGTCCTCAGGGGAGCAGCCCTTCACACAGGAGCCCACAGGCTGAAACCAGCAGGGGAGTGATGAGCTCTGCAAATTCCTGCACTCTGCAGCAGGATGGATTCCATCTGAAATGAACCTGGGCTCCTGGCACTGCTGTTCTGAAGAAAAAAAACCACCCCACCACTGGAAAGTAGAATTTGGCCTTGCCACTTTATATTTGGGAAAGGAACAGAGGGTTTTAGGATTGGACTTACAAATCAAGTGGATGCCTGAGATGGACAACCAAAGAAATGCTGTGCCCCAGAGTGTTGAACTGCTGGTTACGACAGAAACACGCAGGCTTCAGAGCAGCAGTTTGAACCACCAGGCAGGACCACACAAAAGGCCCTGCCCTTCTTTATTCTCTCATTTCTATCTCTTTCTAAAGACAATCATGGATTGGTCAAAGAGGTTAACACCTCTATAAGTTCACAGGATAAAGACATGGTCAATCATCTTTCTCCGCCCCAGGGGAAAGGAATGAAAAACAATTTACAAGTGCAAAACAATCCTGGCCAGTTAGGAAAACAAGGACTGTGTTTATAGAAAACGCATGGGAACTTCTACTGCAAAGTTCCAACCATGGAACCCTGCAAAAAGCAGGGCTACACCAAAGGCTGTAGGTGCCTGCTGTAAATCCTTGGAGCTCCACTGCTCCCAGCACTGTTCCTGTGCTGCTGAGCTGCCTCGAGGTGTTTGGTACCTGCTGCTGGAGCTTTCTGAACAGCCACTAGAATTTCTGTAAATAATTCAGATGGATCTGCCTGATTTCTCAGCTCATGTGAGCTGGCTTCACCCAGCAAAGTTCTTGGGCTGCTTCTCTCTGCAGGAGGCACTTTCTGCCTTTGCCCCACAGGAATGCAGAGAAGTCACTGCTGTGACTGGGGGTGGCCTTTGGTGGTGGCAGCGTCCCCAGGCCCTGGACAGGCTGGGAATTCACAAGGGCTTTTCAGGCTCCTGTTCAACCTCTGCACGAGCTTCTACACCCACCTAAAAGCTGCTCCTGTCCCTGTGTGCTGGAAAAAATCCCTGAGGAAATCTTCCTTCACCAAATCCTGCTTAAATCAAATCAAATAAAGATATTTCACAGTAATAATAAGGATAAAGGTCTATATTACACATTTTATTAATAAATTAGCAGGTTCTGACCACCAAGGTCTTGTCTGGAGTGAAAGACACAACTCCCAATTTTTCCTCCGTTGAAATATTTTCCTCCTCTTCCCTCTGTGAATCTTCTTTAACTTTCATGAGATACAATTTGTTCCCAAAATAGCAAATGGGAAAGGAAAGGGATCTTCATAGGTTTGTGTCTCAAGGAGAGCAAAACATTCCCAGGGAGAGGCATCTTCCACCCACTAATCCTACCTGGAGCTTTGGGGGATTGTGTTGGATCTAAACAGCAAGATATTTAAAATTAATTAGAGTTTAACTGGAATTAAACTTCTGTTCCCAATTTCCTGTCTCCATGGGGAAGACAGCAAGTATTTATCTCATAAAAATATTATTATAATGTGCGTTTTTAAATGTCCAGACCCTCTATTTAATGGAACTTTGCATATAAACAAAAAAAAGGGGGGAAAGTTTGTTACTGGTATTTCTTTCTATAGGAAGGGATTTTAGGAATTAAGTAAAAATTAAACAAAGAAATTACATTTTTAATATCAAAATAATTATTAATATATCAAAATAGTGCACTATGGTAATAAATCACTGACAAATCTGGAGAGAGATGTGTTAGGATTAAGTTCTGAACACTTAAGGTCGTGATTAAGTTGCTGAAGATTTTTCATCTTCAAAAATTCTCCATTGAAAAAAAGTCTGCTTTTAATTGGAAAACAAAATCCTCAGGCTGACTTTTTTATGATTATTTGGAAGCTGACAAAAATGTGACTCCTTGAATGTTGCTTCAAACCAAAACCTTTTCAACATTGTTTTCATCTTAAGAAAAAACCCACATTTTTCATCTGAAGGAAACTCTCTTTTGAAGCATAGAGGAGCTTCCTGAAAATAATACTAATTTAGAAGAAAGTCTGTTTTTAACAAACCTTTCTATACTCATAGAAAGAGGAGCAATTCTTTTTTTTTTCCTCTTTCATGACCAAATTTTTCTGAGCTTTGGTTTGTGTCAGTTTTGTCTGTAGGGAAAAAAATGGTACTTTGGGAAAAAAGCCCCACTCAGGAATAGAAGGTTTCAGGTTTTGGACTCAAAAATGTTTTTCTAAAAGGTATTACACATCTTAAACTTCAGTACTTGATTGCTTTAAGGGATAAATAAATGTTGTATCCCTGGAAGTGTCCAAGGCCAGGTTGGACAGGGCTTGGAGCAATCTGGGATAGTGGAAGGTGTCCCTGCCCTTGGTAAGGGCTGGAATGAGATAATTTTTAATGTCCCAACCCAAACCATCCTGGGATCCTCTGATATTAAGGATAAACAAAGGAATGAAGCTTTGAAGGGAAGAATAATTAAAATATTGGTGGCAAAGAGCTTAAAATTTAAAAAAAAATGGGTTTCCACTGGCAGGAATTGGGTGTAATCAACAGGGGAATGCCTAATCCTTTGGAATTAATATCCAATCATTTTCTCACTTCTGATATTACATTAATCCAAATGCAAACTATCACTGAGTTGATGACCTTTGTTGCTGCCACCTTGTCATTACTAAAAGTAATATTTGTAGCAGATGAATAACTGAGCGCAGAAGAACCCAAAAAAAATCGCAATTGCTTTTTATTTTCAGTGACTGGCAGCACCACAGGCAAAAGCTGTTCTGGGTATAATCAAATTAATGAGTTAATTGTAAAATTGAATGATTAAATACAGAGAGAATGGGGGAAAAGGCCAAAAGTGTGTCTGGAGTTGGCACTGTAGCATTCAGCTGTGTTTGGGCAGGTCCTTGACTGCTTAACACCAGAAATAAGATTTTTTTCTGAAATTTGGCCCTTTCACACATTCTATCTTTTTTTCCACAGGAAAATGTCTCTGCAGTATGAAGAGAATGATCTCAAAGGCCTAATTTATATTTATTTCAGCTTTAGTGCCACAACTCCTGTCCTGAATAACCCAATGGTCCTTGAAGGAGGACAAACAAACAAACAAACAGGTTTTCATCTGTTTATTTGTGCGTGGAACAAAAACCGTTCAGGGAGGCTGAAAGTCTGCGTGTGCCTGGGACAGGGCTGGCAGCACGATGTTCATGGATAAAGGAATTCTCCCTGGCAATGTCAGAATGCTCAAATTAGACCCGGGAAAGACAAAGGCTGTGCTGAACACACCTGCAGCTGTGGGTAAACCAGAGAACAATGGGCTTTGTTAAGTTGTTAAAGCACTGAATTTCTGTCTCACCCTCATTATCGGCTGACTTTCAGTCCCTGTAATTAATGTGCCTGGAGTGGGTGGATCTCTTTACATTCGCCTGTTTCTTTTCACAGCTTAATCAGAGCACAGGAAAAACTTAAAATTCTGGTTCTCTGTGTTTCCCAAGTTTCCTGGTGCCGTGGTGAGCTGGTTGGAGAGAGCCCAAACAGGGAGATGAACTTCTGGAGATAAATTGATGTTTGATCCTGAAACTTTCCAGTTGCTCGTGTTTCGGGCTGGTTTCCAATTCTTGATTTTGCAGCCCCTTGTAATGAGGAAAGAAAACTCCAATATTCAGGAGTGAGGATCCATGCAGATGATACCCCATACATTTCCTTGGAAATGGTGCCAGGGCCTCACCACCCTCTGAAAAAAGAATTTCTTCCTAATTTCCAAAACTGCAAGATCAGCCCTTGAGGTTCTATAGTTCCAGGTGAGTGTCGTTGAAAGCAGAATTTACATACAGTGGTTTCCTGAAATTAAAAAGCAGCATTTTAGTTCTGCTTTAAGAGTTAAAATTGATCACAGTCAGCAACACAAGAAGAGAAGTAACAAAAGCTGTTTCTCCAGTTCAGAAACCTGCAGTGGCTGCTATCCCACAGAGCTCCATCCACAAATGCACCCCAACAGAAAAAATCAGGCTGTTTTTTAGTGCTCCTGTTTGGATTTAGGCAGACAAGGAGGATGCTGAGACCAGTACTGGAATCTGGTGAAAAATTGTCATGGATGGGGACATTGAGTTGATATTTAGCAGTGCAGGAGGTGCATCCACATTCCATTGGATCAGTTGGCTTGGATCACCTCAATGGAATGAAGACAGGATATTCTTTTATCCAGACAGAGCTCTTGGAATTCATTGTAACAAAAGTGCCGCCCTGATTTTTGCAGTGTTCCATGTTTTTACTTCTGTAGTAGAAGTCCCCATGCATTTTCTATAAACACAGTCCTTGTTTTTGTAACTGGCCAAGTTACAAAATTGTTTTTCATTCCTTTCCCCTAAAGCGGAGAAAGATGATTGACCATGTCTTTATCCTGTGAAATTGTAGAGGTGGTAACCTCATTGACCAATCCACGATTGTCTTAAGAAAGATATAAATATGAGAGAATAAAGAAAGGCAGGCCCTTTTTTTCTGGTCCTGCCTGATAGTCCCTGACCTGCTGCAGAAAAATCTGCGTGTTTCTTTCATGTCCGGCAGTGCAACACAGAAGTATCACAACACATTTCTCGTAGTGTTTAACCTCAGCAGCAAGAAGGGAGGAGCCTGCAAAGAACCTGTGGGCCCTGTCCTTGATGCAGCTCCTTCCCTTCATTTCCAGCAGCCCCAGCACCCTCAGCACAGGCAGCCTTAGCCACTGTCATGTTTATTGCGGCTCTACATATTTCACACGGAGCGTTATTTACTGTAACTCTGCCCGTAAAGGACTCACAGCATTATTGGGAGCTGTCCTTTGCATGCCTGATGTCAGATGCAGCTGCAGATCACATTTACAACTCCAAACACATGCAACGGAGAGTCATAAATTATACAGGAAACAACACAGAGTAACGAGAGCCGTGTCAGCTCCAGCTCCTCGCTGCGGAGGCAGCACCGTGGCAGGCAAGATTTATTTACTATTCCAGCCACTGGCTCCTTTTGCAGTCAACAGCTCGTCACTTTTAGTCTGCAAATAGGAATAAAGATGTTCTGCAAGAAGGGAAACCAAGGACAGCAGAGCCACTCAGCCAAGCTGGGCTGAGTTCTTTGAATTTTGGAGCTCCAGGTCTCGATCTGCACCAGCCAGCTGGGGAAGCTCTGTTGTTTTTGCAGGTCTCCCTCTCCTTAGGTATGAACACAAAAAACACTGATTAAGGAATGGAAAGCATAGTGTGAAAGCTGGGAATCAGTCCCATTTTCCCTAAAGGGGACACACTGGTCCCCAAGAGCCAGATCCAAAAATCCTGTGGGCCTGAATGGTGTTTCTTTCAAGGAACAGCAGCAGGGAGCAGGGACTGGTGACACCGAGGCTGTGGTGGCTCTGCAGAAATGCTGGGAAATGTCCCCCAGTAAAGGTGACACTAAAGAGGATGGGGGTTTCTAATCAAACCAGCTGGAGTGGGAAATAAACAGGGAAGAATATTTTGGATCTAATTTTTTGCCTCTCTTTTGGGGTTTGCATTGGGTTGAGGTGCAATGAATGAAAAATCCCTGTTTTCTGGCCTAAAATTAAATCAAGGTGAAAATCATTCCCTCCCACCTCGGCTGCAGGTTGTATTTGGGCCAATATTTCTGCATCAGCTTTCCCACCTTTTCCCATCCCGTGGGATTTATCTGTGCAGCTCCTGTGTGGTTTTTAATTGTTAAAGAGAGGGGCTGGGCTGGCACAGGCACCTGCAGGGCCATGGTCTGGGGACAAGGCTGGACACAGGGCAGTGCCCCATGGCCTGGGGACAAAGCTGGACATGGGGTGGGCCCCCAG
>VZTZ01007255.1:134974-165090 GCA_013400955.1 Drymodes brunneopygia | reverse complement strand
AAGAGAAGAGAAGAGAAGAGAAGAGAAGAGAAGAGAAGAGAAGAGAAGAGAAGAGAAGAGAAGAGAAGAGAAGAGAAGAGAAGAGAAGAGAAGAGAAGAGAAGAGAAGAGAAGAGAAGAGAAGAGAAGAGAAGAGGCCTCCCCCAAAAAACCCAACAAAACCCCCCAATCCCTGTATTCTCACAATTGTTACAATTATGCATAAAATGAATACAGAAAATGTCTTTTTTTGCTCCAACAAACCAATTCATGTAAAAAATTAAAAGTGAAATGAGAAGCCAGGGAAAGGCAATTCAAGTGGCCCTGATTTTGTGTAGGTGGCAGGATTTGTATTAAATAGCCCTGGAAAGGTTCAAGTCAGCTGAACAGTCCAGAGGAGCAAAATCAAAGTGTCTGTGTGTCTCAGAAACACAAGGACAGGACAAATGGATTGTTTGGTGAGGAAGCAGCAGCAGAGTCTGTCTGTGGGGAGGCAGAACTTCCTCCTCCACCCGTGACAGAGCAGAGCTGGCAATGGGCTGAGCTGCTGGGAGGGAAACCCTCCAGCTCTCAGGAAATACAGAATTGAGAGGATTTTTAGATTCCCTTAAAACTTTCACCTACAAAATCTTGCTCTGGGGTTATTCAACTTTCATTTTTCAGGGTCTGGGAGGAGTTTACAGCAGAAATTTATGTGTCAGTCCAGCAAGAGCTGAAGCAACTTAGAATTGCCAGCCCGGCTGTCTGCGCACATCAAATCCTCCATCCCTGGGTTGGATCCTCACCCTCTCCATCCACCACCTCTCAACACCCACATTCATTTACCAGTAAAAAATTGCACAGGCAGTAGCCAGAGCACTTCTGAAGCCAGCAGAGATTTCAAGGCAATTCCTTACCAATTTCTGAACTGTCTGAAGTCTGGAAACGCTTCCCTCCCACAACTGTTGGAATTAATTCTGAAATGATCATCTCACTATCATTTGACATAACACACGATATTTAAACCACTTGAAGAAAAATTTTCTTTCAGCACTTCAAGAGATCCTTCAGCAGGATCAGAAGGGTGCTGGTGCTTCCTCAGAACAGCAGAGGTTCATTGTCAGGAACCAGGAACACAGGAAAACACAATCAAACAAGAAAAAGAGGGTAAGCAGCTACAATAAGCAAAGGTCGTGATCTCAGTTCTGCTTTTCCCCAGAATGTTTCCTAGGAAAAACCAGAAGGAAAAATAGAATTCTTCACTTTTAGCAATTAACTCTGGTTCTTTGTGATTTTCCACAGCATCATCCAGATTATTCTGTTATTATTTATGCTCAGTATCACTATGAAAAGATTCTTTTGAGCTGTATTTTGAACAGATGAAGCATCCATACAAAAAACCACAGCAGCAGAACCTGCATTCATGATTCCACATCCTGGAAAGGAGTCTCAGAGGGGATGAACCTCATTAATTCCAGTAAGGGACAGCAGGAAAATGCCCATCCTGCAGCAGGTCAGGAGCCAAGGAGATGGGGAAGCAAGCACAGCAAGGTGAAAATGTGCTGTATCCATGAATTTATGGGGTTTATTCCCCTTAACTTCCCAACAACAAAAAACAAAGATGTGATTCCTCATCTAAACCCTGAAGGATTTTTAAACCCCCTTTTTTATCCTCACACACTTATTTTTAACACCTATTTTCACCTCAGAGCCATGCTTTAAATACTTGTGTATGCACAGATGTATTGAGAGCATGGCTCTGCTTTGAAAGACATAGGACATGGTGAAAAAGAGAATTTTTCTCCTTGCCTGCAGTACTTCTGCCTGGATTTACAAAGTCATGATTTCCTCTCACAACCTCATTATGAGGCTCTAACTTGTAAAGCATCAAATCAAACCCAGAAATTCTCCAGAAATTCAGCACTCGGTTCTCAGTGACTCCAATCAGCACAAGCATCAAACATTTCACTTTTTAGCTACAAAAACCATGACTGGCTTCTGTAAACTCCTCCCAGGCTCTGAAAAAGGACAGGTGAATAATCCCAGAGCAAGATTTTGTAGGTGAAAGTCTTTAAGTCTGGCAAAGAGGCATTTTCTCAAACACAGTTCCTCTGTGAGCCTGTAAAAATCGATGAGAATATTGTTTGTGTTTTCAGTTGATAATCTGGACAGACACATCCTGCTCCAGCTTGCCCATGGATTTTTCCAGGGATTTTTTGGAGATACCTAACTGCTGATTAGAGCTGGAGGTGGTAAAAGCATGGGAAGATGCACCTTCCCAGGCTCCCATCTCAGCAGCAAAGCGTAAATCAAATATTGCCCGTTTGTTTTGCTCTGGTGCTTTTCCTTATTTCCCCTCTCTGCGATGTCCAGTTCCTCTCCCTTTCCCTGGAATTCCTTTGTTGATCCAGGACCACTGTGCTGAAGGCTTCACCAAAGGTCTCCCTGCCAAGGCTCCTTCACCTCTGCACGCAGCACAATTAAATCCCAAATTAAAGCTCACCATTAAATCCCATCTGGGGACTCTTTAAAGCTTTGTTAACCTCTCACTGGCAGAAACTGCACAGAAATGCGATGCAACAAAGCAGAAATAACCCAACTGCCCTCCACCCAATCTTCCTGTGGGGATCCTGGTGGCTGAGAACCCAAAGTGGTTCTGCTCTGGAGCCCAAATCAGCTGAAAATCCCCCCCAGAGGAGCCCAGACCTCTTTTTCTGAGCCAGCCCCTGCCTGTGGGGACACAGCTCCAAGGCTGATCCCAGGGCCAGCGTGGCCCTGACCCACAGCAGGAGATGAATTCTCCCTGAATCCAAGGGATGAGCTTTTAGGGATGTCCCAGCCCCTCCTGGGCCTTTCCTGACCCTCACTGACCCAAAAGGTGGAGCCAAATTTCCTCCTTTTGGTGCTCAGCCCATAAACTGTGCCACTGCCAGGGGTGCTCTCTCCAGGACTGGCAGCTCTTGGAAGAGATGAAACTTTCAGTGAATCTGTGCTAAACGTGAGCTCAACAGGAGCAGAGGGGAAAGGGAGTGTGTGAAAGGTACTTCTTCATCTTTTTTCCTCTTTTTTTCCAGTGAAACATCAGTAAGAAAATACTCCTCTGTGTAAAAAGTCAGCCAGGTTTTCATCTAAGAGAATCCTTGCACAGGATTTTGTCTGTCTTTCTTTTTTGTGAGCATTACCAGGGAAGCCTTTAAAGTAATTTCTTCAAAACCTTTCCTCCAGGGTTGAATTTCTGTGCAAACTTAGAGAAAATGGGTTAAAACCTGTGAATTTCTGTCATTTCCAGGATGAAATCTGTGCTGGTTTTGGACACTAGGCGAGCTTTTCCATCACCTGCTTGCTGCTTCAACCCAGACACTTCCCAGTTTTTCATCACCAGTTTATTGCAGGAACAAGTTTCGTGGGGTAAAAAAGAATTCAGGGCAGCCACAACTCTGTGCACAATCCCTGCACATGATTTTGTGTTTTTGTCTGTTTTTCCTTTTTGTGAGCATTAGCAGGGAAGCCTTTAAAGTTATTTCTACAAAACCTTTTCTCCAAGGTTGAATTTCTGTGCAAACTTAGAGAAAATGGGCTGGAATCTGTAAATATCTCTCATTTCCAGGATGAAATCTGCTGGTTTTGGACACCAGGTCAGATTTTCCTTCACTTGCTTGCTGCTTCAACCACTTCCCATACTCAGCTTTTCATCACCAGCTCATTGCAGGAACAGATTTGTGGGGAAAAAAAGAATTCAGGGCAACCACAACTCTGTGCCCATGGGCTGGCCCTTCACTCGTGCCAATCTGCACAAAACAGAGCTCACAGAAACAAGGAAAAGCCATTTACACACACATTTCTAATTGCATCCCTTCCCCAAGTCGAGGTTTCAGCATTAAATATCTTCCAGTTCTGCAGGTTTTGGACCTGTTCTTTGTTTGGCTCAGAGCAGCAGTGGCAAACCACATTTCTGGGTTTGTTGACATTGCTGACAGCCCTTTATTTCCTTTTACCACCGGCACTTGGGTTTGTTTGCTTCAAAAACCAAACAGACCTGGGCTGTTCCTTCTTCTAAATGCGAAATAAATCATCAGCCACTCTTGCTTTTGGATTTGTCTCATTGAAGCTTGTATTTACAGAAAATAATAATAATAATAATAATTATTATTATTATTATTATTTCTATTTCTTCATGCTTCCTGTAGTTTTCTTTCTCTCCATACCCTCTGCCCTTCCAGAATTCTTCCTTCTTCTCATGTCTTCATTGTCATTATGACAAAGCAAATGGAGAAAGAAAGAAATTAGGTTCATGAAATTTAAAAAAAAAGGAGGAAGTTCCTTCTTTGCATCCAAAATTAGCCAAGAATGACCAGTTTTAAGGACACAAACAGGATTTCAGGTAATAATATAAATAAATAATAATAAATGCTCACCATTTCTGGAGAAGTTGTGGGTTTTCAGCAATCCTGAGGTAACCTGGGACAGGGTTTGTGTTGCACTGGGCACAATTCTCATTAAAAGTGGAGTCCTGACCAGGATTATGACTTTATTTCAGTTTTTCCTGATTATTTCCACGATGCATATCCAAATCTACCCATTTGTATGGATATATTTAATATATTCATTCTGTAAATCTTTGCTTCTGTAGATTTTACATCATCCCAATGGGGACAGAGCATTACCAGAGAATTCCTTCTCATGGAAAAAGTGAAAACAAAGATGTTTCCTCAGTTCCAAGGAAACAACTAAAAGGAAATGATACACCTGATTTAATTCTACTGGGAGAGGTATTTCTCAGCTAGAATTAAAAATTCTCAGTATTTGCTGGAGCTGTTTGTATTAGCCAGGAAATAATGGGGTTTTTAAACAAGAAATGGGAGCAGCATCTCTGAACTATCATTGTACTTTATAAACACCTGATGGAAGCAGTGACTGCTCAAAGCCATTTCCAGTCCTAAATAAATTAGAGGATTCTATAATTAGCTACCCAAATATCTGCAGCAAATTACATTTCCTGTGGCCCACTAGAATTAAGAGATCACCTCTAATCCAAATATCCCAATGATTTCCCTGGGGGCAAACCTTGGGGTTTCTTTGTTTTTCTGCTCCTGTTCTGACTCCCAGCCACACCCTCGAGTGCCCAGGAGCAAAATGGGACTGGAGGGCTCTGAGGAAGGAAAAAACTCTGCTAAATTTGGGAGCCTGAATCTCTGCAGCTGGAAAAGCAAGGTGATTTATTCCTGATCATTTACTGGGGGAGAGCAGGGAAATTGCTTATGAAAAAGAGTCTTGGTTTGAAAATATTCTGGATTTAGAGCAACAGCTGCAAAGGGGAATGAGGAAATGAGGAGGTGATGCCTTTTGGGCTGCCTAAAAAGCAGAGGCCAGGCAAAATTAAAGGAATAAAAAGTGGTTTATATTTATTGAGGGGCCTTTTGGGCAGACAAAGCTCCCCAGGGGCTGCACACAAAAAAATGGACATTGGGTCAGAGATTTTCACACTTTGAGCTGGGGAAGGGGCTCATGCTGGAGAAAAGGGGCTCAGCCTGGAAAAAAGGGGGCTCAGTCTGGAGAAAAGAGGGCTCAGTCTGGAGAAAAGGAGAAAAGGAGGCTCAGACTGGAGAAAAGGAGAAAAGGGGGCTCAGTCTGGAGAAAAGGGGCTCAGGATGGGGAAAAGGGGGCTCAGGATGGGGAAAGGGGCTCAGGATGGGGAAAAGGGGCTCAGGATGGGGAAAAAGGGGTTCAGGCTGGAGAAAAGTGGGCTCAGGCTGGGGAAAAGGGGGTTCAGGGGTGACCTTGTGGCTCTGCACAAGTCCCTGACAGGAGGGGCAGTGAGGGGGGAAATTGGGATCTAATCCCAGGGAACAGGGACAGGAAGGGACAAAACAGCCTCAGGCTGTGCCAGGTTGGTCACCAGCAGGAATTCCCCATGGAAAGGGAGCTCAGGCCTTGGCAGGGGCTGCCCAGGGAACTTTGGATCCCCATCCCTTGGGATGTCCCAGGAATTCTTGGATGTGGCCCTCAGAGCTCTGGGCTGGGACAGAGTGAGGGCTGGGCACAGCTTGGCCTCAATGGCCTTGGAGCTCTCTTTTCATTTTTATGATTTTTTGCGGAAAAAAGTCCTTAGGGAAGGTGTCACCCTTCATTACTGAGCACTTCCCAAAGTCCCAGGGCACAGAACAATTTAACAGAAATCCCAATGTCAGCACAGGCACTGCAGCTCTCAGCTCACCTGTGACAGCACAGAGGTTCCTGCTCTGGGGGGAAATCCCCTCTGGGACACTTTGTTTGTGCAGAAACAAAGTGTTAAACCCTCAATTCCTCTCTTTTACAGGGCTGCTAACTTTATATTACCCCTTCAATTCGAGCAGCCCTTTACAGCACCAAACATTTGTACAAAACTGGCAGCAAAAAGTGGGATCAGGCTTCATGTGGAGGCAGAAGAGCTAAAAAATATTAAATTTTGCTCCCCATACCCCATGGTGTGCATTAAATGTAATAATGTTCAAGTGAATACCTGGGAGCAATGGACAAATCGTTTATTTAGTAGCTTTTTTCTCCTTTGCTTCAGTTTACTGTATTAAATAAATTTGTTTCTAGGCCAAGCTTAGGTTTGTGAACTTAATTTCTTGCACTTCACAACACTCTATTTTCAGAATGCTTTCTCTTTCTAAAATTCTGCCAGACTTTGCCTCAAAACAAATTTCTGTGAGGACAACAACACTGATGTTAATTGTATGAACAGAGAAACAACAAAATAACTTCAGCTAAATCCACAGACTGGGGCAAAGGAAGGGGAGGAGAGGAAATTTGAGTTCCAGAAATCCCTTTCTGAGCTCAGCTAAAGCTGCTCTAGAAAAGTTTTCACCTTGAATTCCCTCCCAGCTCCACCCCAGGGCTGCAAGGAAAAGTGCCCAGGTGAGACCAAGTTTTTTCTTGAAGCAAAATAACAACCAATACATGTAGCAGAAAAGGAAAACCAATGGATAAAGTGTCTGAAAAGGCACTTAAACTTCCACTGAAATCCCTTCTGCCTCCCTGAATCCATCTGGCAATTTTGAAGGACCCTTTTATCACTCAGAAATGTTTATTTCCTCCAGAGGTTTTACACCCAGGGCAAGGTGGGTTTGGAGCAGAGTGTGAAATCCAGGGCAGTGCAATGAATTGCACAAACACCACACCTTGTACCCAAAACAGCACCGAAACACTGCAAAAAAAAAAAAAACCCACTGTGGTATTTTGGACATTTTTCAAGAGTTTAAGGTGGTTTGCAGTGTGCTTTCTTTCCTCTCACAAGTAGAATCCAAGTTGTTTAGCACAGATTCTCCTGGGTGGCCTGATGGCCCTTCCTCATAGCCAGAAAAAGAGAGAACAACTCCCAGATTTAGTCAAGATATCTGGATGTTACCTGATATTATCCCATATTCTCATATTATCCTATATTTTTGTATTATATTCTTATATTATCCTATACTCCTTTATTATATTATATTCTTATATTATCCTATATTCTTATAGTATCCTATATTCTTATCTTATATTCTTATATCATCCTATATTCTTTTATTATCATACATTCTTATATTATCCTATATTCTTATATTATCTTATATCCCTATATTATCCTGAAATCAAGTCATGTATTTTACTGGAAAGAGCCCCTAAATCTCCAAGAAAAGTGAGTTTATGTGTGTGTATCACAAAAATCTGTGAGAATTTTTCAGTAAACATTTCAAGAATCTCTGTAGGAACCAGCAAGGATTATAAATAAAACCTGTAATCAGATTTTGTTGTCATCTCTGGTGATATTCACCACAACTGAGCTCAGATAATTCAGATATGAACCACTTTGAGGTATTTTAACATTTCTCACCTTTCAGCCCTGGAAAGCTTTTGAGGAGCAGCCACCAGGGGAATTTCATTGATTGGAAGAAACTATTCCCAACTTGCAGGAGAAATATGCAAAATGCTGCCAAAACCAAGCCTAAAAGTCACTCAGATTCCATCTAAGAGATGCAAAAACAGAGGGGAAAAACAATCTCTCCCTTCAAAATTCCAGAATAACCTTAATTGTGAGAACAGCTGAAACTCACATTTTCCTTTGAAGTTTAATCCTGTTGAAAATGGATTTGGGGATTTTTATCAGCTTTTCCTTCAGTATCCCTGAATACATTTTTGTAAAGGATGTGTTAGCTGAAAATAAAAATATTTATTTTTATTAATAAAATAAATTATTTATTTTATTAAAGTGCTGCTGGAGCTGATGCCAGCCTGCACTGAGGTTCTTGTGCTTTCTGTGCTCAAAGAGCTTCCATGAAACATTTCAAACACCTCGGTTCATTTTCCTCTCCCTCAAAGCATTTACAAAGCACAAATGTGTGATCAGAGAATCACTCAGGTTGGAAAAGACCTCCAAGATCATCAATCCCACCCACAAGTGCCAAGCCCAGCACTAAATCCTGTCCCTGAGTGCCACCTGGAGCTGCTTTTCAAATGGAACAAACACATTTAACTCCTCTGTCACAAACAGCAGAATGGAAAATTCAAATAGAAATATTTTGTTCTGCTTTCCTTCTATTGCTTCCTCAGAGCCAAGTTGTAATTAGGGGGAAAAAAGGATTTTGGGGGGGGGGGAAATAATTACAATTTAAGTGGTTCAAAGTTTAGACCTTGCATTTGTGAACTACAGAGATCTGACATCGTTCCTTTGAATCAATCCTGCACCTTTCCCCACGAGTGATCATGTTCAGAGGATGTAGAAAATCATTTTCCTCATAAAAATTGTTGCCTTGGTTAGGAAGGCACCTTGGCTTTAACCTGAATTCTTAGTTTGGACAGATTTCACTGTTTCACTGAGAATATCTGCAAGTTTTTGGAACCAAATCCAGTATTTAAAAAAAATTTAAGAGCTGTTCAGGTAATTCCAGTTAAATCTGAGTGATTTTGCAGACATTAGGCTGAATCAAGTCACATGTTATAAATATTAAAATGCCCATCCATTTGCAAACAAACCTAATATTTTCTGTGTTACAAGGATAAGGATCTCCTGCTCTTTCCCCTGTCAGTAAGCTATAAGTTATAAATCAGTAAAATATAAGTTATAAAATCACTTACAAGAAAGGCAGCCTGATTTTAGCTGAGGGATTTGCATCCCACATCTTTGAGCCTTGGTTTAAGGAAAATAAAATTGCTAATGAGAAAAAAGCAATAATCCCAGCACTAAGAACCTGCCACAACAACACTCACCCACCAAGCAAAGAAAGCTGCACTCAGGCTCACAAGAATACTTTTAGAGTAATAGTCTCTCTGCTTTTCAGATAAATTAAACCAGCTCAGGCCTCAGTTCCTGTAAGTGAGACAATTTCAGCACATTCGAAATGGATTCACCTCCCAGACAATAAATGTAGATCTGGATGGCAATTAGTGACTTGAAGCTCATTAAGATACCTGATGTGTGCCTCGTTCCCACAGCAGTTCCTTTCTGCAACGTCTGCTAACTTCAGAAAACACTTATTTTACAAGATTTGGGTAAAAAGGGACCTTAAAGCCCATCCAGTGCCATGGGCAGGGACAGCTCCCACTGCTCCAAACCTGTCACCTGCTCCTCACCTGCTCCCAGGCTGCTCCAAGCCCTGTCCAGCCTCACCCTGGGCACTGCCAGGGACCCAGGGGCAGCCACAGCTTTTTCTTCTGAAGCAAAATAATCAAGCACACCTGCAGCAGGAGATGGGAACAAATGGCTCCAGAGCTCAGATCTCCAGGGGTGCAGAGCAGAGAGCACATCTCTGCTTTTAGGAATCGTTGTCTGGATAAGGCAGGAGATCACAGAACCATCGAGGCACAGGATGGCTTGGGTTGGAAGGACTTTAAAGCTCACCCAGTGCCACCCCTGCCATGGGCAGGGACACCTTTCACTGTCCCAGGCTGCTCCAAGCCCTGTCCAGCCTGGCCTTGGGCACTGCCAGGGATCCAGGGGCAGCCACAGCTTCCATGGGCACCCTGTGCCAGGGCCTGCCCACCCTCACAGGGAACAATTCCTGCCCCATATCCCAACTAAAGCTGTTCCCTGCCAGTTTGAAGCTGTTCCCTGTGCTCTGTCACTTATAAATAATCCCTCTCCATTTTTCTTGTAGCCCCTTCAGGCCCTGCAAGGCCACAGTGAGGTCACCCCAGAGCTTCTTTTCTCCAGGCTGGACAATTCTCCCATTTTTCCCCCCAGCAGAGCTGCTCCATCCCTCTGCTCATCCCGGAGCCTCCTCTGGGCTCTCCCCAGCAGCTCCAGGTCCCTCCTGTGCTGGGGCAGCTCTGCAGGTGGGCTCTCACCTGGGCAGGGTAAGGGGCTGTTGTTCAGGTTGTTACCAGGGCTCAGAAGGGTAAAAAACCACACAAACATTACCCAGTGTCACAGGAGGGGGAAAATAAAACTAACAATATCAAATCCAGACAAAAAATAAAGGATAGCTCCAGGCAGAGGGATGCAAATAATCCAGCTGGCACAAATAATCTGCAGCTACAAAGGACACCCTGGATTTTGCTGAAGTGGGAGGAAATTATCATCCAGGACTAAAATTTTTACAACTTCTCTTTGAGATGTGAACTAGACAAGCTCATACCCATGAGGCAGAAAAAGCCAGACTGGAATCCAGCTCCTGTGGCCACCTCAAAGCATCCTCTGGCTCAAGAAAAACCTAAGGAAAGTGGATCAGGGAACTGGAAAGGAAACTCAGGAATGTTCTGTGCCAGGATCAGCCCCCCAGCATCGACACAGCACCAGGTTGTTCTTAAAACCACCCCATAAATGATACCCAACCTCTGCAAAATCAGCATCAAACCCACTCTGCACTGCCACAGGTTTTATATTCCATGTGGGAACAGGGCAGAAGGGAAAATGCAATTAGGAATCAGTAATCAAGAGAGTGAAAAATGAGTTGGAGAAGTAATAAAGGCCAATTATTACATATTATATAATATATAATATAATCTAATCTATTATCACTGATGTGCAATCACAAATTCATACATGAAATATTTGCTTCTTNATAAATATTGTACACATACACACATCTAGGATATGCTGGACTTCCTCAGGCAAGGACTCTCTGGCAATTTTCAGGATGAAAAGTTTTTCAAAAAACTTCTTCACGAAGAAAAGCAAGGAGGGGAAAAAAGCAACTTTTCATCCCTAAAAGCTCCAAGGTATTTGTGAAAACAACTCAGTTTCTCTTTGCTGAATTCAGCTCCTCCAGGTCTCTCCAGGATCTAAAATAATTTCCTTTCCTCTCAGCACTGGCCCCCTGCCAGTGCAAACCAATTGAATGTTCTCATTTCCACCACCTTCCTCCAATACACAGGCACAAAATTTCATTTTGTTTCCCTTATCTTGAACATAGAAATCTTTCTTCTTCCTTCACAAGACACAGTTACCAAACATTAATAGCTTCCCTAAATACCTAAAACTTGGGACTTTCGACCAGGAAAAGTGAAGTTTCTCAAGATTACACATTCCCCCAGATTGCTTTTCAGGACATGAAGGATTTTCTAGTATCAATAAGAACCAGATTTAAATTAATATTTTAGAAGTGTGAGCAGCAGCCTGTGGCCTATGAGCAATGTAATGTGGTTTATGTGTGGCTTAATGGCTAAAAAGAGCTCTGTGGTTCACTAAAAAAACACTTTTGTGTTTCAAAAAAAGCATTTCTGTATCAGTTCGTGGTGTGGAAGGAGCCTCACCTTTCAGCTGCAGCTAAAAACAGATCCATCTCTTGCAGACAGAGGGAATTAGGAAAGAACAGAATCCTCCTCCTGGGCAGCTCATGTTCATCCACAGAGACAATCAGCTCTTATTGTTTAAAATTCATGGGCAATTACCCACCTGAACAGCTCCAGGGTGGAGGCAAGAGTATAAATAACATTTATCATATCAAAATAACACTTTTGTTATATCAATGTAAAGCCAACACTCACTCGACAGCATCAGAAATAAAGAAAGGCATAAAAAATATTTTAAATAAATATTTTTAAATAACAAATTTTTATTGATAATTTTTTTTAAAAATAAATGAGGTTGGAAACAGCAATCAAAGGCCAGAATTTCTGGAAATCTCCAGCAGAGCCAACTCTGAGAAGCTCAAAAGCAGAGATGCTGGAATAGTCCTTAACAGGACCATTAATAAGAGTAATCTATTTATGTGGTGGCTGAACACTAGAAAGCACAAATAAACCAAAGAAACCCCAAATAAATTCCCCCCCACAAAGTGTTTCCATTCTTTACAAAAATTATAAAAAGAAAAAAACTGCGTAGTCACAGATTTAAAAATAAAACAAGGTTATTTTAGTCTCTTCCTTTCAGGAGCTTCCATGTTTTGGAAAGTGATTTTTTTGTCTCTTGTCTCAGTCTGGAAAAAAATTAAACTCATCTCCATTGGAGAAAATTCTTCATATCAACATCCGTGCATGGAAAAATGGAAATATTTTCAGTAGGAAATACTGGCTTTGATTGCATTAGAAAATTGAATCAAGTTCATTTATTTGTCATTAATCATGGATGTGACCTTTCAGTTTTTGGGCTATGTTCTGTTCACAACAGAGGAGTTGGAGGGTCTGGAAAGAGAATTATTTGTATTTTCACCAGAGATTCAGCCCCTACTCTTTGTGTCCCTGTGTGGAAAAGCTCAGAATGAATTGAAAGGCACCAAAGAAATGAATGACAATGAAATTTTGTTCAGCTTGTTCTGGGACTCAATCCCATCCCCATGACCATCAGGATTTGTGACAGGACAGAGTTCCCTGGCTCACAGCTGCCCTCAAACCCTGCAGAGATTTAAACCACGGCTGGAAGCAGCGGGTTCGGGATGAAAGGAGGATTTCCCACCCCAAAATTATTCTTTTTGTATTTAAACTTAATAACTAAAACAGCATTTTTAAAGGCATTTGTAATGACACTCTCTTAGCTTTATTCCCTTGGTTAAAATGTGAGAGGTTTGTTAAATACAGACAGTGCCATAATAGATTTATTTTATGATGTTAAAAATGTTCAAACTATTTATTTTATGATGTTAAAAATGTTCAAACTATTTCCAGGCTTCCTTTCTCCAGCCTCCATTCCCAAGAAGACCTCCGAAGGATTGATTAAACAGAAATTTTGTCCAGCTTGTTCTGTGACTTAATAACTAAAATAGCATTTTTTAAAGGCATTTGTAACGACACTTTNCTGAGCTCCTGAATTCCCTGGAGCTGAACTCAGGGTTTGTGTGGAATATTGCACAGGAAATGCAATCAGCTCCTGTTCCTTCTGACTAAAACCATCTCAGAGGAGGCTGAAACATGTCATAAATAAGTGAGCTCTCCTGTCAGGCCCAGATCACTCCCCACATGATTAATTCTGAATTTATCATCCAGAAATAATGGGTTTGTTTATATATATATAAAAATAAGTAATTATATATATATATATATAAATATTGTACACATANTTTCAGCTGCAGCTAAAAACAGATCCATCTCTTGCAGACAGAGGGAATTAGGAAAGAACAGAATCCTCCTCCTGGGCAGCTCATGTTCATCCACAGAGACAATCAGCTCTTATTGTTTAAAATTCATGGGCAATTACCCACCTGAACAGCTCCAGGGTGGAGGCAAGAGTATAAATAACATTTATCATATCAAAATAACACTTTTGTTATATCAATGTAAAGCCAACACTCACTCGACAGCATCAGAAATAAAGAAAGGCATAAAAAATATTTTAAATAAATATTTTTAAATAACAAATTTTTATTGATAATTTTTTTTAAAAATAAATGAGGTTGGAAACAGCAATCAAAGGCCAGAATTTCTGGAAATCTCCAGCAGAGCCAACTCTGAGAAGCTCAAAAGCAGAGATGCTGGAATAGTCCTTAACAGGACCATTAATAAGAGTAATCTATTTATGTGGTGGCTGAACACTAGAAAGCACAAATAAACCAAAGAAACCCCAAATAAATTCCCCCCCACAAAGTGTTTCCATTCTTTACAAAAATTATAAAAAGAAAAAAACTGCGTAGTCACAGATTTAAAAATAAAACAAGGTTATTTTAGTCTCTTCCTTTCAGGAGCTTCCATGTTTTGGAAAGTGATTTTTTTGTCTCTTGTCTCAGTCTGGAAAAAAATTAAACTCATCTCCATTGGAGAAAATTCTTCATATCAACATCCGTGCATGGAAAAATGGAAATATTTTCAGTAGGAAATACTGGCTTTGATTGCATTAGAAAATTGAATCAAGTTCATTTATTTGTCATTAATCATGGATGTGACCTTTCAGTTTTTGGGCTATGTTCTGTTCACAACAGAGGAGTTGGAGGGTCTGGAAAGAGAATTATTTGTATTTTCACCAGAGATTCAGCCCCTACTCTTTGTGTCCCTGTGTGGAAAAGCTCAGAATGAATTGAAAGGCACCAAAGAAATGAATGACAATGAAATTTTGTTCAGCTTGTTCTGGGACTCAATCCCATCCCCATGACCATCAGGATTTGTGACAGGACAGAGTTCCCTGGCTCACAGCTGCCCTCAAACCCTGCAGAGATTTAAACCACGGCTGGAAGCAGCGGATTCGGGATGAAAGGAGGATTTCCCACCCCAAAATTATTCTTTTTGTATTTAAACTTAATAACTAAAACAGCATTTTTAAAGGCATTTGTAATGACACTCTCTTAGCTTTATTCCCTTGGTTAAAATGTGAGAGGTTTGTTAAATACAGACAGTGCCATAATAGATTTATTTTATGATGTTAAAAATGTTCAAACTATTTATTTTATGATGTTAAAAATGTTCAAACTATTTCCAGGCTTCCTTTCTCCAGCCTCCATTCCCAAGAAGACCTCCGAAGGATTGATTAAACAGAAATTTTGTCCAGCTTGTTCTGTGACTTAATAACTAAAATAGCATTTTTTAAAGGCATTTGTAACGACACTTTCTTAGCTTTATTCCCTTGGTTAAAATGTGAGAGGTATATTAAATATATGCATGGCCATAATAATAAAATAATGAAATACATACTGGCATAATAATGAAATAATTTATTCTGTGGTGTTAAGAAATGTTCAAACTATTTGCAGGCTGCCCACCTCATCCCTTCCTCCACTTCCATTCCCAATGAGACCTCTAAAGGATGACCACAACCCTTTTTAGTGTTTTAGCACATAATCTCATTTATTCAGGGCCTGAACTTCACTTTAGGGGATCAGTGCAACACCTGAGTGACCCGCACAGGGAGGGGGTGGAATTCCCACCCCTGGAAGTTTCCTAAAATTCACCAAAGCCAGGGCTGGCCAGCTCCAGGAGGGGCACAAACCCCACGGGGACAGAGTCTGGATTAGGTGGCCTCCAGAGCTTCCTCCCAACCAACTTTTCCATGAATTCCCTTCTGCAAAGCAGAGCCCACGCTCCCACCTCTGCCTGGATAATCCAGAATTGGGAGCTCAGGGAGGAACATCCCAGCTCCAGCAGCACCCCCAGGCCACTGGGAGCTGGGAATGAGCAGAGTTTATGATGTTCTGCAGGCTCTGGGTGCTGCTCTGGGAATGTTGAATGGTTACACAGAACCTTTGTCCCTCTCTGCTTCCTCCCCTAGTCCAGAACCAAACAGCAACACTCCCTTATTTTATTTTATTTTTTTTTCCCCCCTGCTTATGGTTAATAAATATTCAGCCCTCGTGACACAAGACAGCCCTTGGAAGGAATAAAAAGCTGTTTCTTATCTGCCCTGGTTTATCTTTGCTGCCCAGTTTCTCTGACAGCAGCGTTTTATCCCGCTCCAGGATAAATCACTTGCCATTAGCACAAAGAAAGGCTGAG
Source organism: Drymodes brunneopygia (assembly GCA_013400955.1). Lineage (NCBI taxonomy): Eukaryota > Metazoa > Chordata > Aves > Passeriformes > Petroicidae > Drymodes > Drymodes brunneopygia. The sequence goes on along the minus strand of VZTZ01007255.1, from coordinate 149,320 downwards.
ATTATTTATAAATAAAACCAATCTCCCATTTATCAGGAGAAAGGCCTGCCAAAATCTACACGACAAAAATCAGGCAATTTCAGCCCCACAAGCCAAGTTCTCAAGTGTTTTCTGAAGACGACTATTTTGAGATTTCTCGGGAAGTTTTATCACATCACAGACCCCAAAGAGTGTAAATTCTGCTCATATTCTCAGGAGCCTGGAGTTGATTTTTCCATGTGAATGTCCTTAACCCATGGCTGGAAATCTGACCCCCCAAATGGATAGGTGGGCACTTCAACAGATTTCCCAAAGCACCTGGCATGCTGGAACTGTAATGGGAATTGGAGATGGCCATCCCAGAGCTCTGATCTCAGAGCCCAGCACTGCCCAAAACCCAACTGACCACCCAAAAAAACACCTGGAACAAGGTAAAACCTGTGCTCTGAGAGAAGAACAGCTCCATAATTGAAATAAAGTCAATATTGTACTGATTATAAAACGACAGACAACCAAAAGAGAGAGGGATAAAGGCAATTCAGTAGGCAGCTTTCCAATCAGAAAAATAAATTTGCTAATTGAGTTTAATGATATTAAGTGGTCTTCAAAACTGGCAAGTGATGCACAATAATTTAATGATTTATGTGCATTGGAAGCAGCAAGTCATGGATATCATTAAAGATTTCACATTTATTGTGCTCAGTCAGGAATAGCCACATAAATAAAAGTAAAAAATAAAAATATGAATATAAATGTAAATATAAATAGGAAGCANGGGCATCAGAAATAACTCACAAAGATTTACTCATCAGCATGGCTGGATTAAGTTATTCTTTATTCTTTATTCTTTATTATCTATTATCTATTATTTATTATTTATTATAAAGATGAATCTGCAGATGACATTAAAACTCCACTTGAATAATTGCTTGCGGCACTCTGAAGTTTAATGGGCAGAATTTAAAAAAAGAGCAGTGGGCATGCAGACACCTAATGAACATTTAAACAAAGTCAAAAAACCCCGACAAACACTCAAACACTTGTGCTATTCTTAGCCTGTTGCTCAGTTTTCCCAAATTAAAAGTAATGGGGGTGTAAATCAAGAGGGCCCCGTGTCACCAACCACAATCCATCTGCTTTGTTTGAAATCCCAGCAGAGCCTGTTTGAAACGGGATCTCGTCAGAATCCTTCAGAAAAAGATTTGGGTCAGGAATTTTTCACAGGAAGCCTGAAAAGCTGCTAAATTTGTCCGAGTGATTTGTGGAATTCTTATTTATAAACCTCTGTGAGCTCATTGGTAACATGTTGGGACAAATTTTGTAGCTTTGCCTGGCAATATAAATTACAATTTCAAGATAAACACAGAGCTCTGGACAGGAGACAAGAGAGATGAGACACTTTTAGTCCCCAAGCTCCTTCTAGTGACAATCCCCCTGTGGTGACCAGCAGGGTGTCCTGGGGACAACGGTTCCCTGGGGACATCAGGAAGAGCATTCCCAGCACGTCAGGGAGGGGTCCTGCCCCTCTGGCATGTCCTGGGAGTAAATCTGGAGAGATCCTGCCCTTCTGTCCAGCACATCTGGAGTGATCCTGGCCCTGTGCCCAGCACATCTGGAGTAACCCTGCCCCTCTGCCCAGCCCTGGGGCACATCTGGAGTGATCCTGTCCCTCTGCCCAGCACATCTGGAGTGACCCTGCCCCTCTGCCCAGCCCTGGGGGCACATCTGGAGGGCTGTGTCCAGCTCTGGCCCCTCAGGACATGGGGCCAGGGAGCTTCTGGAGTGGTTCCAGTGCAGGCTGAGGATGAGGAGGGCCTGGAGCATCTCCCTGCCCAGGGAAGGCTGAGGGAGCTGGGGCTGCTCAGCCTCGAGAGGAGCCCCAGCTGAGACCCCGTGGGCACTTCCAGCCTGACCCAGTCTGGGATTCTGATTTACTTTCCATATAAATGCAAATCCCAGTTCTACCTCAAGCAGCACAAAGCCCCTGACACTCTGAAGGAGGTTAAACCCAGTTTGGAACAAATGTTTGCTGGGAGACAGGAATATCTCCCAGCAACACTTGAGCAGGGGTTCAGGGCCTCCAGTCCATCCCTGGGTGTGCTTGCAGAAAACCTTGCCTGGATGGAAAAGGTCCAAAGGAGGATAAACACAGGGAGCAGTTGCAGACTGGTGCTGTATGAAAATTATAAACATCCCTGATTTACAGAGCTCTCCAAGGAGCCCTACCTAAAACCTGCCTGCACTTAGCAAAGAGGTCAAACAGCGAAGGAGACCGAGCAGGAAATGCTGCAGAAGTGAAGCCAAACACCCTTGGGTGGGCAAGCATGACCTGGGAGCACACGAGCTGCTCTCCAGGTCCCTGTGCAACAGGCACGAGCAGGAAAGGACATTCAGCTCTGGCAGAATTTTCCAGGTAATTTTCTCTCAGCACAGAACCCCAGGATGGCTCAGGCTGGAGGGAACCAGAGGGGCTCAGCTGGTGCCACCTCCCTGCTCCAGCAGGGCCAGCCCAGGGCACACGGACGGGATTGTGGCCACACAGCTCCGGAATATCCCCAGGGAGGGACACTCCAAACCCTCTCTGCACAATCTGTTCAGTGGGCACTGCACGGGGAGTAATTTCTGCCTCCTGTCCAGGTGGGATTTCTGGGATCAGTCCCTGCCTGTTGCCTCTTTTCCTATTTCACTGAGCAGAGCCTGCTCCCTGCCCTGACACCCAAGCTAAAACCTGTTTAGAAATTGAGATTCTCATCATTGCAATGGACAGGGAACAATTCAAGAGCAGAAAGATCGCCTCAGTAAAACCAAAAAAGGAGTTAATGGCTATAACCTGCATTTTTTGGCAATGGATATGATCCTCTTAGGCTGAGGGCAGGAACACGGGGATTTCCTGTATTTTCCTGTTTGCTCACGGTGGGGAGGAATTGTGCAAAGTTTACAATTCCCCTTCACCAGTTTCACTGACAATGAAGTTACCAAATGCCCGACAATGCTGTTTGCAAAAACACCATTGCACAAATTCTTCCTGACTTACATATATCCATCCCTTTGAATCCACGGACAGTTTTGTGCAACACATTTCTAAACATTTTTAAAAATGAGGGAAAAATAAGCATGATCTTGAAGAAAGGAATGAATAGTGGTGAGTTGGTTGCAAAACAATCCTCCAAACTCCTGCGTGCATGTTTAACACAGAGCATATGTACTGGACCTACGTGCACCATAAAAAATATGAGTTTAGCTAAATATGCAGTACTGTGTTACACATTTGGGATTTTCCAGGTCTTAAAGTCGTTGTGTAAGGCAGTTCCACTGAAAGAAACTGCTACTTCAGAGTGCTGTTATCAGGGACCAGTGACAGCCCCGTGAGTGATGGGCTGGGATGATCCCAGAGCAGGATGTGGTGTCTGATCCTCCGCGGGCTCCGGGGTTACCTCAGCTGAACCCCCGCGTCACCTCCCCTCTGCAGCCAGCTCAGATCGCCACCGGTCTGCAGCCACACCCGGGCCGCTCCGGCGGGCGGGGAGAGCTGAGCCGCGGGCAGCGGAGCGGGCACAGCCGGGCTCGGCCCCGGAGAGACGGGAACATCCATCCCTCTGCAGCCTCCCGGAGCTCTGGGGCGGGACGAGGCCGGGCATCCCAGCGCATCCACCGCCTCTCATCCCATCCACCGCCTCCCATCCCATAGCCTCCACCGCTTCCCACTGCATCCCATCGCATCCATCGCATCGCATCCATCCAATCGCATCCATCCAATCGCATCCATCCCATCGCATCCATCCCATCGCATCCATCGCATCGCATCCATCGCATCCATCCCATCGCATCCCACCCATCGCCTCCCACCGCCTCCGCCGCCTCCCGGCCGGCCGTGCCCAGCCCAGCCCAGCCCCGGGCAGGAGGAGCGGCTCCGCCCGGCCCCGCTGCCCGAGCTGCCGGATCCTCGCCCCGCTCTCCTCCTCGCTTCGGTGAGTGAACAGCGGCGGAGAAAGGGAGGAGGGGGAGCGGGAGGGATTTGAGGATTTGGAGGCTCGGGGAGCGCTGGCGGCGCCGCGGCTCTCGCCCGTCCCGGCTGAGGCTGCGGGAGGAGCGGGGTGGGAAAGCAAACGGGAGCAGCACAACTCACCAACAATCACACGCCGCTTTTGAGAGCTCTCCCTCTGCATTAACTGGGAGCCTTGGCAGAAGTTGTCTGCTCCTTACCCGGCTCATCCCAGCCCGGAGCAGCACAGGGGTGCGCGGCGCAAAGGGTCTCCCAAAAGGGCAGAAATGGACGAAAATTGAAGAAAAATCTCCAAAGTGCATGAATACCCTGCAGGAAGCTCAGGCAGCTTCACTCCCCGCAGGACACCTGCCCCAGTGCGGATCCAGCAGCTCCAAAGGCTCCCGGGTTCGCCCCGTGCCCCAGGAGCGCTGCGGGTCAGCCCGGAGCACGGAGGGGATGCTCGGGTGGAAATGGGAAGGAAGGGAAGGGAAGCAGATGGATAAAGTCCAGATTCTCCATTGTACTCGATGGCCACTCTTGAATGAAGATGGCTCGGGGGAGTTCCTGCCTGCCCGCACAATATTTATGCTCTCGTTTCAAGCATCTTTATGGTGAGGGAAGGGAAGGTGGCTGGGAAAAACAGGCAGGGAGGGGCTGGTTCCTCGTTTCAAGGGAGAACAGTGGCTTGGCTGCAGAAAGAGGAAGAGAAAGAACTTAAACCCTTCTGAAAACAATCGTGCTCTTGTGAGGAAAAATTGTAAATGCGTTATTTTCATGTAGATCTTCTCTCAAATACAAGCCCAGCACATCCTGAGGGATCTGACCCCATAGCAGGGACAAAACCTGCCCTAAACCTTATCCCGTTCTTGATGAACCCTTCCCAGGCTTTCCTTTAGACAGGAATGATGGAGAGGAATCGGAATTCTTGGATAAGCTGCTTTTCAAGTGTTTACTTGCAAGGCACCAGTCTCTCTCACTGGAAGAGACCCTGTGCTCCTTTGCTACCTGCTTGATCCAACAAAAAACATTAAAGCCGCCTGGAAATTAAAAAAAAAATAAAATAAAGGAAATTAAAAATAAAATAAAATAAAATAAAGGTTTGTTTAAGCCAGATGTGTATTTCTAGAAAGGAAAAACTTTGTATTTTCAATGAGTTATTGCTAAAATATGAAGGAACTCATCATATGTCTACAGTAAGTTCACCAGATGTTTGAAGAGACTGATGTGTTCCAAGTGAAAGGTGAAAAAAATAAGTGATCCAAAACAAATCTTTTAGTGACAGGGTTTATTTTATTACCAGTACAAGGAGATAGTGACTCCTCACACTCACTGGGATTTTTAAATGTGGGCATTTTTGTGATGAAGGTTTTCATACAGCTCCAAAGCACCAAAAGGTCACTGGAGCTGAACTCAGGTCAGTCCCCACAGAGTTTTCATGGGGAGCAACCTCACCACTGAAAGAACTCCCAGCTCTTATTCACACAGTTTGTTTTTCACTTTTGTGAGGAGTGACTTCCCAAGTCACTTGGAAACAACCAGATCTTGATGTTTGAATGACAGGTGAGTTAGATTTTAAAAAATTAATGCTATTTCTGATGCAGAGGGATTAAACTCACCAGGTTTTAGGGTTGCCAAGAGTTAGAATCAGCAGTAGCACAAGGTGAAGCCCAAAAAACTCAAATTTCTCTTGCTGTCCCTGTAGGAAAGGTGTCCTGTTCCAGTGAGTTGGGATAACAGGTTCTTAAACCCAGAAGAAAGAGGCACCAGTGCAGCTGCTCAGCTCTAAAGGAACCCCATTCCTGGGAAATTCCCCTTACTTTAGAAGGATTTCACAGCTCCAGGGTTTGTTTTCTGCATCCCAGCACAAAGGACTTTTCCTCTGTCACAGCAGTGATTTCACAGGTCCAGCACCTACAGCAAATTCTCTTTTCACACACAAGCAATGCAGTAAAGAGTATGAGATAGAACAGCAGCACTTAAAGAAAATTACATTTAAATACTGATCACATTGATGACCAATGAGTTGATACTGATTGTGTTCAGATTAGCAGGGAAAAATAGTTCCATATCTGGAATTTTAGGATTCTAGTGAAGATGAGGTTTTTTCCCCCAGTCTCTTGGCAAAATAATCCATATTTGGGAAATGCTATCACAAAGAGCAAGACTGGATTTTGTCATGGAAAAACTGACATTTACAACAATTTAAACTAGAAAATTGAGCTGCTGGAAGAGGAGTTTCATGGAAGTCTGAGCTTACATTTGGAAGGCTAAAGCATTCTTCGGAATGTGTCTATCCTCTTTTAGCTCTTTTTAATATCCATGGAATACAGGCCAACTGTCAAAGGGACTTTTTTAAAAATGCCAGCCAGAGTCAAAAATGTCTTTATCTACTCCTGATAATTTCAGGTTAAAGCTCAAACTTAAAAATCATCTATTTACTTAGGAAAAAAAAGAAAGTAAATACAGTGGTGTCTAAAAAATTGTTTAATTGATTTAATTAATGAATTTAATTAATTGGCTATGCTGCTTGAAGGGTACTGAAGCTGCACTTCCAAACTGCCCTGGCTGGACTGAAACATGGAGTTATTTCAGTGGGAACAACAGGCAGGTTTACCAAGTTTTTTTCAATTACTTTTTATCAAAAATATTCCTTGAATATTGGCAGGCATTGAATAGGGGTTTTTCCCTTACAGAGAAATAAATGAGGTTTTGAGAGGGAAATTAATCAAACTTTTAACACGTTAATGCTTTCAAAACCTAAAGGATAATTCAGGGAAAAAAAATCACTAGAAATAAATAAGTTTCTTAAGTACAACACAGTGAGTGAAGGCCATTTGAATTAAAATCTCACTTCCTGCCTTGAATTTAGTCTGATGAACAAGAATTTTGCTCTTTAGAGCTGTAATTTCTTAAGAACCTATAAGCAAGAGATGTGCCAGCTCCTAAAAACTCACTCCCACTCAGTCAGGGCTTAATAGACTGCACCTGCACTGATGAGGCACCGAGGCATCCACTCAGTGTCTCCCAGTGGATTCTCGTTCCTTGGAATTGTAATACAATAACAAATCCTGATTGCTGAGCCTCCCTGTAGAGAAAGCTCTTTACAGGCAGCAAAAATTAAAGAGGCATTTCACGGTGAGGTCAGGGTTTGGAATTTCCACAGAGCAATCCAAGGTTTTGGGCTGCTTTCTTTAAAATCTGTTCTTAGTGAACTTTGTTTCAGTGTAATTCAACTGTGCAAACATTAAACCCCATTTATTCATTATTATTGCTTTGCTCTGCTGGCAGCTGAGTTCCAGATAAGGAATTAGAGCAGGAGCTCCCGAAGAAAGGGCACTTATCCTTCTTTGGAGCAGGAGTACCCTAAATCAAGTTCTGGAAGTTTCTTCCTAAATCCTGCCCTCTCCAACCACAGCAGTGCTGAGGAGAAAGTTTGGGAAGCAGCCAGCATCATTTACTGTGTTCTGCTGTTTTATTCACAGAATAACAGATCTTTTAGGGTTGGAGATCTGGAGATCACCCAGTCCATGCCCAAACACAGCTCATATATTCCATATACAACAAGGGGAGCTGTCTAACCAGGCAGATTTCTTTGCTGGTATTTTTTGCAGTTGAAGACTCAATTATTAAGTTGCCTTTTCTCCCTTAATTTAACCATACATTTAAATGGAAATACATGGGGGTGGAGATCAGTCATTCCAGACTCTTACCTCAACTTGCCTTGGCCACACCCTGTACACTTAAACACACTAAAGAGGGGGAAATAAAGACACAGACTGGGATGTAACCAACTTCCAGACATGCTGGTTTAACATCCATGGACTAAATTCTGTCCTCACCATCCACGGAGCAATTTCTGTCTTCAACATCCATGAAGCATTTCCTGTCTGTCAATATCCATGGTATAAGTTCTGTCCTGAATATCCATGGAGCAATTTCTGTCTACAACATCCGTGGAGTAATTTCTGTCCTCAACATCCATGGAGTAACTTCTGTCTTAAACATCCATGGAATAATTTCTGTCCTCAATATCCATGGAATAATTTCTCTTCTCATTCTCAGGAGGTGCTCGAGGGCTCTGTGACCTGTGAGCAGCTGCCCCAGAGGAATTGTGCTGTCAGAGTCTGAAGAAATTTGGGATCCCAGCACTCCCCAGGGTGCTCCTGTTCCTCTGCCTATGGATGCTGCTGGCACCAAGGACACAGCTCCTCTCTCAACAACAGCCACCTGTGAGTAAAGCCCAGGAGAGAAGGAATTTGACCTCTCATAAGGAAGCACAAATCATTTTAGCTCAAAGTCTGATTACTGGAATTAGAAGGATAAAGTTACGTATTGCATCACTGCATTTCAATGGGAAATCCTGATTATTGAACAATCTGTTGCATTGTATTGCTCTGGTCATGTTTAGAGTTATGGGGGTGAGAAATCCCACATGTATCTCGGTGTTAGTTGTGTAAATACTCTGAGCAAATATATTCACAGTCTCAATTTCCTTCCTTATTGCTTTAAGAGGTTTACCAGAACATCAACTCAGACAGGCTATGAAATGGCACAAACTGTGTGTCACCCTCACAGACATTTTTCTTCAATGTACTGGAGGCACAATTTGGTCAATTGATCATTTGCTCCAAGATGTAAAATATTATTAATCAATTCTGGACTGTGGATCAATACACAAAGTTGGGAAGCAGAAGATGCTTCTTAATCCTATTATTTTGCATTTGATCTCAAACAGGCCTGGCATCTTTAAATGTTTGAAATCTGTGTGAGCCTAAATTGTGTAGGAAGAGATTACTCATTACCTCTAATTTGAATGATTTCCTACTGACTGCCAGCTGCTGGATTCTCAAACTGTTAGATGGAGGTTGTAAATAAACATTGGCATGTTGAAAATATTTTGTATAGAATATTTTATATATGCTATTTACTGCCACATTTTAAATTGGTTTGCCAATATGGAATTTATGTTCTGGTTTGTGATCAGCTGGTTAATGAGATATCATGAATTAAAACTGTGAGGAAATAAATTTCTTCTTCACATTCTGGGGTCAGAAATCTATGAAGCTCTACAAAAACTGGTTTGGATTGGTAAGTGGGGTTCCATAGAACACAAATTATTTAAAATGGTGTAAAAATTTGTTATTTAGGAGAGCCCTAGATGTGACAGTGCTAAGCTGAGGAGCAAATTAGCTTTATTATCTTATTGCTACAGTGATTGAGTATGTGTTTTTAATTTTCTCTTGTTCTGGAAATAAAAATCCCCAAGCAAAAGGGGCAGTGCTAAGCTAAGGCACAAATTAGCTCTATTATCTTATTACTACAGCAATTGAGCAGGTTTTTTTTCTTTTCTCTAGTTCTGGAAATAAAAATCCCCAAACAACACAACACATTTCCATCCAGGAGTGCAAACCAAGCCTGAACCTCCAAGGCCTCGACGTCCGCTCCGATCCTCACTCAGAAAGAAAAAGATGTCCAAAAACACAACAGAGAACTCCAGCAACGCTCCCTCGGCTGTCCTTGGTGTGTTCCTGGGCAGCATCTCCCTGGTCACCATCATCATGAACATCTTGGTACTGTGTGCTGTGAGAACAGAGAAGAAGCTGCAGACCGTGGGCAATTTGTACATCGTGAGCCTCTCCATCGCGGACCTGATCGTGGGGGCGGCCGTGATGCCCCTGAACATCGTGTACCTGCTGAGCCCCGTGTGGCCCCTGGGGCTGGCAGCCTGCTTGTTCTGGCTCTCCATGGACTACGTGGCCAGCACGGCCTCCATCTTCAACCTCTTCATCCTGTGCATGGACCGCTACCGCTCGGTGCAGCAGCCACTCAGGTACCTCCAGTACCGCACCAAGATGAGGGCGTCGCTCATGATCCTGGGGGTGTGGCTGCTCTCCTTCACCTGGGTCATCCCCATCCTGGGCTGGCACGCTTTTGCCAACAACGGGCAGAGGAAGGTCAAGGAGGACAAGTGCGAGACGGAGTTCTCTGAGGTCACCTGGTTCAAAGTGCTGGCGGCCATCTTCAACTTCTACCTGCCCTCGCTGCTGATGTTGTGGTTCTACTGCAAAATCTTCAGGGCTGTGCGCGAACACTGCCAGCACCGCGAGCTCCCCAGCGGATCTCACTGGCCTTCCCTGGAGAAAACCACCCAGCAGCAGAATAAGGGGAAGGACGAGAAAAATACCTGCCTCCAGAAGCAAACTGTAGGTGAGAACACCCCTGGCACAGACAAGCAAAGCTCCCCAGAGTCCCAAAAAGCAGAGGCAGAGCTTCATTTCAGCAATGCTGCCAAGGCTTCCAAGGCACTGAGTAACGGGAAGGTCCTCAAGTGGAGCTGTTTCTCTCTGAACACGGCCAAGCCTGAGCCTGGCTTGGATAAAGCAGGGAAGAAGGGGGTGGGTAACACCAAAAAAAATGTGAATAAGGAGCAGGCTGGCAGCCAGGACAGTGACTCCAGCGTGGCATCAGATAACCACACCTTCACTGAGGTGGCCCCCGGTGCAGAGCACTCCAATTCCAGCTCTGAAGGATCCTCCCAGGGAAGGACTGAGTGCAGGGATTCCAGGGGAATGGCCTTCCTGAGGAAAACCTGGCACAGCCTGCACAGCCACTCCAGGAACACCCAGAGGCACAGGAACAGGGAGAGGAAGGCAGCCAAGCAGCTGGGGGTGATCATGGCAGCCTTCATGCTCTGCTGGATCCCCTACTTCATGCTGTTCATGGTCATCACCTTCCACGACCACGAGCAGCTCTCAGAACTCCACAAGATCACCATTTGGCTGGGCTACATCAACTCCACTCTGAACCCCTTCCTGTACCCCCTCTGTAACCAGAATTTCAAGAAGACTTTCAAAAAGATCCTCCACATTCATTGAGGCTGGGCTGGGGTTTTGGAGCTCAGGAGTTCAAACAAAATGTTCCTGTTTCAAAGGATGGCTCCATGTCCTAGGGTTACAGTAACAGACTCTGGCGAGCTGTAACTTACAAAGAAGTGTTATTCGAAGTGGGAAACGTGCATTTAATAGTTTTAACACATTTGAAGAGCTCCTTCAGATCAAGGATCTGAAAAACTCAGGGTCAATCTATGAACTGTTACAGTGCTGTTGTCAAGCTTTTACCCTTTGAGATCACCTCTTCCATCGCAGAAATGGAGACACAAACAGGCATCTTCAGTGGTTATAAATTATTCAGCCACAGAAAAGGAAGAAATCACATTTCTGTGATTGGCCAAAAACATTTTTCTCTTTCAGCTCGCTCCATTAAACACGTTATGAGATTTTCAAGTGGAGGTACTTTGCACAAAGAAAGAACTTCCAACAGCTTAAAAAAACTCCCCTATTTATTTATAGCTTCCTCCAAATCACAAACCCTTCATTAAAATGTCAAGTTTTAGTGTGCACCCTACTGTATCTCTTTGATATCATGCTTATATTAAATGTACATTAACTTTGCTGAAAAAAACTAGGATTTTTATGCCCTAAAAGGATTTCCCTGACTTGCAGAATATTATTAATTATCCATGAAATATGTTTACCTTTTCTACCCTTTTATATTTCATTGCATTTCATCGATCTTGCCATCAAATATTTTAGTGATACTCCAAAATGCTGGCATTGAAATTCAAAATATTGAAATATTGTTCAAATATTTCAATAGTAGAATACTCTAAGTTGGAAAAGAGACCAAGATGTTGAAGAATAACTGAAAGCTGGGCTGGCTTTGATATTACAAAGAAAATTAAAGTCCTCTCATTCATTTTGTTGTGCTGATGAATTTCCCACATCCTGAACACTTTCTTAATTGTATTTAAAGGATTCAATATTAAATGAAGCCCTAATATATTTGCATTTTAATAAATCAGGGGAATGTGCTAAAGGAATAAACAAATGTAATCTATTTCAGTGTGTCACACAAGGTTCAGAGATTAATTGACTTTGGTTTCGAGGTGCACACAGGAAAAACTGCAATTAGGGAACTTAAACCTGGGAGAAAGAAAGGCAAAATGCAGAGGGAGAACACAAAACCAACAGAATTCATCGCAGAATTCAGACAGCTTTTTCAGAGCAGGAGGAACTCCTGCACAAGCAGTAAAATTCACCTTTTTGTAGCAGAGAGCAGAACCTTGTGAAACACTTGCTCTAATTCCTGGCCTTTCACAAACAACTGCTGAGGTTCACAACCAGTAAATTGTTTTGGATTTTTTTTTTCTATTCTGATTTGCAGCAACAATTCTGGCCCAAATGGATGGTAATTTAGATGATCCCTGAGGAAATAAAAAGTCAGCCACAGTTATTAGTGCTGAAAAACACATTTACCCAAGGGCTGCTGAGAGCAAGGAGTCTGTCCTGTTGATCCTGAAAATTGCCTTTTCTGACCTTAAAATGTACAAATACAGGACAAAACCTCAGCAAGATCATTGAAAATTGGTCTAAAAACCATGGTGACTGTAACAACAAAAACCTCTGGTAAAAATAAAGATCATTCAAAGAGCAAAACCCATGAAAATAAAGCTGCCTGAATAATTTTTTAGATCATTTTTAGCTATGATCTTTGTGTCACTGTCTTAATAGCAAAGACGGAGAGCCACATTTTACAGTGATTAGATAATAATAAAACAGGAAAATGGGATGGTGCCTATTTCAAATAGTAAAACCATTTCGAAGTTTATTTCACCGAACAGGGAATTCCAGCGGCTCTAGATGGAAGAGAAGCAGAGGAAAACAAATCCGGGTGAGGACTGGAGAAGCCTCGCACCACCAAGGTGGGGCCAGGGCTCAGGAGAGTATTTCAGGCGTGGTTTCCCGTAAAATATTTTCGGCGTTTTCCAGTTAACAACAAGGTCAGAGGACACGGAGCTCGCAGAGAACACAAAGGTAATCTGGGGATTTCTCGGAGATGAGACGGGATTAAGGTGTGGTGGGACTGGACCTGGTTTGGCCAGCATAAATTCCTCTCGGAGTTTCCCTGCTCCAGTGGGGACATCTGCTGGGAAAAGGAGCAAACCCCGGGATGCTGAGCCAGCCCTGGGCTCCAGAGAACTTCTTTCTCATCCTGCTTTTCCACAGATTTTCAGGAAATGCCACAGACAGGAGAGGAAACATCAGTGCAGGAGCACATTCTGGCCTTTTTTCACCATTTAAATGACTCCATTAGATGTTCTGAGGGCCCTGTTGTGTGTGGGGAGGCTGGAGCGGGACACGGCACACGCTCCACGGCAGGCGGGACATGGGCCCGCCTGAGCCAGCGCCTGTGGCGCGGCCCGAGCACGGCACAGCCCTCAGCCGGGGGATGATACCGAGGGCGGGCGGGCACCGCCAGGTCCCACCGGGACCGGGACTGGGATCGGGCCCGGGACTGGGATCGGCACCGGGGCTGGAATGCAGACCTGCCCCAGCTCAGGCCTTCCCGCCCACCGAGCCCCGTGGCATCATCACCCCGCGCCGCCCACTCGCGTCGCGTGCGCGCTGTGGGTGACGTCACTGGTGTGCGCCGGTCGGCGATGCGGGAAGTGCGGAGCGAGCGGCGCAGCCGGTGAGGGCAGCGGGGATGGGATGGGATGGGGCGGGCGGGCCCTGCCGGGCCCTGCCGGGGCCGGGCATCGACACAGCCCCTGCCACCGGCACTGTCCCCGACACCGGNTCCCGGTGCCGTGTCTCTGTGCGGGGCCGGTGTCGGTGCCGGTGCCGTGTCTCTGTGCGGGGCCGGTGTCGGTGCCGGTGCCGTGTCTCTGTGCGGGGCTGGTGCCATGTCCATGTGCGGCTCCGGTCCCGTTCCCGGGTCGGTCCCGTTCCGTGTCTCTCCCGTGTCGCTCCCCTGTCACTTTGCCGTACCGTCACCGCGTTTCCCCGCCTTTCCAGGGCTCCGTTCCTCAGCTGAGCCATGGCCACGGCCCCCGGCGATGCGGGGCTCTCCAAGCTGCAGTTCGCCCCGTTCAGCAGCGCCCTGGACGCGGGCTTCTGGCACGAGCTGACCCAGAGGAAACTCAACGAGTACCGGCTGGACGAGACCCCCAAGGTCATCAAGGGCTACTACTACAACGGTGGGTGCAAAACCAGTAGCTTTGAGTAGCTCCCGACATCTCAAAAGATACAAAATTATCAGCTTCGAGTAGCTCCTGACTCTCCTCTGACTATCTGAGCTGTCCTCAAAGATACAACATTACCAGTTTTGAGTAGCTCCTGACATTCCTCTGAGTATCTAAAAATCTCAAAAGATACAAAATGAGCAGCTTTGAGTAGTTCAGTTTCTGCTGACACCCCTCAGAGTATCTAAAACATCTCAAAAGATACAAAATTATCAGCTTTGAGTAGTTCAGTTTCCCCTGACACCCCTCAGAGTATCTAAAGCATCTCAAAAGATACAAAATTATCAGCTTTGAGTAG
>VZTZ01007255.1:121820-134727 GCA_013400955.1 Drymodes brunneopygia | reverse complement strand
TGCAGTCCCGCACAGCGGGCGGAGGCTGCTCCGTGCCGAGCGGCCGGGGCCGTGTCAGTCCCGGTGCCTTTTNGCCCCCGGCGATGCGGGGCTCTCCAAGCTGCAGTTCGCCCCGTTCAGCAGCGCCCTGGACGCGGGCTTCTGGCACGAGCTGACCCAGAGGAAACTCAACGAGTACCGGCTGGACGAGACCCCCAAGGTCATCAAGGGCTACTACTACAACGGTGGGTGCAAAACCAGTAGCTTTGAGTAGCTCCCGACATCTCAAAAGATACAAAATTATCAGCTTCGAGTAGCTCCTGACTCTCCTCTGACTATCTGAGCTGTCCTCAAAGATACAACATTACCAGTTTTGAGTAGCTCCTGACATTCCTCTGAGTATCTAAAAATCTCAAAAGATACAAAATGAGCAGCTTTGAGTAGTTCAGTTTCTGCTGACACCCCTCAGAGTATCTAAAACATCTCAAAAGATACAAAATTATCAGCTTTGAGTAGTTCAGTTCCCCCTGACACCCCTCAGAGTATCTAAAGCATCTCAAAAGATACAAAATTATCAGCTTTGAGTAGTTCAGTTTCCCCTGACACCCCTCAGAGTATCTAAAGCATCTCAAAAGATACAAAATTATCAGCTTTGAGTAGTTCAGTTTCCCCTGACACCCCTCAGAGTATCTAAAGCATCTCAAAAGATACAAAATTATCAGCTTTGAGTAGTTCAGTTTCCCCTGACACCCCTCAGAGTATCTAAAGCATCTCAAAAGATACAAAATTATCAGCTTTGAGTAGTTCAGTTTCCCCTGACACCCCTCAGAGTATCTAAAGCATCTCAAAAGATACAAAATTATCAGCTTTGAGTAGTTCAGTTTCCCCTGACACCCCTCAGAGTATCTAAAGCATCTCAAAAGATACAAAATTATCAGCTTTGAGTAGTTCAGTTTCCCCTGACACCCCTCAGAGTATCTAAAGCATCTCAAAAGATACAAAATTATCAGCTTTGAGTAGTTCAGTTTCCCCTGACACCCCTCAGAGTATCTAAAGCATCTCAAAAGATACAAAATTATCAGCTTTGAGTAGTTCAGTTTCCCCTGACACCCCTCAGAGTATCTAAAGCATCTCAAAAGATACAAAATTATCAGCTTTGAGTAGGTCATGACTCTCCTCTGGGTATCTAAAATATTAAAAAAGGTACAAAATGAGAAGCTTTGAGTAGCTCCTGACACTCCTCTGAGTATCTAAAATATTTCAAATGTTTTGCTGAAACATCAGAAAATGTGATGTGAATTTTGAATGTTTTACTGGGTAGTTTACATCAATCAAAACAAGAGGAAATAACTTGTGTGTTTCAGTTCTAAAGAAGCTTTCTTGCTGCTTTTTGTGCAGGGGATCCTTTGGGTTTGCCAGCTCGCCTGACTCTGGAGTTCAGTGCCTTTGATATGTGAGTACAGGCTGTGATTTATCTTTATTTGTGTGTGAAGATACTTTCCTGGCATAAAATTGATATATTATTTATGAGAATAAATAACATTTTCATGGACTTTGTGACAGTGGAGAGGCTGCTTTGAGTCACAAAAATTAACTCCTTCTGGCTGAATTTAAAATATTCTGAATTCTCAAAATCACTCACTTACCTGCATGTATTTTTATGTAAAACACCATTTTTCCCCCCTTCCTCAGTTTTTTGTATTAGGGAGGCTTTTTCTTCTTTCCCTTATAGCTTTAATTGGGATTTCAAATGGTTTTTACAGTCCCTGGTTGTTATATTGTCATTTCTCCCCAAGTATTTAACTGTTATTAGTGGAAAAACAGCAGTTTTTGAGAACAGTGTTAAAAGAGGCAATGAAATCAATCAGATCTGTAAATGAATATTAACATTGTAGGGTTTTGATGTAATTTATCTCAAAAATAAAACAGTGTGATTGCAAACATCCCCAGCTGATGATGCTCTGGTTTGGGTGCCTTTGGGACACGTTTTAAACATCAAATTTTAATCAACTCTTTACGTGAGTACAGCACTGACATCTAAGTTCAGCCTAAATGAGTTTTTCTCAGTGAAAATCCCATTTTTTCATGGGTAACTTCTATTTGAACAGAATTAAAAATCTTCAATCCCTAATTTAGTGTGGAGAAAACACAGATGCCAGGTCTATTTTTGAAGCCCTGATGGAGATGTGTGTCATTATTCCATCAAACCACATTCATAAACATATTTTCATTAAATTTTAATTTCATTTTCATTAATTTTGTTGCTGTGCCTCATCACTTGGTAATTCCAAGTTTACACCATAGGATGGATACTGCTGCTGATGGTATGAATCCCCAGAGTTTTCCCTGTTTTTTCAGGAATGCTTCCATACCAGCACACTGCTGCCCTGCTTTTGGAACGTTGTACAACACCAACACGTTTGAGACTTTCAAATCCTGTGATAAGAAAGCACTTCTGGACAAAGAAGCAAATGAGGTGAGATTTCAAATCAAATCACTGAGGGTTTCCAAATCCTTCCTGCCACTTGAAGTGCTTTGCTCTGCCCCAAATTTGGAGATATTCCAGTCCTGAGCAGCCTCAGGATTCAGCTTCTTCTGGAGGGGTTTGGTGTTTGCTTTTTACTGTTCTCTACAAGAGAGTAGAATCCAATCAATTAATAATAACTAGTTATATGAGGAGAATTCCATCTCATTTTAAGCTCTACAATACCCTTGGAGCAGCCAGGGAATTGAATTCTGTGGAGCAGATTTTTAGAATTTGTCTTGATACCCAGAAACCAGCAGTGCCTGGTTTAAAGTTCAGATTATTGCAATTTATTTGTGTGGCAGGGAGATGGGAAGGCTACACAACAGCAGGAAAACTGAGATGAATCAAGAAAAAAATGGGTCAGAGGGGCTGCTCTGCCTGCACTGTCACCAGTTAATTTAAAGTCATAACTGAGGAGAGGTGAAAATGAAATTTAAGATGCTTTTCTTTGCCCAGTCCTTGATTCCTTTAATTAATTGCATTGATAAACAAAGTTTTCATGCATATCTTCACTCCAAACTAGGAGTTTTTGGCATTCCTGTTGCCTCATAATTCCCTTTAAAGTCTGACCTTCAGAATCCCGTTAACAAAGATAATCATGGCTAAATTCAGTTAGAAAAGATCCCAGTGAATGTTTTTGTCCACACTTGAAGGCAGCTGGAAGAATTTTTGCAGATTTTTGCAGCTCTTCTCACATTCTCTTGGTATTTCTTTGCCCTTTCTCTTTCTCCTTGTCTCCTCCATCCGTGGCAGATTTGGGAATCCATCAAATCTGGGGCTGCTCTGGAGAATCCAATGCTCCTGAACAGGTTCCTGCTGCTGACATTTGCAGTGAGTACAGATCATTTCTGTCTCCTACTTGGAGTGAAGTAATTTCTTTCTGGGAGTATTAATGCATTTTGTATTAATAATATTCTGTATTAATATATTTTTACATTATTTTCTACCGATGTATAAAATTACCTGGTGGTCTTACAAATAGCAGTAAAAGTAGAGCAGCTGTTTCATCTTTAGTAAATTTAAAATTTTATTTAATCCTCCAGCTAACAAAAACTGAAGGATTGTACACACATTGTCTCTTTAAATCCTAAATAAAACATATCCAGAGAAGTGAAATATTTTAAAAATTTTATGATCTTCTAAAATCATTGTGAAGTAAAGATTCCTGTACTTCCAATGGTTAGAATCATAAATCATTAATCCTAATTAGTATTATAGCATTTACTTTGATATATCTCTTTATTATCTCATTTTAAATTTATTTTTTGCCCCTAGGATTTGAAAAAGTATCATTTCTATTACTGGTTTTGCTTCCCTGCTCTCTGCTTCCCTGATGGGATTCACATCACTCAGAAACCTGTGTGTCTTGGGGAGAGGTTCTCACCAAATCAGGTATTCAAAATCCTAAATATTGTGAAATCTGGAATTCTGACAACTTCTGTGAGCTGTAAAACTCAGTATTTTTGTCACCACAAACTGAATTCATTTGAGACTCCTAATTTCTTAAAAAATCTTCACTTGTTTTTATTTCTATGTGGGTTTTTTGTTCACCTCTTGTTCCATGATTGTTTAAATTGTCTCAGTTTAGATGCAGAGAAGGCCAACAGTTCTTGAAGAGGTGATTATATTAAGCTATATATTATATATTTCTTTTATATATATATATTAAGGTATAAATAAAACTTTAAATCAGTGAATATAAAATAGAAATATAACATAAAATCAACTGTGGTTTTGAAAGTCATTTAAAAGAAACGTTCATAAAGTGGCATCCCCTGAGTGAGCTGAGTCATTAAAATGACAAAATTATTCATAAAGTTCATGATTGGACAAGAAAAAGAAGTTTATTTTTTAATTTTTTTAGGAGATAAGTGAAACAATTTTTATTTTCTTTTATATTACACTGCCAAATTGTTCAAACTGTTGGTTTTGTTGTCTTTTCACCTTCAGATCCAAGCCCTGCAGAAAGCCTATGATGAGCTCTGCCAGGAGGAGAGGGTGACAGCCCTGCCTTATTTCTTAATTAATTATCACGATAATTCTGTCGTGATATCCCTGCTCAAAAAGTGGGATAGCTTCTTTCAAGACCAAGGAGGAAAGGTAATGAGAATTTTATATCATTTGATATAATTTAATGTTCCATTTGTGAATGGATCAAAGCTCTAACGTGAGATGGGAACAGTGGTTGTGTCTTGAGGGTGGCTGTAAAGTGATTTTTGTGCTGATTTTCCTTTGGTTTCTTCTCCTGCTGGCCTGTGCCCTTTCAGTTTTTGATCATCCCAAAATCAGTGCAGAATTTAATTTTGAGATCAAGGCTTCAGTTCCTCATAATTGAATTTTTAAGGTAATTAAGGAGCATTTAGTGCAGTGAACATTCAATGTCCCTAAAGAGGCCAAACTAAAAAAAACTGTGGCAAAACCTTGAGTGAAACCATGGAATAAATATTTATAAATGTGCAAAATGTCCAGAATTTTTATTTAAAAATGCCAGACAACTTTTGCTGTGAGCTGAACATGACTGTGGATAAATTACTTTTAATGCAGAACAATTTTCTTTGCAGGTGACAGTTGGAGTTTATGACCCTTGTAATTTATCCCAGTACCCAGGATGGCCACTGAGGAATTTCCTGATCCTGGCAGCCCACAAATGGTATTTATTTTATTCTTTCCCCACAAAGATTATTTCTTGGCTGATATCAAATGAGAGATTTTTCTCCCTGTGGCATTTAACTCATTTTTCACTGAGGTTTTGCTTTTTCCCTTGACCTTACCCACATTGAATGATTCAAATCTTGTGCATTATTCTGTTTTTCACTTCTGTCAGTCACAAATTCCTGTTAAACCTAATCCTCACATGGATGCATGAATTCCTGCTTCACACCCTGCCAACACCCTCCAGCTGTTTCAAATCTTATTTAAAATACTCTGTGAATTTATAGAATTAGTTAGTGTCAAGTAATAGCAGAACTACACTTTAAAAATCAGATATTCTTAGGTTTTCTTCATGTACCACTTGATTTTTTTTTTTGTTAGGGGGGAGATGAGAAGACAAGACATAGTTTTACATAGTTTTACATTGAAAGGATTTAAATTATCAAATAAATTGGGGTTGCTGTATCAAATCTGTAATTAAATCTGTAATTGAGTGTTACATTTACACAGCCTTGGAGTTCAGAGGGGTTTAGGCACTGAAATTCTCATTGTTTGTTTGGGGGTTTGAATCGTAAGGAGGAAAAATCGTATTTATTGAGAGCTCTTGGTGCCACAGCAAAGCCCAGCGTGTCACCTGCTGTGTGCTTGGTGCTTTGCTGCTTTTTATTCCTCTAAGTCTGCATTTTCCCACTGCTGGGTAAATGCAGGGACAGGCTGCCAGTGGCTTTGCTTTGGAGCTGTTTCACACCAAACCAAACCAATTATTTTCTTACACTTAAGGAATGAATTCTGTTTCTATATCTGATAAAAGCCCCAATGTTCAGTACCAAGACCAAAACCCTCGTTCAGAACCTGCAAAGGACTAAACCTGTGTGAGAGGTGTTTAAGGCAAGTCCATTTTCTACTAAAGAAGTTGCATGTCTGTCTCTATTTATCTTTTTTTCCATGGCAGGGGCAGTGTTGTGCAGAGGGTGGAAGTGCTCTGCTTCAGGGACAGGACCATGCAAGGGGTGAGGGACATCACTCACAGCATCATCTTTGAGATCAAACTGCCAGAGACACCCCTGGGCCCAGGTAAATCATTAAAAAAATATTTCCCTATTTTTCTCTCCATCCTTAATCACTGCACACATGGAAAAATTAATGACTGCTACAAAATCATTGCTTGTGCTAAATTATTTTGAATTTGATTTGAAATTGTTTGAATTTCTGTTAAATGTCTCTAAAGGAAATGGTTCCTTTCTCCACAAAGAAAGAAAGAGGGGATATTCTCTCTTCATTTCTTCCTCCTCTAATTGTGCTTCTAATTGAAAAATGAGAAAAATCCTCCTGATGTCATATGAAATACAATAAAACAGCAATTAGTCTCATTTTTTTCTTGTTGAATTTGTATACAGTCCCTCAGGTAGGAAAAACGGTGAATTTATGGGATGCAGAATTTCTGGAGAATTTCTAAAATGGTAAACACCTGCCCCAGAGTTCCTTTAATCCATCCCAAAGAGCCACATCCAGGTGTATTTTAAAGCAATAGACTTGAAATGTAATTTCATTAGATTTAATTTCTGGGTAACAGGACGGGTTCACAAAATTTCTCTGCCTCAGGCAAAAAGTTCTGAATGCTTCTCATGTCATTGTTGGAGATTATTTAATTCTATATAATTGCAGGTATTAGATATGATATTAATATAGATATTAATAGATATAATTCTCCACTGATTTTACAGATGGGATCTAGGGAACATGAAATGATGACTGAACTTGGCAAAATTTACTGAATTCTGAATTTACAGAGCTTGACTTTGAAGATCTGATGGGGAATGACAGCACAATTTTATAGCAAATTGTTAAAATCCAGATATTTACTGGCAGGTTTAAAATAAAACCCAACAGATTTAAACCCAACAGGGTTAAACCCAACAGAATTCCTATTTTCTGCCCTGTGATATTAAAGTTTTCTATTCTTTCTTTCCTTTTTTCTTGCTTTTTTCTGTTTTATTTTAAATATTTCAAACAGATTGTCCAAAAGCTGTTGGATGGGAGAAGAACCAAAAGGGAAGCATGGGGCCAAGGATGGTGAATCTCAGTGAATGCATGGACCCAAAAAGGTTTGGGTTTTATCTTTTAAATTCCTCTAATTTACTTGGGCTTAAATTCCCATAATTTTCTTTATCTGGGCTTAATCCATAACAAGTTGAAATGTGAAATAAGTAAGAGATATTTTTGGACATTCCTTTGGGAGGTAAGGACCTTTACAGAGCCTGCAGCAGAAATCTGGGCTATTTTGGGCTCTAGTTTAAAATTCTGAATGCATTTGTTTTAAAACTGAGTGAAATGTAGGTCAGAGTGTTAGTGTTAGTATCACTGGATTCTATAAAAATAATAAAAATAAAATAAGCATGGGGGAAAGCTCAGCCTTTGGGATTTGGCAGAGCGTGACAGGAAAAGGCTCAGGATATGTGACTTTAATAATTTTTAGCATTCTGCTCATAATGTTTGGGCATTGGTTGCAAAGAATGGGGTTACAGAGTGACTGCAGCTGTGTCCTTGCCTTGGAAAAACTTATTAGTCTGATGGTTCAGGTTCACATTTTGTCCATCAAAGCCATTTTTGTCAAGCATTTGTGGAAATTCATTTGTGGATATTCAGTCAAGTTCATCTCAGAATTCTTAATTCTTTAGGTACCTTGACCTTCTTTACTTAAAATTGCTTCCCACAGAGGTGTTGGTAAAAAAGCAGCCCTGACAATTCTTGTTTAAATCCTTGTTGGACAAATAATTCACTGGATGCTGAAAAAGTTTTGTTTATGATGTGTAAGAGAAGGGAACTTGCAGGAATCTGAGAGCTGTGCTGGCCTGACCTGATGAGAGTTTTAACATCTTGTGTTCTGATGAATATAAAAATCTGCCCCTTGTTTGAACAAGGTTTGTTTCTGCCTCATTTTCTTTCTCAGACTTCCACAAAGAACTGCCCACACGCTTCAGGGCACGAGTGGAATATTTCAAGATGAGGGCAGGTGTAACTGGCTACAGGAAACCTGTTAGTTTAAAAAAGAAACAAGAATTTATGGACATATCATCACTCTTAGCCCTCATCTTTACAGGAATCCTGGCTGAGACACTTTTTATTTTCATGCTTGCATCAATTTTGCTGCTAAAATTTTAGTTTTGGGGTGTTACTTTTTTCAGAAGCCCTTGTCTGTTTATTTTTCATATTCCCTGTATGTTAAACTGCTGAATTCTTTCTCTCCTTTTAAAAAAATCAAAAATTAAAATTTTCAGCTGAACTAGCAGTAATTGCTTTGTTGGAGAAGCACAGGAGGGTTCAGACTGTGTTGTTATTCATCCCATGGCTCAGGTTAGCAGAGTCCTCCGTGGATCTGAATTTGAAGTTGATGTGCTGGAGGTTGGTGCCTACTCTGGATTTGGAAAAGATTGTGGCTGCCAAGTGTCTGCTGCTGGGAGCTGGCACCCTGGGCTGTAGTGTTGCAAGGACCTTGATGGTAAATCCTTAATAAATTACAACTAATTTCTATTTCTCATAAATTCCATATGTTTCTCCTTTTTTTGTCTATCTGTCATTCATACACCAGAGAAAAATTGCATTCTCTGCATCAAAATACACATATTATTTGATATTATGAATTTTAGGGAAGAGGTGAGATCTGTAGCTACTGGAAATAATTAAAATTCTGCTAATATGAGATGGTAAGGGGACCTTGGCAGAATATTTTGAGTTTATATTAAAAAAGAAAGGCTGGAACAAATGAAGCAGCTCTAAAGACCAAATTCACAGTGAAGCATTTGGAGTAAGTGTGCTGATAATTCCTTTCAGGGCTGTTCCCCCATCCCACTGAATTCTGCAGGCTTTGAGGGATTGCTGTTAAATGCTCCATTTGGACCAACCAAATCTCCTGTTCCCTGATTTCAGTTGCTTTGAATAGTCACAAAATCTTTTGTAGCTTGAAAAAGTAGACAAACCTCACTTATCTTTATTAAATGCTGTTCTCTTTTAGGGCTGGGGGGTGAGGAAAATCACCTTTGTGGACAATGCAAAGATCTCCTACTCCAACCCCGTGCGGCAGCCGCTCTACGAGTTCGAGGATTGCCTGAGTGGGGGCAAGCCCAAAGCTCTGGCAGCAGCAGAAAGGCTGCAGAAAATCTTCCCAGGAGTGGTAAGATCATTATTTCCATGTTGCTATCACTGGAAAAGAAAAAAAAATTTACTTTAAATTGCTGTTCCAAGTTCTGGTAATGAAACATTCAAAACATTACGCAGGTGTTGTGTTGGTTACTGAAATATTTTACTGCAAATCTCTGTACCTGGTAACGTTATTGAGGTAAATATTTTTAGTCATGAAATATAATTAAGGAAGTAATTAATGAAATGTAATAATAATCATCTAAGTCATCTTGTAGCTTATTGATAGTGAAGTTTTTTCCTGTCTAGGATGTCCTAAGGAGCTTTGGGTAATGCCAGGTCAGACATTAATTGTCTGTTATGGAAGCAGGTCTTGAAGGAGGTAATAAATTGATTATTGAGATTTCCTGTTATGTTTTAGACCCCAAAATTTGCAATCTTATCTAAATAGATTTTCTACATTAGAAGATAATAGCTTCATTTTTCACTTCCAGCAAAGGGAACTACATATAATCCCCTTTTTTTAATGTCATCCTAATATTTTATCAGATGCTAATGAAATATTTTGTCTTGGATAATTTGGAGGCATTTTAAAACTTTTCTTAGATTCCCGAGGTTTTGGAATTCTGTGGAATGAGCACGATCTTTTTTTGGGGATTTATATGGACATTTACTCCTCCTTAAAATGATATTAATGTGCCCTTTGAATTCTTTTTGCAATTGTTTGGTTGCTGTCTTATTTTTTGAGGGAATTATTCAAATAAAATTGCTGAAGCTGTCAGATTTTCTGTATTCCTACACCTACAGTCCCTGCATTGAGCTTTTTTCCCTGATTTCTGGTGTGATTCTAGTATTTTACAAACCTCATGGATCATTTTTTTTGTGCAGCTAATATCTAGCTTATTTATTTTAATTCACTGAACAAAAATTGCCCTCCTAAGTCACCAGCAGTGTCAGTTATGCTCATCTAATTAATCAGCAGCACAGGCTTGATAAATTATCCATTTATTTATTACTCAGGCACAGCATGGATTAAATTTTGTTTCCTACCACAACTTTTTGGAGGAGATAATGACACTGAAAGTAAACCCTGCTCCAATAATTTCCTGATGTCTGTGCTGGTGGTACAGAGGGGAAAAAAAGGTGAATCCTTTGCTGTGGTTAATGCTGATATTTCCCACAGTCATTTCTCCATGATGCTAAACGAGCCTGGTTCTTTTTATCTTCAGGGATGTTTATGAATATTCACCCTTCTGGTGCTTTGACTCACCTGGATTTATGATAATGAATTGATCTGTGCAGAAGCACATTCCACCAACCTTCCTTTCCTCTCTTCCCAGGAAATATCATACTTGGTTCATCCAACTTTTTCATTTTTGCTGCAGTGCCAAGCAGGGAGGCTTTGGCAAGGCTTGTTCTTGTGTACCATAAATGAGGGATCCCTCCCTCCCTCCCTCTCTCTCTCTCTCTCTCTCTCCCTCCATCCCTCCCTCCCTTGCAGCAGATGGCTGGCAGATTGTGCTGCCACATTTCCAGGGGAGGGAGTTCATTGTTTGCATTGTACATGCATTGTGGAAATGCTTATTTGGCTCAATACTTGCTCTCAGTGTGTGCTGCCCAAATACGGGGCTGGAAGGGGGAAATGTTTCTGTCCCAGGAGCAAACTCCTCCAGCATCTGCACAGTGCAAGCCTCCAGCTCTGCAGTGACAAGGCTCAGAAATGCCTTTTGCTGTCTCAAGTTCCCACATGGCTGGGGAATCACAGGGAAATCATCCAAGGGTGGTGTTGTTCTCCTCAGGAGCTGCAAATAAAGAGCAGAGTGTGTGATGCTGCACATGGATCTGACTGTGACTGTATTTCTGCTGTTGAATATTGATCAAACTGCAGCCTGTTAAAATAGTGTGGAAAGGATCTGAAAGGAGAATGCAGCATCTGCACAGTGCAAGCCTCCAGCTCTGCAGTGACAAGGCTCAGAAATGCTTTTTGCTGTCTCAAGTTCCCCCATGGCTGAGGGAATCACAAGGAAATCATCCAAGGGTGGTGTTGTTCTCCTCAGGAACTGAAAGAGCAGAGTGTGTGATGCTGCACATGTGTCTGACCAATATTGAATGGCAGAAATACAAACTGCAGCCTGTTCAAATCACATGGGAAGGGGCTGGAAGGAGAATGCAGCATCTGCACAGTGCAAGCCTCCAGCTCTGCAGTGACAAGGCTCAGAAATGCTTTTTGCTGTCTGAAGTTCCCACGTGGCTGAGAGAATCACAGGGAAATTATCCAAGGGTGGTGGTGTTGCTCCTCTCCTCAGGAACTGCAAATACAGAGCAGAGTGTGTGATGCTGCACATGGATCTGGCTGTGAACAATATTCAGCNCAGAAATGCCTTTTGCTGTCTCAAGTTCCCACATGGCTGGGGAATCACAGGGAAATCATCCAAGGGTGGTGTTGTTCTCCTCAGGAGCTGCAAATAAAGAGCAGAGTGTGTGATGCTGCACATGGATCTGACTGTGACTGTATTTCTGCTGTTGAATATTGATCAAACTGCAGCCTGTTAAAATAGTGTGGAAAGGATCTGAAAGGAGAATGCAGCATCTGCACAGTGCAAGCCTCCAGCTCTGCAGTGACAAGGCTCAGAAATGCTTTTTGCTGTCTGAAGTTCCCACGTGGCTGAGAGAATCACAGGGAAATTATCCAAGGGTGGTGGTGTTGCTCCTCTCCTCAGGAACTGCAAATACAGAGCAGAGTGTGTGATGCTGCACATGGATCTGGCTGTGAACAATATTCAGCACAGAAATACAAACTACAGCCTGTTCAAATCATGTGGGGAGGGACTGGAAGGAGAATCCAGGACACAAGTTTTGATCACAGGTCACAATCCTGTATAAATGTGGCTGGAAGGAAAATCCAGTACACAAGTTTTGATCACAGGTCACAATCCTGTATAAATGTGGCTGGAAGGAAAATCCAGTACACAAGTTTTGATCACAGATCACAATCCTGTGTAAATGTGGCTGCTTGGCTTTGGGGCAATGTTTGGAACCCCTGGGAGTTGGAGCAGCTCCACTCTGTTCTTGTAGTGATTTGCTAGGTCTGGTGGGGCTTTCTGAGTGTGTTGTGCATAAACACAGAAACTCCAGCACTGCCCCACAGAGATGGAAAGAGCAGAGCTGCCTTTCTGGCAAACAGGAATTCAATTTATACTCTGATTTGTATTGAATGTTACACCAGCTCAGTCACAAGTTACCTGTTACCTGTTGAACACTGATTTTCTGTGTGCCTCCCTCTAGAGCTCAGAAGGGTTTAACATGAGCATCCCCATGCCAGGCCACCCAGTGAATTTCTCTGAGGTGACAATGGCCCAGGCTCGGAGGGACGTGGCCAAGCTGGAGGAGCTCATTGATGCCCACGATGTTGTTTTCCTGCTGATGGACACCCGGGAGAGTCGCTGGCTGCCTGCTGTCATTGCAGCCAGCAAGAGGAAGGTACTGCACTCATCCATTTATTCCTTTTCTCTTTCCTTTCCTTCTTCCCTTTTTTCCTTCTTCCCTTTTTTCCTTCTTCCCTTTTTTCCTTCTTCCCTTTTTTCCTTCTTCCCTTTTTTCCTTCTTCCCTTT
>VZTZ01007255.1:61974-121753 GCA_013400955.1 Drymodes brunneopygia | reverse complement strand
TTTCCTTTCCCTTCTTCCCTTTCCTTTCCCTTCTTCCCTTTCCTTTCCCTTCTTCCTTTTCCTTTCCCTTCTTCCCTTTCCTTTCCCTTCTTCCCTTTCCTTTTTCCCTTTCCTTTTCCTTTTTCCCTTTCCTTTTTCCCTTTCCTTTCCCCCTTCTTCCTTTATTTTAATTACATTTATGGCCCTGAACAATGGGCTTTTATTTCTTTATGAACTCAAATAAATTTCCTTTTGCCAGTGGATAGATCAGCCCCTTTAGTAAGGGCTTCACTGGGTTATAACTTCAGGTGTAAGTGGGTGTAGCTTGATAACTTCACCAGTTCCTCCTTAATCCTCCTGTCCTTTCTGCAGCTTGCAGCTGTGATCTCCCAGCAATCTTTCAGCTGTTTAAAAACAGCTCAGAAATGACAGAAAGAGTAAGTTTGCAAAGCTGAGGGCTGAACTGGGAAGTGCCAGTGCCAGCCTGCTCCTCCATGTGTATGATGGCTGGGAATTTCCAGCAATATTTACAGTTTTAGGTGCATATTTTAGATCAATCCTGTCTGGTTCAATCAGGACAGAGTGGTTTTATGATCTCCAAAACTTCCCTCCCACATTGACTTAGCCAGCAGTGCCCCACTGCATTTTCCTGGCAGCATTCCAATCATTTTGAGGATAAATTCTGACGTTTTTTGTGACGTTCTCTGTTTCTTAGTGGTGTAGTGTGTCTGCATCATGGTTTGGTGGATTTGATAGCATCACTTTGATCTGAGGAGATGAAATTCTGTCACTGAATAAACACAGCAGGGAAACCTCGAGGTGTCCAAACAAATGCTCAGTGTTTGATGTTGGTGAGCACTCAGTGAGAGCTCTGCTTCAAATGGGATTTTGTGTGACACCTGCACATCTCAAACACTGCACAGTTTGCTCCCTAAAGTCTCAAAAAAAGCACTCAGGAAATAAAAAAGTGAGTGATGATTTGTGGAAAATGCACAAACACATGTCCCTGGGGAGCAGTAAGAGTTGTTCTCCCCACTTAATCATCATTGCCTTGGTGATCTTTGCCATTCCTGCAGTCCTTTCCCCAAAACAAAGCCCTCAAATGCTAAATCCTCATGTCAGATGTTTAATCTCTCTTTTTGCTGAGCACTGGGACTTGTTAAAATTTACTGGTTTTTTCTTTTTGTTAATCCGTGCCAAAAGTTACTTTTCCATTGTCTCTTTATCAAAACCAAATGATTTTTTAATTAAGGTTCAATCATTTAGGATGAAATAGTTACCAGCCAGAAAACTGAGAAGAGAGGAACAGTTGATTGCAGTGGGAATTGTTTAGCAGTATTATTAATTTCTGCTAATCCCAGATTTTGAAGGTGGAATACCATATTCAGGTTTTACAGGTAGATGCAGTGAGGAGATGTAATCTTTTAATTGCTGTAGCCCTGCACAGATTCAACAGCAGGGTTCCACTTCAGGACTGAGGAAAAAATAAATACTCCAAGGCTGAAAGAGAATATGCAGAAATAATTGGAGGTACTGAGAATGATGATGAGACTCAAAGCTTGCTACTTAAGATCACTAATTCTTGAGAGGGCTTCCCTCAGAATTGTTCACTTAAATAATTCCTGGCTGGAAGAATGGAAAATGAGAAAGTGCTGCAGCAGAATTTCTATCAAAAGTATCTGCAGATGAAGCAGTGAATCTTCTTTTATGTTTTACTGCCTGCAGTCGTTATTTTGTTGATATTTTGCTTCAGATTGCTCTGTGCACCCGCCACAAAGTGGGGGGAAAAGGGAAAATGAGGACAGAGGAGCACAGCTGCTCCTGCTCCCCACGTGACTAAGCAGATGCAGATGAAGCCCCTAAACAATCATTAATTGCTTTCCTTACTGAGCAGAAATTGGTTTGGGTAACAGATGGCATTTCAGTGCTGGAAGTTGCTGTTATTTTTTTGTTACAAGTTTGTGTGACAACTAAACGGTCATTCATTCCCATCAGTTTCCTCTGAGAGGCTCAGAAAAAGACAAGTTGTAACTTTCTGAGACAGATTTTTATTTTGGTTTTGGTTTTTTTCTAAGTGCTTGGCAGCTGGAGTTCTGCCCCTTTCAGAAGGTGGTATGTATGCAGTTCATGGGCTGCTCATCCATCCACAGCGTGTGGGTTTTTTGGCATTTACAGTGAATAAAACCTCCAGGCTTTTTTTTTTCTTCCCTTCCTTTTTTGGCTCACTTCAAATCTGTTGTTCTCTCTTCATTGTTCCCAGTTGGTCATCAATGCTGCCTTGGGATTTGACACTTTTGTTGTCATGAGACATGGCCTGAAGAAACCCAAACAGCAGGAATCTGGTGATTCCCGTTCCAGCAACGCCTCTGCTTCTTCTGATCTGCTGGGATCCTCTCTCTTCTCAAATATCCCTGGCTACAAACTGGGCTGCTACTTCTGCAACGACGTTGTGGCACCAGGGGATGTGAGTAGAACCTTGTGCAAATGGTGATTTTAACTCTCTTTTGTTGTGAGTTGAACTTTTGTTTGATTTTAGTGGTGTTTCATGAAGGGATCTGCTCTGTGTTGATGCATTTTACAAACCTCATTGACCATTTGTTTTTGTGCAGTGTCCAAGCTTATTTATTTTAATTTACTGACTAAAAATTGCCCTTCTATAAGCAGTGTCAGTTCAGCTTATCTAATTAATCAGCACTTGAGCAGCACAGGCTTGATGAGTTATCCATGAGTTTATTACTCAGGCACAGCATGGATTAAATTTTGGTTCCTACCACAACTTTTTGAAGGAGATGATGACACTGAAAGGGTGAAGGAATAGCTCATTTTTGTTAGGAAGATCCCAGCTATTAATTTTAGAGCACTGGAGGTGTTTTGAGCAGGCCAGCTGGTCACTTTGGAGCTGTTTTTGCTTCCCTTCAGAACTCTCTGTGTTTGCAGTCCACCAGGGACCGGACGCTGGACCAGCAGTGCACGGTCAGCCGGCCTGGACTGGCCATGGTGGCTGGAGCCCTGGCAGTGGAGCTGATGGTTTCTGTCCTCCAGCATCCAGAAGGGTGAGCCATTGCTGCTGTTGTGAGAAATCAAACGAATTTAATATCATCTGTAGGGAGGAGGAGGAATTACACCTCAGGGAGGACAGTTCTGTGAGGTGCAGTGCTGTAAATTAATGGAACGCGCGGTGTTTGAGGGACTGATTCATCAACTCTGAAGTTTTTCTTTTCTCTCTGAACTAAAGCATAGAAAAGTATTAAGAATCTTTCAAAACAAGAAAACATTGCTGTCAGTAATCCTGGCTTTCCTTTGCTGAATCCTTTTCCTTTGCTGCACAGTGTTTGGGTATGATCAGGAGCTGTTGTAACGTGTGGCTCATGAAGGGCTCCAAGACAAACCCTGCATTGCAAACCTGATTTAAAACTCAGTGTGTGTGAGACAGAAATGACTCTGAAACTCTGCACCTTGAACATTTCTCTCTTTCTGTGAGAGAAAAAGTGACTTAGGAATTGAAGATAAGTCCCAGGCTGATTTATATATATTTATATTTGTATAATCGTGGTTCCTATGAAGCAGATTTTCCACACAGGTTCCTTGCCTCATTCTAAGCTGTAGCAAAATGCCTGGAAGCTGAGTGGAAACTGTGAGTGTGTTGCCTTGCCCTGACTTTCCCTGTTGGGTTTTTGGCAGTGGTTATGCTGTGGCCAGCAGCAGTGATGACAGAATGAATGAGCCACCCACCTCTCTTGGACTTGTACCTCACCAGGTAAATTATTGGTGATAAATTCTTTTGTTGAAGAGCTGGGAACTGCTCATCACAGATCTTGTCTCCTTAAAAAAAATGCTGATTTCATTCCCCAGATGAATGAGTATCCATGTTTGTTAAAAAATAAATGTAAATAATATTTATCCATCACACAGGCCCAGGCAGTGAGTCCCTGGCACTGTGTTTGGACACACAATTCCTGCTGAGCAGGAATTTAGTTGAGAGCAGGAATTATGTGAATAAAGCCATTTCTGACTTCTCTCTTCCCCATCAGAGCTGCCAATATGAGCATCTTAAAGTTCACTTTTTAAATCTCTTCAGAGTTTGAAAACAATTCAAATCAGCCAACTCCCAATTATTATAATTCTCAAAATATTCCTGTAGTTTTGGTAAAATACAGCACTTTTTTCATCTGTTCAACCACAACTGTACTTACAAATAAATGTGTTACAGTTTTTCAAAAATTCAGTTTTGAAGTCTCAGAATTAAGGTATTACTATTTGTATTGCAGAGTTACTGCAGTTCTGTTCATTGTGACATCTTTTCATTGTAATAAACAGAATAAAAAGGATGATCAATACTCCAAAGATTTCATACTTGAAATGATCAAACCCTACTGCAAAGTGTCTTCAGTTAGCAGAAATAGTGGTCTGGAATTTTAAAACTTCCTATCAATAATATCATATCATAATTGAGGAATGCACAACAGATTATTTAATTTAAAATGAAATTAAATAAATAAATTTCCAGACTATAGGTTACAGAGATGGTGGAAAAATGTTTTTAAGTGGTCACACCATGACTTCCTATTTTTCCTGGGACTTTGCACTCAGCAAAGGCCAACTGCAGATGGTGCTGTGCCTCTATTTCACTATTTCTGATTTCACTATTTCTGGTGAAATAATGCTGCATTTAGGTCCTTGTGGCCTTATTTGTACATCAAAAAAAGCAGAAATAAGTGCTTAATGTAAATTTACCACAGGTTTTACTGGCTGTGAGCATTATAGATGTTCTCTTTATGGAATGTGTGTGTCCAGTTCATGTTGAATTTTGGAAATGTTTAAAATAGTAATGTAATTTTAAATTTTTTTTCATCTTCCAGATCCGAGGGTTTTTATCCAGATTTGATAATGTTCTTCCAGTCAGCCTGGCCTTTGATAAGTGCACAGCCTGCTCAGCCAAGGTAAGGCTGGGTTTGTCTGTGCTTTTTATTATTATTTATATTTCTGTGTCAATTTTGAGGTACTTTTTGACATTTTCTCTGACTTCCTTAGGGCTTGGAATCTGTTCCCACTTCAGCTACAGATTTTTTCCCTTCATACCCTTCTTTTTTGAGCTGTTTTCCAAATTTCTTTGGATTCCTCTCCTAGCATGCTTAGTTTTTCTCCACATAAATTCTGCCATCAGCTGGAGAATCCAGACCGAGATTGACCAAGACATTTCTGAAAAGTTTATCACCAAAACACTCTCAGTATCTTTCAGCTTTGGAAAAAAGGAATGAGATTGGTATTATTTAAGAAATCCTTTTTGATGCCTGCTGAATAAATATCTCTTTAACCTTCTGCAGCTGAATGTCTTTACAAATAGGCAAAATTTCTGGTTTGTGATGCAAAACAGACAAATAATGAACAAATAATGAGGGGAAAAAATTGCTTCTTACCATTTCTTCATTGAGCAGATTGTTCATTTTGCTGGTGGTGCTGCCAGTCCTGAGTCGCCTCAGAGCTCCCAGCTGTTTCTTGGCTCTCTGGGGCAGCTCTTGCATTGTTCCCCTCTCCTGTGGCCTTGAAAAGTTCCCTCTGGCAAGGTTTTCTGGGCATGGAGTTCAGCCTCCAGAAGCTTTTCCCTGGGATATCTCAGTGGGGAGATCAGAGGGTTTGACTCAGGGTTTGAATACTTGGAGTGCCAGTAATTTATTTCACTTTCCTGTACCTGGAGAGTGACTGCAAGAAGTTCTTTGTGTTCCTTTCACTGAGCTTGTCCTCCTTTCAAAGAGCCGTCAAAAAATAATGGGGCATTTTTTGGAAAACTTGCTGAATATCTTCCTCCTCTACCATATTCCTTCTTTTCCTCTGGCCTATCTGGATGCCTCTGACAAGTTTTGAAGGGCTCTTAATGTCCATTTTCTCCTGTGACCTTGAAAAGTTCCCTCTGGGCATGGAGTTCAACCTCCAGGAGGTTTTCCCTGGGATATCTCAGTGGGGAGATTCAGAGGGTTTGAATTGCTTGGAGTGCCAGTAATTTATTTCACTTTCCTGTACCTGGAGAGTGACTGCAAGAAGTTCTTTGTGTTCCTTTCACTGGGTTAATCTCCTTTCGAAGAGCCATCAAACAATAATGGAGCATCTTTTGGAGAACTTGCTCAATATCTTCTCTTACAGAATTCTTCTTTTTCTCTGGGCTATCTGGGTGCATGTGACAAGTTTTGAAGGGCTCTTAATGTGCATTTTCTCTTCAAAAGTTGGAGCACTAAACTTGGATGTTGCTAAAAATAACAGCAGTTTTATCAGCCCTCTCGAAGAGTTGAAAGCTCAGCAGTAGCTAAAACCCTGATGGCGGAGAATTTAAACTGTTAGAAGGAGCTTTTTTCTTTTTCTTTTTCTCTCATTTTCTCCTTATCTCCAATTCAGGAAACACTGATACATAAAAACAATAAAAAGGTACATCCAGGCAGATAAATCCAAGACAGGGATCAATTTTTCCTGAGCAAATCATTTCCTCTTGGAGCTCATTTTGAGAGAGCCCCGTTTTTACATAAACAGACTCGATGATTTAATAAAAACTTGGATTTTAGCAGCTGTGCTATTCCCAGAGAGATCACTTTTCATGTGGTTTGGGGATTGAATTTCTTGTGTGCTGAAAAAGTTGCTCCGTTGGCTCATGGCTTTCCTTACAGTAGAAACACAGCCTTTGTTTACTCTGCTAACTTTATTTATTAGCACAAGGAGATGTCACCCTGCATTAGGTGGAAATCTGATGCTGATGCTTTGAAATGACCAATGCAATTAGGGTTTAATTGCAGCCTGGACGTTGGTTTGTTGTGTGAGGGTTTGTTTGGTTTGGGTTTGGGTTCTAATGGAGTCATTCAGCATCATTTCATCCTGCTCTGTGGCAGAATTGCTGGAGATTCAGACTTGCAGCACACAAGTGACTTTGCTGATAGAATTGAATTTTGTACTCATTGTGTTTTTCTTTTGTCAGCATTCTCCTTCTTGAGCTCTTGTCACTCTGCAACTCTTAAAGCACAAAACCAATAAATTAGGAATTTTAGAAGAATTCCAGTACATCCTGAAGCCATCCAGTCCAGCTGGAGGACTCAGGAGAAGCTGCTGCTGCACTGCATGTTGGGAGACTTGATTCCTTTTCACTTTGACTCAGTCATTCCTTCATTTTTGAAGCTGCAGAGAGAGGCCAGACATGCCAGCAGCCAACTTTTCCTTCCCCAGAACTGTCCTGCCCAGGCTGCGTGCCAGAGCAGCTTCCCACAGGCAATTGGTGAGGAATTTTGGGATGGTGGCAGCAGGAAACCAATCTATTTTTATTCTGGGCCAATTTTTCCATGTATGATTCCCCCTCTGTCTCATTCTGGTCGTGCAGAACATTTGGAATGTCAAACATCCCTGTCAGAGCTCAGGGCACTGAGGGAGCAGGGAGAGCTCTTGTGGTGCCAAACTTGTTCTGGCACTGGGCAGGGACACTCCAGAGTTCTTCGGGATGGAGATTTAGCTGTAAAAACTGATTTGTTACAGGAGAGAATGTTAGGGAATTACCAACTCTGCTAATTAACGTGGTTACCCTGTTGGGAGCAAAATGAGGCTGTTTGCTCATTACATTATGGTGAGAATTATTGCAATTCCTTGGAAAAGTCGGGTAGATCTGATCCTTGGAGAAAACTGGTTAAATCCTGGCAGAAAACTGGTTAAATCCTGGCAGAAAACTGGTTAAATCCTTGGAGAAAACTGGTTAAATCCTTGGAGAAAACTGGTTAAATCTTGGCAGAAAACTGGTTAAATCCTTGCAGAAAACTGATTAAATCCTTGAAGCATTAATGTTAAAATATGGATGTATTTTAATGCAAAACTGCCCGTGTTTTTATATTTTAATGAGATCAATGAAAATTTCCTTTTATTCCTCCCCTTGACCTCTTGTGCATCATGGAATGAAGGAGGAGGCCCCACAGACCCAGAGTTTAATTAGTAACAAAAGATAATTGCCACCAAATAACCTGGATCTAGAGATGTCAAAACTGTTTTTACACATAGCTCATGTTTCCTCCAGAGTCAGGATTTATCATCCCTGTGCTGGAAATCTGATTTGTTCTCCTTCCAGAGATTTCTCTCCTTCCCTTACTCCAGTCATTTTCATTATCCCCAGTGTGGATTTTACAAAGATCAGCATGAGGATCTCTGATGATTTCCAAGTTCTTTCCCAGCTTTCTCCTTGTTGTGCTGGGAGCTGGATCTGCTGGAGTGGCTTTTCACCCACTGAGCTGCTGCTGGGTGTTGTTCAGTGCCATGAAGGGATCAGGGATGGCATTGTTGGCATCATGATCCAAATCTCTGTTTCCAGGCAGGATTCCCCCTGCCCCTGCAGATGTTTTCCCTCTGTGCCACCCCAGGAACACACCAAACCCTTTTGCTGTGACATTTCCAGAGCGCTGGGGTTGTGTAAGTTATTTCTGAGTGTTGCAGTTTTGGAATCCATCATTGTGGAGCCTCCACAATGCTCTCATTGTTCTGCTCTGCTCACTGCTGTGCCTGCAGTTTTATTGGAAATTGTTCTGATCACTCATGACAGTAACCTGCAAGGTTCTGTCACTCGCTGGTGTTTTGCAGTTGAGATAATTCCGATTTTCATTCCAGGCCCTTCAGATTTGCCCTAAGACATTTCCTATTTGCTTCCTCTCAGTAGCACTGAAAACTCCTTTAAATCCTTTTCTATTCTACATTTCTCAATTCAAGTATTGTGTGGATGTAAAAGTCATGGGGTGAGGGGGGGGGAAGCCTTCGTGTTTCCTGTGCTAAAAAAAATAAAAAATCTCTTGCAGAGTTTGCAGAAATGATGAAAGAAATGGGGGGAAATGTTTGTCCTTCAGGAATGAGCATTTCAGAAATTTCAGAGAATGTTTTAAAAGGTTGAAAAAGTTTTAAAAGAGTTGTATCTGTGGCTGTGCTGTGACGTGAAGTCAATGAAACTGAGTCCATTTATAACTTCCCTTATTTCCTGAATTTACATTTGACAAGTCCCTGTACAGAGCAGCCTCTGTATTAATACTGGATGGATTTCATTGAGAGAATGCATCCCTAAATACACCTGGGCACATTTTCAGCACACTGAATTAAATGTAGGGTTTTTCTTACTCTTAAGGTGGCATAGAAATGAATTTTCCCATTGTTCCACTTAGGTTTTAAAATAGTAGGGTTTGAGAGAAAGAAGAAACGTGCCATTGTTTAAGACAATGGGATCACATTTCTGGCAGGTTGGATTCCTGTTGCATTTAAATGAAATTTTGTGCAGTACCCAAAGCATCTTTCAGCATCAGCTGCTTTGCTGGGAGAAGAATCATTTCTTTAGATGTTGGGAAGTGCCTTTGCTTCCCTGCCAGCTCTAGGGGTTCTCTGCAGGTGGTGGATGCTGCTCCTGGACTGTCCCTTCAAAAAATTGAGGATTAGGTGCCTGTGCATGGATAACACAAGACCCAGCCCCAAACTGTCCTTCCCTGGGATGGGACTGGGCAGGAGCAGGGATTCCTGCCTCCCTGTACAACAGGGGGTGACTGATGCCAGGAGGAGCTGGAGCCAAGCTGGAACTGCTGGGGAGCTCAGCAGCAGAAATTCTGGACTGGAAGCAGAGTGGGGATAAATAAAGGTGTGAAATATCCAAGTTGTGAATATCCATTTGGTGGAAAACATGGAGTGAGCAGGGAGGGGACTGGAGGATGTACTCACATATTCAGAGAGCTCAGCACACATGATCTGATGGTTCTGCCTGCCAGAAACTCCTTTTATTCCTCTTTCTCTGCCTCTAAAATGGATATATTGATTTTCCTCTTTATCCCTTCTTCCCTTTCCCTTCTCTGTGTTCCTGTTTTCAGGCAGGGAATGCCTTCAACTCATGTGCTGTGCAGTGAAACGTCCTTTGATTGGAATCTGAGGATGATGTTACATTTAAAATAAGTTGTTTGAAGTATTTAAGAAAGGAAAGAGCAGTCAAAATGAAAATCCAGCAGTTTCATCTGTCAGTTCATATCAGAGAAAATGATTAATTGATGAAGAACATCAAGATTATCCCAGAAAAGAATACATGCAGCTCCCAAGAATTAAATGCTGACAACACCATGCTTAAACTGGCATTTCTTTAATTTCTAAGATCTCTACTTTTCTCCTATACATTATTCAAAAGAAACTGAAAAATCCCAAGCTAAAAAAGTCCTGTTGAGACCTCTCAGAGCTGATTCTTCAGTGAGTTAATTCTCCCATTTTCTGCCCACTGTAATTCCAAATCAGGGTAGGAAATAGCAGCAGGCAAAGCTCATTTGTATCACACTGTAAATTAAACCAGCATCCTCTTCCTTCAGTGATTTTTCAGCACATTGTACTTGGATTAGTTGAGGTTTGACACTGATTTTCTTTCATTTTTAATGCTGATTATGGCAGGGGAAGGAGGGGATTGTGTGTATGCAGAGGGTGATTTCATGATTTGGACACCAGCCCAAAATGATGCCATTTCTGAATTTCCAGTATTTCCAGCCTGGCCTTGTTCAGTGCACACCTGGAGCTCAGCTTTCTGCACAACTTTATTCTTCCAACTTCATCACGTGTGAATTTGGGTAATTTCATTTTGGGTAGTTTTTGGAGTATTATAATTTTTATGTAATATTGTCAGACTTTCCTGTTCCATGAACCTGAAAAATCATTCCACCATCCTCAGGAAAAAGTGCAATTTTATTGCCTTCTTTTTCATAGCTGTGTTACAGCATCACCTTGTTAGACTTTGCTTTGATTTTTAGGATCTGATGGCAATAAAAATTGAGAATTTCATGAAAAGGAAAGAGTCTGGCAATGAGGATTTTTTCAGGAAATCAGAATTATGAGTGGTGTGGTAAAATTTTGAGTATCAGCTCAATGGCTCAGCTCATTCTCTTCTCATTCAGGATTTTTTGCAGCATCAAACTTTCATTACGTTTGCTGTTTTAACAGCAGATACGTTGAATTTTGGAGAGTGGAGCTGGCAAGGCTTTCTTGTGTCTGTCTTATTTGCCAAATGTCTTTTTTCAGCAAGTGGACAGTAATTTTCTATCCTTTCTGCATGGCCTGTGATAAACAGGGAGTTTTCAGCATTAAAAATACATCCAAATTTCTAACCAGAACCTTGAATATTGTGTTTTTGGGGGGCTCTGAAATGTTTAGTGAAGTATCTGCCCCCTTGGTGGGAGGGAAGTGTTTAAATCCAGGAACTGGTTTTGGGGGTGGCTTACCCAGAAATCTTATTTAGTGTAAATAATTCAGCTGGTAGCATTCATTCCTCATTTTATTTTCCCTGGAAAGTCAACAATTCCATTTCAAGCTCCACAGATGCAAACTACTGTGAAAAGCAAAAAAAAAAAAAAAGCCAAACTAAACATAAATACTGGTAAAAAAAATGTGAAATTGATGTGACAGACATAAAACAAGAGCCAGTTTTGCATCAGTAGCCACTTTCTTTGGGTTGGGAGCTGGGTTTTTTTGTGTTTTTGCTTAACCAGATCTGAACTGTTCTGCTCTGAAGCAATCCTGGAGCCAGATTCTCTCTCTGAATGTCTTTGTACCCAGCAATTGAGGCTTCTTTGTGCAGAATGCTGTTAAAAAGAACACAACACCAAGGCTGCACATCTGGTTCTCATTCCAAAGCAACTCCTTTTACTCCAAGCCTGTATTTTTTTTTTCCTTCTGCCATGAGATTTGGATGTTGTTTTTTTTTTTAACTTCAGTGAACAGGGCAGAATAAAAAGATTGCTCATGAGATGGGTTAGTGGGGTATCATTTACTCAGAAAGATTTGGCAATCCATGGGTTTGGTCCTGTTGGGATGATGGGCACCCACAGCTTGATTTGTTCTGTTAAAATGCCATGGTGTAAAAAAAAAAAAAATTTCTAGAACTGTGGCTCTGTGAAATGGAGACTGTAACCAAGGCTGTGGCATCACCCTGAGAGATTTTCATGTGTCAGGAGAGGCTGGTGTGGAAATGGGGATTCTCCTGGCAGTGTTTGTAAATCCAGATGGAATTGGTGCTTTCCAGCTCTCCTCAGCTCTGAAAAGTGACCTGCAAGTGAGGAAAAGAGAAGAGTTCCTCAATAAATCCTTCCTGCTCCAGCTGGCCAGGCTGGGTGCAGAAATTATCTATTTCTGGTTCTTTTTGTTGGGTTTTTACAGGTTTTATTCTGCTTGGGAAATGAATTGCTGCATAGTGGGACGTCACTGAAAGGCTGAGTAGGGACAGGTTTGTTCCCTGGGAAAGTTCAGGTGGGATTTTTGTACATCTGTGCTCAGACAGTGACTGGTTTGGGTGCAAGAATTACTTGTTTCTGATTCTTTTTGTTGGGCTTTTATAGGTTTTATTCTGAAAATTAATTTCATTTCTGGAAATGAACTGCTGCACAGTATCACCTCACTGAAAGTCTGGGTAAGGACAGGTTTGTTCCCTGGAAAATATAGGTGGGATTTTTCACATCTGTGCTCAGTGGCTGGTTTGGGTGTAAGAATTATGTATTTCTGATTCTTTTTGTTAGGTTTTTAGAGTTTTTTTTCTGCCTGGAAATGAATTGCTGCATAGTGGGACGTCACTGAAAGGCTGAGTAGGGACAGGTTTGGTCCCTGGAAAAGTTCAAGGGGGATTTTTCGCATCCGTGGTCACACAATGACTGGTTTGGGGGCAAGAATTGTGTATTTCTGATTCTTTTTGTTAGGTTTTTAGAGTTTTTTTTCTGCCTGGAAATGAATTGCTGCATAGTGGGACGTCACTGAAAGGCTGAGTAGGGACAGGTTTGGTCCCTGGAAAAGTTCAAGGGGGATTTTTCGCATCCGGGGTCACACAATGCCTGGCTTGGGTGCAAGAATTGGGTATTTCTGATGCTTTTTGTCAGGCTTTTATAGGTTTTTTTTCTGCTTGGAAATGGGTTGCTGCATAGTGGGATGTCACTGAAGGGCTGGGTAGGGACAGGTTTGTTCCCTGGAAAAGTTCAGGTGAGGTGTTTCACATCTGTGGTCACACAATGACTGGTTTGGGTGCAAGAATTGTGTATTTCTGATGCTTTTTGTCAGGCTTTTATTGGTTTTATTCTGAAAATTCATTTCATTTCTGAAAAGGAATTTCTGCACAGTGACACCTCACTGAAGGGCTGGGCAGGGACAGGTTTGTTCCCTGGAGAAGTTCAGGTGGGATTTTTCACATCTGTGGTCACACAGTGTCTGGTTTGAGATGAAGAATTGTGTATTTCTGATTCTTTTTGTTGAGCTTTTATAGGTTTTATTCTGAAAATTAATTTCATTTCTGGAAATGAACTGCTGCACAGTGTCACCTCACTGAAAGTCGGAGTAGGGACAGGTTTGTTCCCTGGAAAAGTTCAGGTGAGGTTTTTCACATCTGTGGTCACACAATGACTGGTTTGGGTGCAAGAATTATTTATTTCTGATGCTTTTTTCAGGCTTTTATAGTTTTTTTTTCTGAAAATTCATTTCATTTCTGAAAAGGAATTTCTGCACAGTGACACCTCACTGAAGGGCTGGGCAGGGACAGGTTTGTTCCCTGGAGAAGTTCAGGTGGGATTTTTCACATCTGTGGTCACACAGTGTCTGGTTTGAGATGAAGAATTGTGTATTTCTGATTCTTTTTGTTGAGCTTTTATAGGTTTTATTCTGAAAATTAATTTCATTTCTGGAAATGAACTGCTGCACAGTGTCACCTCACTGAAAGTCGGAGTAGGGACAGGTTTGTTCCCTGGGAAAGTTCAGGTGGGATTTTTGTACATCTGTGCTCAGACAGTGACTGGTTTGGGTGCAAGAATTATTTATTTCTGATGCTTTTTTCAGGCTTTTATAGTTTTTTTTTCTGAAAATTCATTTCATTTCTGAAA
The DNA here is from genome assembly GCA_013400955.1 of Drymodes brunneopygia. NCBI lineage: Eukaryota > Metazoa > Chordata > Aves > Passeriformes > Petroicidae > Drymodes > Drymodes brunneopygia. The sequence continues at coordinate 107,906 of VZTZ01007255.1, read as the reverse complement.
AGGAATTTCTGCACAGTGACACCTCACTGAAGGGCTGGGCAGGGACAGGTTTGTTCCCTGGAGAAGTTCAGGTGAGGTTTTTCACATGTGTGCTCAGACAGTGGCTGGTTTGAGATCAGGAGTCACAGAACTTGGAGCATCTCTCGGTGTTTTGCTGTGTCAGGCTGCTCCTCAGGAGGATCTCAGTGGCACCAGGGGTGCTGGGGAATTGTGCAGAAGTGCAGAAGCAAATTCATGCCAGCCTGGGGCCTTTGAGCTCTGCAGGAGAAAATTCCCTTCTCATGCAACAACACATTGGGCACTTATTAAATCTGGAAACATTTGTTCGAATTATTTCATGTCGATTTTTTGTCCAGATTGCTTTTATCCCTCTGGGATTGATTGTTGCCTGTGGGATTGATTGTTGCCTGTGGGATTATTCCATGTGGGATTATTCCCTCTGTGATTGATTTTTTCCCTGTGGGATTTATTATTCCCTCTGTGATTGATTATTCCCTGTGGGATTATTCCCTGTGGGATGGATTATTCCCTGTGGGATTATTCCGTGTGAGGTCTCCTGGCACAGGAATCCAGATTATTTTGCCTCATCCTTTTTCCTTTCTGAGCTTTGTTCAATGGCTGAACAGATAAATCTGTGCCCTGTTCCATCGATCAGGGAAAAGCTGCTACTGAATTTGGGGAGGAAATGTTGGATGTGGGAAGCTTTGTGGAGTTCCCTCCCTTTTGTGGCACTGGGAAGTTTTAAATCATCTGAATTGGGAAATAAAATCCCTGAGGGTGACAAAATCTTCTCCCAGTCACTGCCTGCATTAAAATGATTTTATTTTAGTGGGTATTTTCTTTATGGTCCCAGCTCAGGCAGCAAACGTGGTGCTGCAGGTGATTTTTTGGCTCTCTGAAATGACATTTGTTGGTTTCTGTGGCTGAAATTCTGGATTTAAAACTGCTTGACAAATACTTCATTCAGCAGCTGTCCCCACTGTAAAAAGCAAGTTATTATAATCAGCAAGCACATTTTAATTCAGCTTTTCAGGCTTCTGGGCTTGCTGCTAGAAGGAAAAAATGTTCTTTATTGTTGTGCTATAGGTTTTTGAGATGTGCTACCCAAACCTGAATTTGCCATCGTGGCACCCATGGAAAGTCTCTGCCTCACAGCAGGGGGAAAAGAAATGTTTAAATCTTTCCTTAGCAATAGATCTGGTCACGTTAATCTGAAAATTATCTAATTATCTAAAAACAACGTACCTGCAACTCCTGGATCTGCGACCTTATGAATATTTTATTAATATTAATACTTTAAAAGGCACTTAATGGGAGACTTCCTGGCCTTGTCCACGCTGCTGGCAGCACAAAGGACTCCTGGATTTCAGGGAAGTTGCTGCAGGTGCTCCATCCCTGGGCAGTGCAGGACCTTGTGGGTGCCAGGGTGGCTCTGGGGGAGCTCAGGAGCTGCTGGCAGGGGCTGGGCAGTGCCCATGGCTGAGATAAAGCAGGGCACTCCAGGCTGGGGAGCAGCACCTGGCAATGCTCAGCCAGGCTCAAACCCCAGCTTTAGGGAGCGGGGATCAAAGCAGAGCCCTGGGAGGAGCAAACCCAGCCAGGTTTGGGGGCTGCCTGATGGACGAGCTGTGCACAGAAAGGTTGCATCAATTCCCTGCTCTGCTCAGGATATTTACAATATTTACAATATTTGCACAGCCCAAGGTGGCTGACATCTTTCAAAAAGCTTTACCCCTGGGAAGAGACCAAAACATCTCTGTGTTGTTGTCCCTGCTTTTCTCTGGGGTGCTGTAATAATTTAAAATAAGGCTGAGGCTCTCTGGGGATGCTTGCAGTGAGTCACGAGCTCTGAGCTGTCCTGCAGCCCCAAAATCTGGGTTTGCTTCCCCCCAAAACCTTGGGTGACCCTGGCAGGGTGAGGAATTCCCCCAGGCAGGGCTGGGAGCACCCTCCAGGGTTGGAGATGGGGGTCTGTGTGCAGTGCTCCACAAAGAGCCAGATGCAAGAACCTGCTGCTCTTGGCTTGTTTTAGTGGAATTTTGAAACCCAGAACTCTCATTAAATGATCAATCCTTTATTATTGTTTAGTGAATAATAAGGAGAGGACACATCTCAAATTAAATATTGAAATTCTCTGTATTGCCTTGGGAACATTCACATTACTTCATTTATCTCAGGAATAAAAACCCCAAGAAAAATACAAAGAAATGCTCCCAATAATTTTTTTAAAATCCCTTTTTCTTTTTTAATTTATGTTTATATTTATCAGTCATTGCAATGTATGATTATGTTTTAGTTTATCAGTCATGGTACACATCCACCAAACCCTTATGGCAAAATAAATCTATTTAAAGTATGAAGAACAATTTCTGGAGATTCAGTGAGAGAACGTGAAGTGCTGGTTTTGTTTATTTTAGATGAATAAGTGTGGTCAAGAAGGTGCCAAAAATAATCATACAATCAAAATAATAATAATAATAATAATTTGATAATCACCTATATCTGTCATCCTTTTCATAGTTGTGTTCCAGTTGCTTGTGTTTGTGTTTTTTGAAACCTAAATATGCATTAAATAGTTTTGCATGAAGATCTGAGTGAGGATCCCAGTCTATTTTTATCAATAAACTTAAAATTCTGTCGGCTGAATAGAAATGTGATTTTTAATGAGCTTGAACTCCTGGATTTGTTTTGCTGAAGAATGTTGTTGGGCTGAGCAAGTCCCCAGAGTTTTATCAATGAAATAGATAAATTAGGAATTGTTAGATTAGGAAGGAGTAAGATTGTTCAGAGTGATTTGATGAATTCTGATGGAATTATTCCCACTCTCATGAAAATCCTGCCCCTCCTGGATCTAGGGTGATTCCCCTGCCTCTCTATCTCCAGTGTCACACATTCTGCTCCTTTCTATTCAAATATTGGGTGGCTCTGAGGTCTCTGCAGAAATCCTGCTCTGCTCCTTGAATTCTGCAGGAAGAGTTGTTTGCAATGCTTGAGCTCAGCTGCTTCACCTGAGAGAGCAGGGTATGAAATGATCAGAGCCTGGAACAAAAACAAGGATACTGGCATTGCTCAGGAATAAGTTCATTCCATTTTCTGACTGCCTGCTGTCACAAAATGTGGGGAATTGTGTTCATATTTGATGTTTATCTTCTCTTCCCTCACTCTCCATCCCCCTGGGTTGAAATCAGCCTGGCAGATCCTTCTCTAAAGCTGAAATAAAATCCTCTGTGGCCAGGGGTTGAGAGGAACGTAAACTAAAACCTCACAGCTCTTGTAGGAGCCTGTGAGATTGTCCAAATGAAAGATAAAATGGGAAAATTAAAGCAGAAAAATAGCACTTTAAGATACAAACCCCACAGATCCCTGGGGGCTGGGGTTGTGTTGGGTTTGGTCACCTGCTCAGGGAATGTTCCAGGCTGTCCCAGCGGGGCTCTTTCCCTGCTCTGATACCCTGGAACAGTTTTTACTGTGCTTTGTGGGGCTCAAGTGCTCCTTTCATGGCTCTGCAGCCAAGTTTTCCTTCTTGTCCTGTCATCTGTCTTGCTACAGGCTTAAAAATGGGTTTAAAGCAGGAAATCTTAAACCTCACTTCTCTTCCCTCTTGCTCCCACCTTTCCTCACTTTGAAAATTGAGTTGGGGAAAATGAGTGTTCTGTTCTGTCATTTTCTGTGTGTTCAGAAAGATTCTGCTTTTATTTTGTGAGCCAAATACAAGGAGGAATAATTTTTTTTTTGAGTATTATATTTGAAATATTTTTCTGTCTGTTTGTTTATTTGGCAGGTCCTTGACCAGTATGAACGAGAAGGGTTTAATTTCCTAGCAAAAGTTTTTAATTCCTCACATTCCTTCTTGGAAGACTTGACAGGCCTGACTTTATTGCACCAGGAGACACAGGCTGCTGAGGTAAGCTAATCAAATTTGGATGTTAATTAACCATGGGATCAAAAATTTGAATTACAGGATGATTGACACAAGGATTCAGACATTTTCTTAAATTAATTGTGACTTTCTGCAGCTGAGTTTTCAAGTATTGCCTGTAAAGGAAACAGGTGATTTATGTGGTGTGAGGAAATCAATTGTGATTTTAGGTCAATTAAAATGTAATTATGCTGCTGAATGGATTAGAATGTGAAAAGGAAACAATGCTGTTTGCTTGCCCAGTGACAAAAAATGGGATTTGGGCAGGAATTGGGGTGTGTTTGCTCTCATGGGCAGCAGCACTGCTGATAACTCAGTATTGAGTGGTGACACTGAGCATATTAAACAGGTATCTCCTAATATTGTATTTCAACAATGATTTATTTTAGCAATTTTATTATTTATTATTATTTATTTTAATAATGATCTGCCAATATCTCTATCCTTCTACATCATCATTTCATTTTGGCCCAGCTGCATCCCAGGGATGGTTCTGAAGCTGCCTCTGGGCAGTGATTTTTCAGTCCCTGTGCAGGTGCTGGGACTGTTTTTCCAGCTGGAAAGGGCTCCCCAGTGTTCCTTCACAAGGTTTTGGGGGGATGATGATGACTTGGCTCCCTGTTTCATGTTTTAACCTTTGGAAATAATTGCAGCAGATGCTGGAAATGTGAGCTGGAAAATACTCAATGCATTCTGAAATCAGCATGGTCATACCTAGAAAGAAATTAAATATATATCTGAGGGGTGTCCAAGAAGGGAAAACAAGCAGCCTCAAACACATGCCACTCATTAGCAGAAAGAATAATTAAAGTCTGATTGCCTGGCCTGACTTTCGGGCTGCTAATGTAAAATGTAAAACCAATTAAAATTAGCTATTAATGTGTTATTTTGCAGGTGTTAATTAATAAATCCCTTTTACGGCTTCAGAACAGGTGTTTGTTAATGGAGTTTTAGACAGTCCCTACAAATTGTAGACTCTGGTGTGAGTTTATTGCAGTTTACTGAAGTTCAAATTTTTAGCTAAAAATCTAAAATTAGAGTCCTTTCAAAAATCCTGGGGTACTTCAGTGAGGTTTCTGCAGTGAAATCACTGCTCAGAGGTGGAAAATCTGACACACAAAGTATTTGCAGAGCTGATGCTTTCAAATCAAATTAACTGCCATAAAACCAGGGAGCTGGCTTGGTTCTTCCCTGCAGGATTTGCTGCATTTTTGGGAAAATCCATCCCTTTCAGCAGGGTTAACCTGTTCAGTCTTCCTGGTGAATCTGTTTCTGGATGGCCAGGGCTGCCAGGCAGATTAGTTGTGGATTCTGGAGCACTCTTGCTTGCTTTGGATTCAAAACCCAGCCCTTTGTTACATTTTGCCACTGTTGGCTCTGAAAAACAGAGAGGTTGTTTTGTGCTCCTCCACGACTCTCAGTTCATCATCTGGGGCAAAACTGGCATTTTTTAGGTGCACAAGAAAGTGGTTTTAATCTCTTTTCTGTGGAATTACTCTCCCATCTTGAGCTGGTTTTCTCTTGTATTCCGAGCTCCTTTTTCTCACGCTGCAGCTGGGGAGTGGGAGCTCTGCAAAGTGATGTTTTTGGGTTTCTGGCTGCTTTGGAGCTGCTCTTGGCACATTGTATTGAATTCCCTCAAATGGAGCCATTAGATTGGCTGAGGTTGCTGCTCCTTTGATTTGAGATATTCCTGTCACTCTAAACTGCAGCAAAAGCAGAGAGAGCTTTCATCAGGTGTGGATAGCCCGGTTTGGGATGGGAATATTGCATTTTTCTTTCTCCACTCAAACCCTTCAGAGAGATTTTGTGCATTATTGGTGCATTTGGAGACCATAAAAATGGCTTCTGGTAACTGCAGATTTTCCTTTCCTCCTGTCTGGTAAAATCCATCCAGAACTATAAAAAAAATAGACATGTAAAGTCAAATATCATCCAACCTTATATTTACCCAGTAACATCATCATTGGCCTGTAATTCCATATATAAATCCCTGATATTTGACTAATAAACCTGCATCTGATAGGGGAACTGCTCAATCTTGTGCTTATGTTTAAAAGGTTTGCTGTTAAAATGTAAATTCATTAAGTGCATTTAATTAAGCATTTTGCTAGCGGTGTTCTGTTGAGGTCAGAAAAACTGCTGTGCTGCTCTTATATTTCAATTGTTTTTACTATTTCTTTTATTTTGAAGTCAATTTTATTTTGTATTTATTTTTAATCACTTTTTATTTTTAATTTTATTTTAATATTTTTATTTTGAATTATTTTTATTTTGAATTTTATCTTAATATTTTTTATTTTGAATTCCATGCTTAGCTGCCTTCATGATGTGTGTGTAAAAGTGCTTTAATGAGAAATTGCTTCAAAGTTTTGGGTTTGCTTAAAAGGGAATCTGGATAAGTTGTGTTAAGTGGGAGTGACTGCTAAACACAACATTTTTGGCTGGCCTGGATTTCCATGAAAACTCCCCCACATTATTAGCACAGAGTTTGCCCAGATTTAGGGAACACAATTTGCAGCAATATAAGGGAGACTTTTCCCTTAATGAAAATCATTTTAAACTTGCACTATTCAATTCCTGTTCCTGGGCTGTGCTGCTGATCAAAATACCCTCACAGAGATTTAATGTGGTTTAAATTTGATACAAATTGCAGGGGTTTTAGGCAGTACAGCACCTATTTCTTCAAATAGAAAGGAAAACAGAAATGTCCTGCACGCCTTCCTTAGCACAACAATTAATAAATAACAACATCAGCCTTTGCTGTCCTGTCTTGAACTGACAGCACATTTCAGGCATCTGCTCCTGCTACATCTGGCTTTAATTTGGGTCTCTGGAACATTTTGGGTTTTTTTTTCAGTGAGATCTTTCAGTGCAGCTTGGGCAGGAGCCTGTGATGACACTGCTGGCTCGGGGACCAATGGGAACTGTGGGAAACTCCCATGGCAGCACTCAGGGCCTCTTTCCACTGGATCCCCTTCATCTGGGGAGCTGCCCGAGCTCATGGGAGCCCTGAATTGTTATTTCCACATCCCTTTGTTTCCTTTCTGTGAGCCTCAACTTTTAAACTCAACCCTGTTTCAACATGTAGGCGAGATTAATGGCTGGATTTGAAACAGAGTATCCTTGGGTTGTTAATCCTGGGCTGGAGGTGTGTGATTGGAGGCAGAAAAGGAGAATTTCCAGGTCAGAGCTTCCCAGGACTGATCCCATCAGTGCATCCTAAACCCAGCTGCTTTGCTCTCCACGTGCTCCAGATTAATCCTGCAAAAGGTGTTGGGGTGTAAAGATGCTTCTCCATCTAAAATTCGGGGAGCTGGGTCCAGTTCATCTGGGGAGCTGCCTGAGCTGATGGAAGCCCTGAATTTGTTTTCCACATCCCTTTGTTTCCTTTCTGTGAGCCTCAACTTTTAAACTCGACCCTTGCTTGCCGTGCAGTTGAGTTTAATGGCTGGGCTTAAAATAGAACATCCTTGGGTTGTTGATCCGGGGCTGGAGGTGTGGGATTGGAGGCAGAAAAGAGAATGTCCAGGTCAGAGCTGCCCAGGACTGTTCCCATCAGTGCATCCTAAACCCAGCTGCTTTGCTCCCCACATGCTCCAGATTGACCCTGCAAAGGGTATTGGGGTGTAAAGATGCTTTTCTTCATAACTTTGTAATTCAGTCTAAAGTTTTCTCATTTACAATCACAGCTCTGCTGCTATGCTCAGCTCCTTTCTCTCTGTAATTCTCTGTAATTCTCATTTCTCTCTGTAATAAGGCACAAATGTAAATACACTTTTTTTTACTTTGGGTTTCAATCCCTGAATTACTTGGATGCTTTACTTTGCTGCTTTCATCAGGGTGAGAAAAGATTATAGAACACACACCAGAAATCAAATTTTCACTTGGTTTTCTGACTGATTAAGAAACAAGAAGGTGTAGAAGCCTTGCAATCTAAGAGGGGCATAAAGAGCTTTGGAAAAGAAATCAAATCTATTTTTACTTCTGTTATGTCTCATAATTTTGTCCATTATTTTATTTTATTTCAAGGTTTTATCTCTTACAGAAAGTGTGGTATCTGTAGTTTCTGTGACAGGTCTTTGTGCAGAATGAGGCCTCTTTGGCATTTCCAAAATCCCTTTTCTCTGCTGGTTTCCTGCATCCCAAACAATCCTTCTTACCCTTACTAAAGAAAAAAGAGCAATGCAAGTTAAATACTCAGAGAAAATACATTTTTTTATCCAATTTTATCATTTCTGCACTTATTTGAGGTTTGGGCCTGCCCATTTTTCAGTCCTTTCTGGAGGAACAAGGCTCAGCTGTAGAACAAGCAGCTGGTGTTAAAAAGGAACTTTGTGCTTGTCCTAATTTGGAAGAAAATTCACAATTTCCAGCGTGCTTTGCTATTAAAAATATCCTGCTTGTTTCTGATCCTGCATTATATTCTGCAGTGGATTTGATGCTGAAACAATGACATTGGAATAGCCAAAAAAAACCAACCCCCAAGCAAAACACCAAAACCCAGCTACAACAATATTGTAACAGCAACTTCTGTTATGTGACAGTTTTTCCCTGCTAGCCAAGTATTATTCAGAATTTCATTTTATTTGGTGTTATGAAAACTTCCTGAAGAAATCATTACTGATGGGTAGCCCAAAATTAATATTTGAGACTTTTCTCTGTGTGTGAGCTTTTTTTTTTTTCTGTTTTCCTTCGTGTTTTTAATCTGGTGCATTTCAGGAGAAATTAATTTTGACAGATTCAGGCCTGCCCTGGAATTTCTTTCTTAAGAGATTAAGAGATTAATTTGTTTTCTTTCAGGAGGTGGCTTGGTTTTTTTTTCTTGTTGGGTTTTCTCATGATGTCAATTAGTGGCATCGTTTTCCTTCATTCATCAAGCAATGTTTCCCAGCTCTTTGAATAATGGTAATTTGGGTTTTTTTCTGCTGCTTTTGGAAGGGTTTAGAAATACCTGTTTGCTACCAAAACATGAGCTCCTTGTCTTCCCCCTGATACCTTCACTGATAATTTCAATTATTTTCATTAATTATATTCAAATGTTCTTCCTTGGGCTTACGTCAGCGAGTGATAAGCACAAATTAATAAATATATATATTCATGAGATATCTGAATAAATGTTTATTTATCCCTTCAGGGCAGGGAGGGGCTTGTGAAATCCTTTATTATTTTGGAGGGAAGGAGGAAGGACAGTTGGTTGATATCCAGTTACCATTTTTGTTTGAAATGTCAACTATTCATTGTGGAATATATGGAATTATGTGAATATATGGAGAAAAACTCCACTGAAAGAAATGGAATAATGGCATTTGGGTGAGTCACAGGTTTTGTTAATTTATATAGGTATTTTTCACTTATTTAACTGAATTGCTGTCACAGTGCCAAAACATTGATGGAGTTTAAGTCTTTATGTAAAATTTGACAGTAAATCTCATGTAACTATAAAATAGAAAATGCTACCAGGAATAAATTTATTATCTTGTCACTTTTTATGTGAGGGGGAGAAGCTTTGCAACAAAAACCTGGGCAAAACCTTCAGGGCAGGGAGGGCCTTGTGCAGCCATTTATTATTTTGGAGGGAAGGAGGAAGGAGAATTGATTGATATCCAGTTATCATTTTTGTTTGAAATGTCAACTATTCATTATGGAATATATGGAATAAAATGAATACATGGAATTATGTGAATATATGGAGAAAAACTCCACTGAAAGAAATGGAATAATGGCATTTGGGTTAGCAACAGCTTTTGCTGTTTTATATATATTTTTTTTTCATGTCTTTAACTGAATAGCTGTCAAAACATTGATAGAGTTTAAATCTATGTAAAATTTGACAGTCAGTCTCATGTAACTATAAAATAGAAAGTGCTACCAGGAATTAATTGATTATCCCATCACTTTTTATGTGAGGGGAAGAGGCTTTGGAACAAAAACCTGGATAAAACCTCAGTACTTCAGCACCATTAATAGATATTAATACAGCATTAATGTGCATTCTGTGTTCTTCCTGAAGCTCCTGCAGCTAATAATTCCTGTTTTCTGCAGACAACAATGCTGGTTTTCCTGTTTCTGAGCAGAATTGATCATTGGGAGTGATCAGTGTCAGAAATTCTCTCTCTTGGGGGCTCTGTGCTCTCTGGGTTTCCTCTTTCAGAGAGAAGTTCCCCTCCAGTCCCATTGCAAAGGTTCACTGCTGTTCTTCAGGACTCATTTGAATTGCCCTCGTTAGAGCAGCACCTCAACAAAGGAGCATTTGACCTGCTGAGGTCATGCTTTGATTTGTGCTGTGGTAGTAAATTATATTAAATTGTACTTTATTCAAGATTTTAGAGTCATTTTAGCTAATGATGGACACAGCGCCTCAAAATTTTGAAGGGAACTGCTATCCTGAAGCTGTAAAATCTTTATTTTGGGGAAGCAATTCTCTTCTAGAAAGATTTTCTAACTCTGCTGGCTCCTTTTCCTTTGAAGGAAAAATCTCCAGGAAAGGAGAAGTAAAATAATTCAGGGATTAAATCTCTTCCATTCCAATATATTTTGTCACAAAGAAGAATGAACAGACTGTCCAAGATGCTTTCTGTTCTTCTCATGTGAAAAATAAGAAATTACACAACACAAACATGCTGATGAACTTTTTATTCTAATTAAGAACATCAATTTTACCATGTGCATTTCAGTCCAGGAGTATAGGAGCCCTTGTAGATCATTCAAATTAAAAAAGGAAAAAAAAAGGAGAATTTGCTGCTGGACAAACCAGTGCCAGATTTCAATAAACACCAATTGTTGCAGCCTTACCCACAGGTGCTGTGAATGTCTTGCCTCAGCCTCCCCTCAAGTGTTAATTAAATTAATTTATTAGGGATCAATGTGCTCTGGTCATCCTGGAGCCTGTGAAATGTTGTCCACCAGAATATTTTCATTATTAACCATGTTTGGCTTCTCCTGACAATCCAGATTTCCTCTGGAAGCATCTCCCAGTCTTCTCAGAGGGCATTTAATTATCACATCCCCCAAGTGCATTCCTTGTTATTGCCACAAAGCCTTTCTGCACAAGCAGCAGTGGCTTCTTTTCAAATTCAGAACTGATTTTCCTGCAGATAGAGGTGGAACTAGGAAATGGTAATAAATGAATCGATGGAAATGTAAAGAGTTGCTGGAAAACCCTCTGTGGATTTAGCAAAGCCTCTCTTTAATGCCAGGAGCTGCTAATTCACAGAGGAAATGAAGCACCAAAACTCCACTGAAAGGACATCAATTTTAAGACTAGGACATCAGTTTTAAGACCAGGACATCAGTTTTAAGACCAAAGGATCAGTTTTAAGACATGCTCCTATGTGGAAATCTCCTATGGAAAATGGTTTGTGAGCCACTTCTCATCTTAAATTTTCACCGTGTCTTAGTTTTATCTTTCTTTGTGAATTACAGAATAATTTTACCAGTGATTGTTCAAAGATTTGCATCCATGTTGCTGCTGCATTTTGGTTGCCACTAATTTATAAAACAGATTTGAGTAGCCTTTAAAATGAGTACCAATACTCATACTGGCCTGAGCCCTCTTTCTATTTGAGTTTTTTCCTGTTTCCTGGTGTTTGCAGTTTAATGAACATCTCTGCAAAGTGCTGCTGTTTCCTTTCTTTTGCTGTAATTCTGCTTCTCCTGGAGTTTCCTTTTTCCAGCACTTTTTTGGAGCACATTCAAACTTGGCTTGCAGCTGAAATCTGCCATAAAATACAGGGGTTTTTATGGAATTGGCCAGAGTCCTGGAGAAAGCACCTGATATCTTAGGAGTGATAAAAATTAACGACCAATTCTGTAGTTAAAAACCGAGGTTTGATTCCAAGATGAGCCCACGTTGAGCCTGAGAAGATAAGGATTGGTTCCCTCTTATCTCTTCAGTGATAATTTTTTCCTTAGCAGTGATTTTCCTTAGTTGATTTAAGGTCAAATTAATTAGAAAGTTACGTCTTGTAAATAAAAGTTGTTCCTGACCTTATGAAGAGACATCAAAAAATCAGCATTGTTGCACATATAATAAAAAACTAGCCAAGAGAAAAGTCTCACTTTTAAGTTTGGAGTGCATAACACTGAAAAAAAGAGAAAGTTTTGGGATGAGTTTCTATTTTCTTGGTCTCTCGACCTTTAAAAACCCTACTCTAGGTATTAAATAATAACTAATTAAATGATGTGTTTTAAATTAGTGCTCAGTTGTTGCATTTTGTAATGTTGAGTGTGGGACACCAGAGCTGTTCCTGCATGTGATGTTTTGCAAAGCAAAAGCTGCTTGTTGTTATTTTCATATGCAGGAAAACTTCATGTTATTCTACAGATGTGATGGTTTTTAGTGGTTTAATTGCACCACAGCAACCTTAAAATAGTGCAGTTTTACTGGAGAAATAGGAGTGGTTTTGGTAAATACAAAATGCTGGGCTTGGAAATCTAACAACAGAACTTCAAAAAAGTTAGGCTGAGCTGCAAGGTCTGGTAGGAGGGAAATTCAAGGCTAAAATGTGATTAATTAAAATGTGATTAATTAAATCAGCTCCCAGGGCTGATTTAAATCTGTGTGGGGCAGTTCTGCTGCCATCTCTGTGCAGGAAGGGGCACGTGCAGACCCTGGCTGATAACTCAGGTGTCAAATCTTGCAAAATGGCCTTTTAATGGCAGAGGACTCTGTAAGACAAGACTCTATTCCAGTTAAACACAAATATAATAAAATTGGTTTAGTTGGAATGGCCTTAAAGCTATGAGAGTATGGGAATAAATTTGGATAAAAACTCTACATCAGTACTTTGTCATCTGAAAAGAAGGGTTCTGTTGAAGTACTTATTATATACAAAATAAATTCCTGTAATTGTAAAGTACAATTTTTCAAGTCCACCAGACAATGAATTTAATCCCCTGCAAATCAAGTGTGAAATCCAATAAATTCATCAATAAATACAAAAAATACACAGTTAGGAAATAGCTACAAACNTCTCCTATGGAAAATGGTTTGTGAGCCACTTCTCATCTTAAATTTTCACCGTGTCTTAGTTTTATCTTTCTTTGTGAATTACAGAATAATTTTACCAGTGATTGTTCAAAGATTTGCATCCATGTTGCTGCTGCATTTTGGTTGCCACTAATTTATAAAACAGATTTGAGTAGCCTTTAAAATGAGTACCAATACTCATACTGGCCTGAGCCCTCTTTCTATTTGAGTTTTTTCCTGTTTCCTGGTGTTTGCAGTTTAATGAACATCTCTGCAAAGTGCTGCTGTTTCCTTTCTTTTGCTGTAATTCTGCTTCTCCTGGAGTTTCCTTTTTCCAGCACTTTTTTGGAGCACATTCAAACTTGGCTTGCAGCTGAAATCTGCCATAAAATACAGGGGTTTTTATGGAATTGGCCAGAGTCCTGGAGAAAGCACCTGATATCTTAGGAGTGATAAAAATTAACGACCAATTCTGTAGTTAAAAACCGAGGTTTGATTCCAAGATGAGCCCACGTTGAGCCTGAGAAGATAAGGATTGGTTCCCTCTTATCTCTTCAGTGATAATTTTTTCCTTAGCAGTGATTTTCCTTAGTTGATTTAAGGTCAAATTAATTAGAAAGTTACGTCTTGTAAATAAAAGTTGTTCCTGACCTTATGAAGAGACATCAAAAAATCAGCATTGTTGCACATATAATAAAAAACTAGCCAAGAGAAAAGTCTCACTTTTAAGTTTGGAGTGCATAACACTGAAAAAAAGAGAAAGTTTTGGGATGAGTTTCTATTTTCTTGGTCTCTCGACCTTTAAAAACCCTACTCTAGGTATTAAATAATAACTAATTAAATGATGTGTTTTAAATTAGTGCTCAGTTGTTGCATTTTGTAATGTTGAGTGTGGGACACCAGAGCTGTTCCTGCATGTGATGTTTTGCAAAGCAAAAGCTGCTTGTTGTTATTTTCATATGCAGGAAAACTTCATGTTATTCTACAGATGTGATGGTTTTTAGTGGTTTAATTGCACCACAGCAACCTTAAAATAGTGCAGTTTTACTGGAGAAATAGGAGTGGTTTTGGTAAATACAAAATGCTGGGCTTGGAAATCTAACAACAGAACTTCAAAAAAGTTAGGCTGAGCTGCAAGGTCTGGTAGGAGGGAAATTCAAGGCTAAAATGTGATTAATTAAAATGTGATTAATTAAATCAGCTCCCAGGGCTGATTTAAATCTGTGTGGGGCAGTTCTGCTGCCATCTCTGTGCAGGAAGGGGCACGTGCAGACCCTGGCTGATAACTCAGGTGTCAAATCTTGCAAAATGGCCTTTTAATGGCAGAGGACTCTGTAAGACAAGACTCTATTCCAGTTAAACACAAATATAATAAAATTGGTTTAGTTGGAATGGCCTTAAAGCTATGAGAGTATGGGAATAAATTTGGATAAAAACTCTACATCAGTACTTTGTCATCTGAAAAGAAGGGTTCTGTTGAAGTACTTATTATATACAAAATAAATTCCTGTAATTGTAAAGTACAATTTTTCAAGTCCACCAGACAATGAATTTAATCCCCTGCAAATCAAGTGTGAAATCCAATAAATTCATCAATAAATACAAAAAATACACAGTTAGGAAATAGCTACAAACTGTGATTTAGGTGGAGATAACTGCAGAGAGGCTGATTTATTTTTTAGGAATTAAAGCAAGTCAGTCCCAGAAGTGGAGGAGGGAGGCACAAGTAAACCTGTGAAGAATTAAGCAACCACTTCCTGGCCTCTCAGGGGGATAGGGGTTAAGAGATACAGTTTGAAAAGTCTTTATGTTGTTGAAAAGTTTATTTGTGTGATGTCTGCTGAGACAGCGTGCCAACAACAGCAAACCCAATGCAAGGCAGAAAGAGAAAACTACTGGAAGAGAATAACAAAGTTATTTAGAAATATCACAGTGCAGCAGCTGGTTCTGCTAATGCTTCTTGGTTATTTTTAAAAAAATAATCATCTGAATCCTAATTGCCTTTGTCTCCTCCCTCTGAGGAGCTGCAGAGTGTGCAGCTCGCTGGCCCGTGACTCATTCTCCCCACTGATGCTGTTCCTGTGAATAGCCCTTGGAAAAACATGCATTTCGTAGGGGTTGTCTTGGCTGGCAATCCTGGAGGGGTTTTTTCTCCTCCCCGGGTGAGTGATTTATGTGTGCTAATCTCTGCATCTGCCATGCCACACATGGTGCCTGTGAAAGCCCTGTACCTGGGCTTGCTGTGCTCACCTTTCTGCAAGAGCAGCTCCAGCTCTGAAACTCATTTCATCTCTTCCTCTGCAGGCAATGGTCTCATAGCTCATCAATTCTGATACCCTGGGCTGCTTTTCAGTCAGGAAACTGAGGCTGGATTTTAATTCTGACCAGATTTGAGAGGGGTAACGGGCAAAGGAGATGCAAATGCAAAATATGTTATTTCCAACCTCTAAAAGAAACTTCTTTGCGTGAGTTTGGTTCACTGTAAGAAATATGGGAGTAAATGACTGAGGTTCATTCAGAGGAAGAATTAAAGAGCTTCTGTTGAAGCTTTTGTGTGTGAGGGAGTGCTGGGTGTGCTGTTCTAGCTGTCTGTTGTATTTTAGTGCTCTAAAAACCAGGCTGGGGCTGCTTTTCTGCTGCCCCAGTGGCATAGGAAAGCAGAATTCTCTCCTGAATTCCTCTTTCCCAGGGTGCAGATTTTCTCTGCTGCCCCAGTGGCACAGAAAGGATTCTCTCCTGAATTCTGCTTTCCAAGCACTGCAGATTTTCTCTGCTGTCCCAGTGCACAGGCAGGCTCCTGGGTGAGGATTCTCTCCTGAATTCTGCTTTCCAAGCTCTGCAGATTTCCTCTGCTGCCCCAGTGGCACAAGGCAGGCTCCTGTTCCAGGATTCTCTCCTCAATTCTGCTTTCCAAGCACTGCAGATTTTCTTTGCTGCCCCATGACACAGGCTGGCTCCTGTTCCAGGATTCTCTCCTGAATCCTGCCTGCTCCAGCACACATCCATCACACAGATACTGATATGGGCACCATCCTCTCCAGCTGTCCTGGACTGCCCAAAGGGAGCCCTGGATTAATTTGTGTTTTAAAATTTGGGTTTGTGCCAAAGGCTGCCCCAAACTTAGATCTTTAGGTGAGTAATGAAATCCCTCAAACCCTGCCTTTCTTGGAATTACAGCTTCAGCCTTGGCCAGGGCTGCTTATTTGATACTTCTGGATTTAATCTAGACTTCAGTATTTGGATCAAATTGTTGAATGGATTTAATATGCAATTTAATATTGTTTAATTGGTAGATTTATGCCTGCAGATTTTATTTGGATTGCTCAACAAAGTGAAATCTTGATTATAGCCAAACATGTTGATGAAGTTCAAGGAGCTCACTGTGACTTTCCTTTTCATACAGTGGAAATTAGAGATGGCAATGGGAGGTTTGGGGAAAGGAAGTAATGCTGTTAAATATCATTTTAGTTAAGTTGAGGCTCAAAGGTCACAAAGTTTTCTGCTAAGTGAGTTTAAATGCAAGCAAGGTTGGTCACTGGTAACATCCCTGGAAGTAAGAGCTGCTACAGGAGTTTTCAGGACAATTCTAGAAAAAAAATCAGTGATTTTGGAGAATTGCTAGTATTTAAACTCACTTATGAAATAGAAGAATGTTGCTTTCACTAAGAAATTTCTCAATTGGAGAATAAATGTTTTGATCATTGAGTCCTTTGCATGATATTCACAGCTCTAGCATGAAGTCTGCTATCCTTCATTCTGGTGGTTTTTTTTCAATTCTTCTGTTTAAAAGTAAAAAAAAAAAAGAGCTTGTGGCAGAGAAAAGTGCCTGTAGAATAGGCTGCCTGTTCAGAATTGTTATTTTGATGTGGAGGGATGATGTCACAGAGCACAGCAATAACCAGGGAGCTGCAATCTGGAACTCCAGCATCAACAGCTCCACAGGTCTGATCTTTATTGGACTTTTTATAAATTTGGGAGGAAGGATGGGGGGGCTCTGATGAGCATATCTGTTTCAGGAAGAGTATCAAGAGCTCTCTAATTCCATATTTAAATTTGAGATGTGATTAATACTCGAGGCATGCAGGGAGCTCTGACATGAAGGCTGTTGTTACTGCAGTGAGATGCTATTCCAGACATCACAAGACTTGTTCTACAAGGAAACACGATTACTTGGGATTAAAGGAGTTGCCAAAGGCTTGAAGGATTTATTGAGTTATATATAACTTCATTATTTTGTTGAAAGCATTTAGATCTAGAATTAATGAAGCACGGTGGATGCTGCTGAAATGAATCAGCAGCTCTGACAGCTTTGAGCTGACACCGAGCCACTGATGGGTTTTGGATTCTTCAGGTCTCCAAATTGCTGGATAATGCACAGAAAGGAATAAATCCACTTTTTGCTGGAGAAATGAAGCTTAATGAGTGCAGCGAGGTGCAGCAGAGTGGGTGTGATCGAGATCATATTTCTGAAATTACTTTTAATTCCTGATTTTGTGGGGGAGGAAATGGCCTGAGCTGCTGGGGATGGCCTGGATCTGTAGGATAAAACATTCTGGGATCAGCAGAGGTGGGAGCAGGAGGCACAGGATGAGTGCCAACAGTGGTCATGTGGGTCTGAGCAAGTGGGGAATCGTGGCTTTAGAAACAAAGGACTGAAATTGGGGGTTTTTTTCCCTGCAAAACTTAGGGCAGTGTGACCAGAGGGGAAACGTGGATGTGTAACAGCTCTGTGCTGGCTGGGCTGCTGCAGGGGCTCTGCTCTGTGTGAGGCAGGAGCTCAGTGCATCTCCCATCCATTGCNCCCATCCCATCCCATCCCAGTTTGTAGCACTGCAGAGATGTTTCAAAAGGATTATTGCTTGAACAGATGATTAATTGCAAATTATTTATTGCTTTCTTGAAATTAGCTGAGCAGTCATCACTGGCTCTCGGTGCAGAATTAGTGCTGTGGGAATTAATGGGAGTCTGAATGAGGCATGAGCCATAATCAATGATGACAGGTTTGTAAGTTTTGAAATAGTCTTACAACATTAACTCCTTACAGGCAATACTCCAAAGAGAAAATATGCCATGGCAGGAGTTGTTCTGGGGCTCCCTTTGACTCTGCCCTCTGCACTGTGACTCAGGAATCCAGCTCTGCAAAAATGTGACTCAGCCCCTTTTGCCTGTGAGTGCAGCCCCGGGTGAAATCCAGGCTGAGACTGGATTCCAGTAAATTGGAGAACTTCTCTCCCAGTCTGTTTAATTTTGAATTTGGGACAAAACTACATCAAAAGCCAGAACAGCTTCCTCATCTAACAATTCCATGGCCGAGTGGGGTTTTTTTTTCTCTTCAGATAGTGTCTGATTACTAAATTCAGCTCTCAGCATCAATAAATCATCCCCCTGCAGAGCAAAACCTGTAATTTTTCATACCTGTTGTGTTCTGTACCTTTTGAAATATTGCTCTTGGGGCTGTGGAGGGACTCCCAGGGCAGGGAGAGCACAGAGAGAGCACAAAGGAATCCAGGTGCACACTGTGTTTTGGTGGGGGGACAAGCTGGACACATTCCAGAGGATTTGCAGGAGCTGGCTGAGCTCTGGGAGCATCTTGGGGTTACAGAATGAGGAGCCAGGTGGAAAACCAGATTTTTCAGGGTTTTTTCAAAGTGTGGGGTAATCCATGTGAGAGTCACCAGGGCACTCCTATTCCCAGGAATATTTATTATATTCCAGGTTGGGGAGCACAGAGGATCATCCCTGATCCTGCAGGAGCCCAGCTTAGAGACCAGCCCAGCCCAGCCTGCTGCTGGCATTTGTGTTCTCACCATTGGCAGGTAAAGCAGAGCCTGCAGAGCCAACTCTGTGGAAAAGGTGGCCTGGTTTGAAAAATCCATTCTGCAATTAGCACTGGGATATTTGAATTTAGGATTTATCGTTCTGTGCTGTGAGGGGCAGCACAGAATCAAAACCTTCATGTGTAAAAATCTGTTTGTTCTGGATTTCAGAGAGCTGGAGGGCAGAAGGGAAGAATGGCAATAATCTCCTGCCCAGATTATAAATTTAGTGATAATCAGGAAAAATCTGTTAGTCCACAAAACCCAGCAGCTGGGATTTCTCCTGCCCTGCAAGCCCTCAGCTCATTTTTCTCTCTGTGTCCTACCTGAAGGTGGGAATGGCAATAATCCCGTGCCCAGATTATAAATCAGTGGTAATCAGGAAAAATCTTAGTCCACAAACCCCAAAGCTGGGATTTCTCCTGCACTGCAAGCCCTGAGCTCATTTTCCTCTCTGCATCCCATCTCATCATTACTGTGCTGCTACTGCCACAGGCACAGATGTCATTGCTGTGCAAAGCAGTGGCATTATTGCTGCTCTCAAGCACTTTCCTGGTTTCCCTTTTGCTGTGACAGTTCTGTCATTGTTGCTGGGAGCTGGAGCTGTTTCATTCATGGGCCACAAATGTTTTCTGTTAAGCATTCAGAACCTCCCATCCTCCTGTAGTGCTTTTCCACATAAATAAAATATATAAAATGCTCCAGCCCCATCCAACAGAGCTGGGTTGAAAGCTTCCATTCCTGTTCTTTTTAACATTTTCTCAGTTTTGCTCTAGTTCTCCAAGAGGTATCATTGCTGTTAATTCAGTGATGAAATTCTCCTCTCTCATTCATTTATTTCCATCCCATCTCTTGCTTCCTTTGGATTCCCCTGCATCCCAACACTTCTCTCGTGTCCTCTGTGATCCGTAATTTCTCACATCTTCTTCCACTGGCTTTGAACGTCTCCTTTGCATCCTCTGGGTGTTGGATTTTAAATAAAAACATTCATCTTTTCACCTCCCAGATTTGCAAAATTACTTCAGGTTATTTCATGGCAAACTCTCAGAACCAGCAGTTGTAGCTTCCTTTTGTCATTGTAAGTTGATAAAGGAATCCTTCTAAACAATTTACTTTTCAATAATGAACTTGGTTTTCTATCAAAATGTTATAAAAGAATGCTGTTTTTAATGGCCCTTTCTTGCACTTTCCCTGAGCATGTTGTCATGTTAAAAAAACCCATAATTTTTCTTCAGCCTTTCTGTTCTTTCACAATAATCTGGTTGAGCAATGCAGCATTTATTCTTATTCTATTTTTTCTATTTATGCTTGCAAACACTTCCATTTTAAACAGCTGCTAGACAAATGAATTACCTCACTAATACCATGCTGCTGTTAACTGATTTATACTTTTTTTTTATTGGCATTTAAATATTTAAATTTGTTCTTTACCAAGACTGGTATCATTAGGATCAAGCTTAGGATCATGTCCTGTATTTTATTCTAGTTCCTTTATGAGAGGTGCCTGCCTTGCCCAGCATTTATTGTACTCTCCCTATAAATTCAATTTATTGTTCTGATTTTCCATCCTTCTTGTACAAACATGCACCTTCCAATATTTTCATCCCTGTTGAGCAATGAGAAATTGTCAGAGCCTGTTTTTCCTGCCCGTTGAGTATCAGGTGTAATTATTTCAGAGGCATTTTTGGGGAATATCCCCCCAGCCCATTGCCCCTGGGCCTGGGGGATTATTCCAGCCCACAGCTCCTGCCAAGGCCTGCTCCCTCCACATCTGACAATTAAACATCAAAAGTTACACTTTAAACCCCAACGTTTATATGAATTAAAAAGCTTTTTTTTTTCAGTCTTGTTTTTTCTCTTATCTTCCTCATGCCTGAAATGAATGTAATTTCTTAATAATTTAAGGCTGTGCACAGGATACTGATGGCCTCAGGTACCTTTTTTTTCTTTTTCCAGTATTATATTTGTTATACTTCCACTGTCAGTATTAGATGTGTGCCCTCATTCAGACAGGAGTGACTCCAGCTGTTTGTGCCCCTATTTTTTCTGTCAGGATTTTGTACAGGACTTTCTGGACTTTTCACCTTTTGCTGTTATTTCACCCCAGTTTCATGGAAAAAGTGGAGCACATGGAAAAACTGGGCTGAATCTCCTGGATTTTGCAGCTTTTGTACCAAAGCTGCTGTCAGGCTCTTGGGTTTTGTGTGTTTTTATCACAAGCCATCACTGACAATCTCCAAATTTGTTTTCACCCCCTCACACAAACCAAAAGGAGAAGGAGCCCCTTCTGTTCCCATTTCTTGTCCAGCTCAGGTCTGTCCATAGCCTTTTTCTGAATAGAAAAATCAAGGAAGTAAAAACCAGAGAGAAATTTGTCATCCTTGTTCTCACCAGTGACTCCAGCACATTTAAAGTTGAATTCTTATCTCTGGAAATGGAGTAAATCTTCATAGAAAAATACTGGAAGTTCTTGGAATTACAAATATCAGGCCATGAGCCAAGCTTTCCCTGGCTAGGCAGTGACAAAAGCTGCCAGGGAATCTGAGTTTTATGTGGGTTTTTTTTCTACTGTTCTCTCTGA
Source organism: Drymodes brunneopygia (assembly GCA_013400955.1). Lineage (NCBI taxonomy): Eukaryota > Metazoa > Chordata > Aves > Passeriformes > Petroicidae > Drymodes > Drymodes brunneopygia. Next base: position 86,619 of record VZTZ01007255.1, on the reverse strand, counting down.
GATCATCAAAACTCATTGGAACAAGGATTCAATATTGGATTTTAATCATTATCCTGGAGTTAAAATGGGAATTCTCACTTATGGATCGTAGCTGTTCATCTGGACATTTTAAATTAAGTTTTATCCCAGTATATTGGTAATTTTAGCAGGATGTTCTGCTCCAAAATGAAAATCAGATGTGCTTCATGGAAATAGGGAAATCCAGACAATGGGTATTGTGTTTAAGTTACAAGGCTTGTGGTCTTCCTTTTTTAAATTTTATTTTCATTGTTTACATTGCAGGCAAGTCTTTGTTCATTTGAAGGAATAAAGCCATTTGTTTAAAAGCACTTTTTTTTTTTTTTAAAGTTTGCATTCAAAATTGTTTCTCTGGAGCTGTAGAAAAAAATGTGATTTTCTGGAAGTCCATTGCTCTCATGAATGGAGTCCTGGTGAGCGAGGAATTTTTATGACTCCCTTAAAACAACAGTTGCAGGCATTCCACAAATAAACAATGCATTGATTTGGGGAAGGGGGGGCACTTTAATGGCTATTTTATAATTATTTGTTCTCCAGTGTTTATTTCAGGATGGGATGTTGTAATTTTTAACTCAGTTATCCTAAGAATTCCCTTGTAGAGCAGAGCTTTGGAGCAGGAGCCAATTCCCCAGTGCAGACTCAGGCCTGACTCTGATGTTGCTCTGATTTCCATCAGTTCTGGAGGCAGAGCTGGAATAGCTCAGGCCAGCTGCTTTCAGCTTCTTTTTGCATCTTGTTTTGACAATTCTGATCTCTTTTCCTCAGTTAGATTTTCCTCCTGCATCTCTCATTAATAAATTTCTCTGTGATTTTTCTTTTTGTTCCATTTTTCTCCTTTCAGGGCTGTTTTTGCTGAATAGTTCCCCATACTCACAGCTCCACTGGATTTGGTGTAAACCCTTGTGAGTGACAGTTTGTATTTTCCTGGCACAGGAATTCCCACAGCAGCACAAACCCTGGCATTGCACAAGAAGCTGGTTGGAAAAGTCAGGCTAAGGGGGGCTGAACAATCCTGGGTTGCTGCTCCTTGTCCCAGAGGGAGGGAGCAGCAGTTCCGTGCCCATTGTTGCTTTTGGACAGGACTGACTCTTTACTGCTCAATCTGCAGTAATTAATGTATTTTATTGTTTATATTAATTAGTAAATGAAACAAATAATCCAGGAGATGCTGTTAGCACCAGCAGCACAATTTGGGATTCACACTGAGTTGCTGCACTATTTTTTCTGATTTTTACTCATATCAGTAATATTTTATTCACTCAGAAAGAGCTCAGAGGGAAAATGATAACATTCAAAAAGTGAAAGATGTTGTGCAGCCAGGATGAACCTGAGCTTTCAGATGTTGAGTCTTGATTTCCTTTTTGTCAAACCTCTGCGTGTGTCACTTATGTTCTCAGCAAGTTTTTCCTCAACTCTTTTAATCCATGTGGTAGAAATGTTGGAATTTTTTACAGAAAAAAAAGATATTAACTGGCAGCTTTTGTGCTTGCAGCAGCCCTTGGTGAGGGTTTGGGATCAGAACTGAATTTCCTTCAGTGTGTGCACATAAATAACCCAGTATGAATATGGACAGTGCAGAACCTAATCAGATTTTGTCAGTCCTTGCTCACTCGAGGGAGCCTGGCAGGCTTTCAAAGTTTGCTGCTGTCAGAAAATGATGGAACAGAAAAAAAATCCAAATCAAAGATGCCGTAATCTTCTTCCAACTGTGCAGGAGCAGAAAGTCACTGTGGCAGAAAGCAGATCCCTGCTCAGTTTCCCAGAGCAGCATGGGGACAGCAGAGCTGCTCTGACCTTCAGCAGGCTCGGGGAGGGAGCAGGATGATGCTGGGCAGCAATTATTCCCTGGGATCTGCCCACTCTCAACAGAGATCCTCATTTTTTTCTGTCTCAGTCAGGATTTCTGGCTGTGACACAGTGATTTATGTCACTGCCTTGGCCTCAGCAGAAAGATCAAAGCAATGGGTGCAAACATCAGAGCAGGGAGAAGGAGGTGCCCAGAACAGACTCTTGTTGGGTGTTTTTAGGAGGTGAAGGAGGTGCCCAGAATGGCTCTTGTTGGGTGTTTTTAGGAGAAGGAGATGCCCAGAATGGCTCTTGTTGGGTGTTTTTAGGAGGTGAAGGAGGTGCCCAGAATGGCTCCTGTTGGGTGTTTTTAGGAGAAGGAGGTGCCCAGAACAGGCTCCTGTTGGGTGTTTTTAGGAGGAGAAGGAGGTGCCCAGAATGGCTCCTGTTGGGTGTTTTTAGGAGGTGAAACGAAGCTGGGCTTGTGCAAGTTCAAATTTGGCAGGACTCTGTGATTTCTAATGGATTGATGAATTTGACAGAGGTTTTATTTCATCAACATAAAAACCCTTTGCAAAAAGAGAAATATTTTTATTGTAGAGGAGCTGAGCAATGAACTTCTTTGTGAACCTCTCCACGCTGGGGTTTCTACAAAATCAGTCCCTGGAAAGCAGAGCCTCTTGCTGCTTTATTGCTACTAAAAATTGCTATTTGTGCTTTTTCAGAATAACTGGAGTGATTTAGAAGCACTCAGCAGTTCAGTGGCTCTGACTGCCCCAAGATGATGCTGCCAGGAGCCACTGGGCTGCTCCCACACATCCAAAAAGTTTCTGCAGAGTGGGAAATGTCACATCCTCTCTCTGACTGGGACACAGCTCGGGGAAAGCCACTGGTGCTGGGCAGTGTCAGCCCTTCCAGGGAGTTAAAGCACAGGGGAGCAAACTTGGTGTCAGCTATTAATTAATAAAAATACTGAAATTAAGAACCTTTTTAAATTCCAGTTTTACTCAGCTGTGTCTTAAAGCTGCAAATCTGAAATAATTTGTCATTGATTTTACAAATTCCTTGGAAATTTTAGTATTTAACTCCAGACAGATCTACCTACAAAGAGATTTCTTGTTGCATTATTTTATGATAGAAATGCTAATGGGTAAAGTGAATTATCACAGGAAAAGCAACATGTACTGAGCAGTGTTTCAGCACTTCCAAGGGAATTAAAGCAGAGGGGAGCAAAGCTGGATGAAACTTGGGTGACAAGTATTAATAAACAAAAATACTGAAATTAAGAACCTTTTTAAATTCCAGTTTTACTCAGCTGTGTCTTAAAGCTGCAAATCTGAAATAATTTGTCATTTATTTTGCAAATTCCTTGGAAATTTTATTATGTAACTCTCCAGGCAGTTCTGCCTACAAACAGGTTTCTTGCTGCTTTGTTTTCGGAGAGAAAAGCTGATGGGTAAAGTGAATTATTACAGCGAAAGTAACATGTACTGAGCAATGTCAGCACTTCCAAGGGAATTAAAGCAGAGGGGAGCAAACTTGGGTGTCATCTATTAATAAATAAAAAGACTGAAATTAAGAACCTTTTCAAATTCCAGTTTTGCTCAGCTATGTCTTAAAGCTGCAAATCTGAAATAATTTGTCATCCATTTTGCTAATTTAATGAAAATGTTATTATTTAACTCTCCAAACAGCTCCCGAAATGAATGCCTGCAAAGAGATTTCTTGCTGCTTTGTTTGATGGTAGAAAAGCTGATGGGTAAAGTGAATTATCACAGAGCAAGCAGCTTATTCTCACTGAGTTTCCCTCTGAGTTCTTCCCAACAGGACGAACGTGCAGCCTCTGTTTGCAATAATTAGCCGTGGTTTGCTGGGGGAATTTTGGGACTTTCATGTTGCACCAGCTTTTGATCAAAATTTCCCTGCACTGCCTCGTTTAATTCTAGCCATCTGGATTAAAAGGCTCTCTCAATCTTAAATACAGATTGTAACTCTTTCTTTTTTGCCATAAAATTCGGGCAGGCTTCCAGCTTTCTTCATTAAAGCTCTCTTTATTATGGTTTGTCGGCCATTAAATGATTGTTGTGCACAATGGGCACTTGATTATAATTTGCTGGGGCTGGGAATCAGTTCCAGCAGCAGTGAGGTTCTGTAATTAAAATAAAACATGTTTATACCTGCTAGCATCTCCTGAGAGCTGCTCAGGGTGAGGAGAGAGCAGAGTTGAAAGGCAACAATTTCTGTTAATCAGACACTGAAGGGCTCTGCTCTGCCAGGGCTTTGTGCTGTGCTCTGGAAGTGGGATTTTATATTTTTTTTTCAATAATAACTGGGTTTGAACCAAAATCTGTGCTTGGTGACAGGGATAAAAAGGCAAGGTTGATTTGTCATGAATCTCCTCAGATCTTGGATTTCTGTTCGGGGTCAGAAAGGAATGAGAATTTCTCACAGAAAAGGAGCAGTTGGGGATCCTCGAATTCTCTCCCAGTTTTGTTTCTGCTCTTGTGGGGTTTTTATCAGGGAGCTCAATCTCACTCACTGTTTTTTTCACCTGTAAAGTTTTGAAAAATCGTGAGAAAATTGCCAGCTTTAAAATTATTTTTAAGGGATTTTTTAAATGGATGTTTGTGCCATTTACTTTTATATTTTGGCTGTTGAGGAGTTGAGAGAAATAAATATAGTGAATTATACATAAATATAAGTTTGTCCAAGCTGCACAGTTGAACCATCATGGACAAGTGTGCCATAATCAGATTTTAGCAATGTTTTCTGGATAACCCAAAGCAGATACATCATAATTGAATAAATATTAGAAAAGATTTCTTTATAAAATTGATGTTATGTAGCAGCTTTATAATCTGTTTTTTTCCTGGAATTGTGTCTCCTAAAATTCCATCTTTGAGATGCCTTCTAGAAAACCTGCACCTGGAAAACTTTAGTGGGAGCTGAATTCGTGCACATTTGGTGAGATGAAGCTGCTAAATGAAATAATTTCATTTTGAATTTTACAAGCATCTGTTTGGCTGAAAACAATTTTCTGCCCCAGCTGAGAGCTGTGAGTGCAACAAATTCCTGCCTTGCAGTGAGCTCTTGGTCTGCAGGAATTGTGCATTCAGGAGAGCAGAAATTTGCTTTTGAATATCTCTTAAATTGAACTCAATTTGGAGCTCTCCAACTGGGAATTAAAACATTCCTGGTGGACTAAAATAGATGATAATGTGGGCTGTGGATTAAAGAAGGTGGTGCAAAAATCAAGGAAAGCTGCAGAATTTAAGGGCTCTAATCAGAATTTTAACAATAACAATTCTAATCAACAAAACCAGTTCTAATCAAAGTTGTTGATGATTTCCTCAGGAGTTTTCAGTCTTGTTAAACAAGAGAGGAACCCAGACTGGAATAAAAGCAGGACTTTACAAATCTGCCTTTCCTCAGCACAGGAACCCTGACGTTCTGCTGGACACACAACTGAGATGTGCAAAATTTTAAGCACTTGGAAATTCAGAGTTTACCTGAAAAAATCCTTTCTTTTCCTTTTTCTGAGAGCTTTTTTTGTTTTGTTAATACCTCTGTTGATTTTGGAAAAAGTAGAAGGATTTTCTAATCTTCTCAATGGCAAAGCCTTGCAGTGCCTTTGCCAGGAGTTTATTTCACATTTATTCAGCCCAGTTTCCTTCTCACATATGTGAAATAACATTTTGGCAAGTGGCAAACAAAACACATACAGCAGGGAGAAAGAGACCTGTGCTTTTTATTGAAGTGAAAAGATACATTTCATCAAATAATCCCCGCCTTGAAGTGAATAATTAAAGCTAAAATAAATGAGATCTGGGGAGAGATTGCACGGTAATTATGTAACTTTTAAGAAAAAAGAGTTGATGGTAATGAACTTGGTTTTCCTTGGAGAAGTGCAGGGTCGTGTGCTGAGGTACCAGAGCGTGTGAGAGCAGTTTGCTGCTGCAAAATCCAAACTTCCCAACATCCCAGATGTTTCTCAGCCCTTCTGGAAGGGAGCAGGAAGGATTTTATTCCAAATTTCTGAGTGGTGTAGCCCCACATTTATCCAGGGGCACTGAGCACTTGTGCATGGCCCACAGGGAATTGGGGTTTGGGGGAAGAAAATTCCTCCTGTGGCTGCCTGAGAATTGGGGGAGAATTATCCTGAGCTATTCCTGGGTCAGGAAATTCTGAGTATGATTTTGCTTCCCTGCTGGATCTCTGATCCTTTGGGAATTCCAGCACCTCTGGGATTTACCCAGTGTTCTGACGGACATTTGTCTCATTTTCAAATACAATTTTGTTGAGTTTTTAGGGTTTTGAACCTCTTTAAGAATTTAACAAGCTATTCCTGGGTCAGAAAATTCTGGGCATGGCTTTGCTTCCCTGCTGGATCTCTGATCCTTTGGGAATTCCAGCACCTCTGGATTTAGCCAGGCCCTCCTCTCTTCGTAATTTTGAGAGGACTGAGGGACATTCCTCTCATTTTCAAATACAAATATGCTGAGATTTTAGGATTTTGAACCTCTTTGAGCATTTAATGTGGGTCAGGAAATTCTGGGCATGGCTTTGCTTCCCTGCTAGATCTCTGATCCTTTGGGAATTTACCTGGGATCCTCTGGGATTTACCTGGTGTTCTGAGGGACATTCCTCTCATTTTCAAATACAAATATGCTGAGTTTTTAGGATTTTGAACCTGTTCAAGAATTGGACCCACATTTGATAATTCCTAAATATTTTCCTGTGGTATTGAATTCAAATTGAACCAGACCAGGAGCATCCCCAGAGAGTTCATCTGACCCCCAGAGTGATTCTGAGGTGATTTATTTTATAACTGAGGATTATTTTATCATCTCTGGGTCAGAGCAAGGTGCTAAAAACACACCTAAAATTTGTGGGTTTGATCCCTGTGTGAGCCATTCACTTAAGAGTTGGACTTACATATTACTTATTTATACTTATTTATAAGTATATTTACAAGTATTGTTACTTATTTATATTTATACTTACATTTACTTACTATAACTAAAGATGCACTCAAAGGTATTTTAATCACAGATCTACTTGTCTGCTTTCACACAATAACTAAGATTAATTAAGTGGATTTAGATACCTAATCCTACCAGATACCATGATAATTTCAGGGGGGAAGGGAAAAGCTACAAAGCAAGCAAAACCTAGTTTAAAATTTAAACAAATATGTCAAAACAAACCCAAAAGTTGATCTTTATATGCTGTGTGATAGTTCTAGTTCCAAAACACAGATTTAATGGCATTGAATCTGCATACTGTGATGGGGATGCATTCTTTCACCTTTTATTTCTATAATCCAGCAAAAGAGATTGGGATTTTTCCAATCCCCACCAGTTCCAGCCTTGCTGTGTTTGCTGTGCTTGGTTGAAATGCAGCTGCTCTGGCTTTGCCCTGGGCAGTTCCAGCCTGACAGCAGCACTGCAACAATTCACAGGGAATTAATGATATTTGGGGTCCTTTTAGCTCTGAAATGTATCTGGCAATCCATGATTTTAGCAAATAACAAGGATGTTTTTATAGGAACCTGGTGCTGATCAAATCTGTTAAGGTCACACTCATGCAAATATTGGGAGATTTTGGAGGGATTTTGCACAAAACTTGTACCATGAGCCCTTTTTTTGAAAGGGTTTTATTTCAAAACTCAGAATCAAAGAGTTGCTGAAGGCTGTGACTCTCAAAAATGCTCATTCAAGCCTTCCTGTTGTGGTTATTGATAATAAAATGAGGGTTTAGGGCACGGTTTTTTCACGATTATAACTTAATTTATTCCTGCAATTCTTTCCCAAGTGCAGCAGATCCTGTTATTTGTGTTTAATGCAGGTATCTGTAGTCACAATCAAATGCTGAAAAATGACAATCTAAAGGTATTTAGTTGTATTTCTCTTTAATGTCACAAGGTGCAGAATGTTTCTATAGGAACCTGGTGCTGGTCGAATCTGTTAAGGTCACACATTTATGCAAATATTGGGAGATTTTGGAGGGATTTTGCACAAAACTTGTACCATGAGCCCTTTTTTTGAAAGGGTTTTATTTCAAAACTCAGAATCAAAGAGTTGCTGAAGGCTGTGACTCTCAAAAATGCTCATTCAAGCCTTCCTGTTGTGGTTATTGATAATAAAGTCAGGGTTTAAGGCAAGGTCTTTTCATAATTGTAATAATTTCATTTATTCCTGCAGTTGTTTCCAAAGTGCAGCAGATCCTGTTATTTGTGTTTAATGCAGGTATCTGTAGTCACAATCAAATGCTGGAAAATGACAATTTAAAGATATTTAGTGGTATTTCCCTTTCATTTCATAAGATGCAGTTATTTTTTAGTCACTGTCCCATGGCAAGGGCTGCGTTTCTCTCCAATAATTTCAAACAATTTCCATCTTTCCAGACACCTTCACAAAACACAGCTCTGTTTGATTTGTTCTGAGGAAGGGAATTGGAGCAGATAACATCTGCCCTCTTTGTGTGCTGCTTGCTGTGCAGTTGTGTCTCTTTGAAGGATTCATTGGAGCAGTGGAGCCTCTGGGGTTATTTCTCAGTATCAATCAGAATTTCCACACGCAGACATCCTGAACCCCTTGAAGTTCTCAATGCCAGTCAATATCTTCAGGTTATTAATCAGTTCCTAATTAACATCATGGAATTTTGACAGAACTTAATGAAGCCTTGAGAGCTCTTGCTTGTGTGGACTTTTTCCCAGCTGTTCTCCAGAACCTCTCTTGGGAAAATCAGAGAAATTCAAGCTTAGGAAGCAGGAGTGCAGGTATTACAAAATTTGATTCTTAATTGCATTGTCTCACACTTCAGCTCAGATGTCAGGTCTCAAGTGTCAGTGGTTTCACACAGTTCTCACATTCCTCCTCTCTCAGGAGGAAGAAATGCAAAAAAATTGGTACTTTCAGTAGCTGGGACCCCAATATTGTCACTCCTCCTTCAGTTCATTGAGAAATGCTGTTCTGTAGGGAAATCTGGCACTTTTTGCTGCTCAGGGAAGAAAAGAAGCCACTTTAGCAGTGAAAATGTAGGTGACAAATCCACTTTGGTCTTTATCTTTGTTGTGCTTTATTGCTGTGGAAAAGAATTGAAAAATCAAAGTATAAAAACTCTGTTGGAAGCAGCTGAAATCGATTTTCCTTCATTCAGCAGTCAAATGTCTTAAAATTCTGACATTAAAATATTCATTTAAAATGCATTAAAATATTCATCTGCAGATATTTTGGGGGTTTTGTGGGATAAAAATAACCCGAAGTGCAGACTTGGACAGTGCTTTTGTATGCACTCAGCTCCTGCACTGTGCTGCTGCCAGTGGCATTTCTGCTGCTGTTCCAAGGTTAATTCTTCTTGTTAATTCTTCAGCCAAACTGAAGCAGTTTCATGTCTGTGGAGCCTCATATCACAATTCAAATACAATATTTTGAGTGTAGAGATGTCATGCAAAGAACCCAAACCTGAAAGCAGGAGGTTGTCTCACCCTCTGCACGGGGAATCAGCATTTTGGGAGTGTTGCTGTTGTTACTCAGCAAATATTTGGGTAAGAGCAGGAGAGGAGGGGTTGGGCTGATAATTTCCAGCTCCTCACACAGCAGGAGCCCTCTCTTGTTTCCAGGCAGAGTCACAGGAAAGCAATTTGACAAAATGCACCCAGCAAGGGCATCAACTGCAGAATAAACCCAGGGCAAGGCTTGCAGTTCAAACCTGAAAACTTTCTGCAGAGGCACCTGCCTGGTGTTCTCTGAGGAGCAAATGTGGAGTAAATCCTTCCTCTCCTTCCTGAATTCCTTCCTTCCTGAATTCCTTCCTTCCTGAATTCCTTCCTGAATTCCTTCCTTCCTGAATTCCTTCCAGAATTCCTTCCTTCCAGAATTCCTTCCTTCCTTCCAGAATTCCTTTCTTTCAGAATTCCTTCCAGAATTCCTTCCTTTTCTTTTCCTTTTCTTTCCTCTTGTCCTTTCCTCCTTCTTTCCTTCCCCTTCCCTTCCTTCTTATCCTGGTGCAATTCCCAGCTGATCAAGGCTTGTTCTTCTCTATTTTGGCTTTTTACTTCATTTTCCAACCCCCTGTGAATCAGAGCTGGAGCTGTGGCACTTTGGGAATGTGGGATAGAGATGGAATTCTTTGTACTCTTGGTTTTATTTTGTGCAGACACATCTCTGGCTCTGGCTGATGGGAGATGCTGACCAAAATGGAGCACATCAGAATATATTTGCACATGGAAACTCAAGGTTCTGTTGCATGTGGTGGTTTGAGAATTAACAGGGAAAATCTTCTCTGAGAAGGCTCAGTCAGTGCTGATTTTGGAAGTATTTCTGCTGTTGTGCTGTCTTTGGTTTAGTTGTCTTAAATAGCAAAATATATCACAGTCAGGGAGTTGCTCTTTATTGTGTCCAAGTTGTCTTCTGGGGGATTTTCATAATTAAGCATTTATTTATATGGGATATTTTAACACTTAAAGCAAAAAAAAAAAAATCAAATATCATTTGACTGTAAAAATTGTCTTTTTTTGCCAGGAGGAAAATAATCCTAAATTGAGAGGTGTCTTTATCTTGTTTGGACTTGTTGGTCTTAACTAAATCAAACAACCTCTTAACTGTTTGCTTTGACTGAATTTTTCCTCGTAGTTAAAAAAGTAAAGTTCCACCTGTCCATTGTTTCCTTTCCCCCAGGGTTTGTTATGATATTGTTTAGAGGGAAGTAATTTCAATAGGAATTGAAATCTGTTTTGTGATTGAGGTTAAACTTTAAAAAAGGGGGGGCAATTTACAGGACAGGCTTCATTTGTGTGAGGCTGAACAAAAATCCTTCTGCTGTTGGGAAAAAAACCCCTTTAGTCATAAATATTTGTGATTTTACAAAGCAAAAGTCTTCTGTTCACAGGTGGTGAGTGTTGAGATTTTAAATTTCCAGTTTCTTCATTCTGAGGGGCTTTTCACAGGATCCTGAGGAGTGGGTTTGGGTTTAAAAGTGATTTCATTCCACATTTTCACACTTTTATCTAATTTAAATTATTTTTTAATAATCCTGTAATTAAAGCACTGCACTTGGAGCACAACATCTCTGCATTTTAAGCAGAAAACTCTGCCAGAGGTGGGGAAGCAAAGGGTGCAGACAGTGACATTATCCCATACAAGAAATGACCTCCAGGTGTCCCTAACTTCATTTTTTCTATAATTCTAAGCTAAAATTCTAAAAATTGTTGACACAATGAAAGGAGATTTTAAGACGGATTAAGTATGGAGAATTTGTGCTGGATTTTGTGCCTGTATTGGAGACAGCAAACTGGGGAAATGATATTTATAGAAATCTTGGAGCTTTCTAAAGACTGCAGGAATTGAAATTCTGGAGAATCCGTGCCTGTAAATAATCCAGAAGGAAAAAAGCAGGATAACAAGGAATGCTGGAGGTCAATATTTTAAAAATGTGTTCATGCAGGACCTCTCAGAAGTCTGGAGTTTTGTGCTGAGGATTTGCTTTCATTTATCTTTTCACTCTGTAAAAGTGCAGATATGACAAATGATTGCTGCCTTTTCTCTCTATCCTGGGAGCCTTCAGCTCCCCTCCCAGCTCAGCTCCTGATCCTACCTGTGATCCTAAAAAAGCCTGGAAAACACCAAATTGTTCTGTATGTGGTGAACTGACAATATAAGGAATGGTGGTAACCAGCACCGTGGAAAAAAGTCTAATTTTCCACTCTAATCAGTACTTTTAGAAAGTAGTGCTAATAACACTCTCAGCATTTTTTTTGGTTTTGGCTCCATGTTTTTCATTGGAGCAACAGAATTAATTTTTTGCAAAAGAAACATCACAGCTTATCTAGAGGAGGATTCTTTCTCAAGGGGGAAAAACCTTGCTGAGTTCATGAACTTCTTCCAAGAGTGGAATTAAAATCCTGCCTGGCCAGATTCATCAAAGACACGATTCCATGAGGGAAGATGAGAAAGTGAGCAGCACTTCAGCCCTGCTAAGCCTTCACAAGCTCCTGATGTGAATGCTTGCAGGAACAGGAATTTTGGCTGATGAAAGGTGGGGAACATGTCAGAGACCCTGCCAGCTGTGCATTTCGGCTGGAAAAGAAATGCCAGGTCCTGGGCTGAGTCTGGGAGCCTGCAAATAAATATTTGGATTGGCCATGCCTTTAAAATGCATTTAAATTGATTTTATTAAGGCTGGCACCCTTCCAGAACTGCTGAACAAACACTTTGGGATCCCATCCTTCATCGTTGAGACAAATGCCAAAATTCTGGTTGGCTTCAAAGGGAGCAGAATGGGGATCTCAGTCCCCAAAAGACACGGTGGGATTTTATCTCCTGAGCAGGAGGGTCAGTGGGAGGGTCAGGAATCAGGAGCTGCAGGGAGGTGGCAGTGGGTGAGTGAGCCCTCAGTGCTCAGTCACCACTGGAGCCTGGCCTGAGCCTGGATTGAAGATATTTTCTCTCTTCAGCTGTGTTGTTAAGCGGTCAGGATGGAGCAGCTTGCACTGAGCAGGAAAACCCCTTCAGTGATCCAACTGTCCAAAAATTATTGCTTCAATCTTTTTTATTCTGATTCTCCAGCTTGAGCTGGTGATGTGGAACCATTAATGTCATTTTACAGTGGCAGGCAAGGAATAATCACAGGTTGGCAGAGAAGGAAATACCTTTATTAGGGAAGGAAATACTTTCTATTAGGAAGGAAATAACTTTTATTAGGGAAGGAAATATTTTCTATTAGGGAAGGAAATACCTTTATTAGGGGTACTGAGTAGTTGGAGAAGTAAAACAACCTCTTGATGTAGAATATTTACGTGTAGAATATTTACTTTTCCTATTTTGCAAGAAAAGCTGCAAAATTTGGGGTGGCTGGAGCTCAGTCATTTGCTCTGAGACTTTGGCTGCTCAGCTCCATCCTCAACCATCCCCATCCCCTTTTTCCTGTTGGGGCAGGTGTTGGATTCTGTTTGGGTTTTGTTCCTCCCAAATCACCTTCCCACCCCATTTCCCAGTGCCAGCTCCTCCAGGGAGGGTTTGGGGGCTTGGATTCAGCAGGGGACTTCAGGGGAATTCAGGAGGGGATTGAGTGGCCAGGCCCAAATGAGGAAGGTGAGCTCAGGGATTTGGTGGATTTGGGCTGATTTGGTGGGGATTGGTGCATGATTTGATGGAAATTTGTGCTGTTGATATCTGGATGCTGATCCTATCCCAGGCAGCTTTTCATTCATCCTGAGACTCTTGGCTGTAAAACATTTTCTGGAAAATTTTGGATAAAAAGTCTAAATAAAGCTCTTTGTTAACTCCCTGCTTCCAAATTTTCCACATCTCTCCCTTCCTGTGTATCACTTTCTCTTCTGAGTCAAGGATGGCAGCTATGCCCATTTATAATCTTTATAATTTTCTAATTTAAACATCATTTCCTTACATTTTGCCAAGCCAGGCACCAGGTTTTTAAGTTGCACTGATTGAGTTAATTATTTTTGCTTCTTTATGTTACTGTTCACTACTCAGTGAATACATGGAAGAAATGATCCATTTAATAATCATAAATTGAAGAGAAAATTATCACTAATTATCTCTCTTCTAAACCATTTAGAAGCAGTTTTAACATTAGTGGCAACAGTTAAGTCTCCCACACTCAATAACTTCCTTATTTTCTTGCATTTCAAAGTCAGAAAATACAGATATTTGTGGGGAGAACTTTTGCAGCATCCCCAGACCAAACAAAGGTGAAGGTTTCTCCTTTTGATGGGTGGCTTCTTTCTAGTTGAACAAATAAACAAAACAATCCCAAGTTGTCCTTGGAGCCAGAGCTGGGGATTTCACTCAGCTGTGCTCACAGCTGATGGGCCTTGGGGCAAAAGATGGGCAGAAAGGGATGGCCATAAAAGGAGAAGCACTGGGGAATCAAAGAATTGAAAACTCCAAGCAAGAGTTTATAAATAAAATCTGTGAACACTTACTGTGCATAAACAAAAATCCAAGTGCAGAGTCCTGCATGCCCTGGGGAATCCTAAAGGGATAATCCAGGTAAAACTCCCTGGGTTTGCATTCACAAACTTCTTCTGGCCTCTGTGCTCTGTGGAGAATTCTGCTGTGTTCCACGGGGTAATACACATCATGGAAATAAAAAAGACTTTATTTTAAATTGAATCTTACCTGCCTTTGTCTCCAGGATGTTTTGGCTGTGTTTGTCAGAGGGTTTTCTGCTCATAAAAATTAATGACAGCGTGCGGGAAAACATTTAAAAATTCAAATTGTCATTGCAGAGTTGGAATTTTGCAAATTCCTCACACACTTTCTTCACAGGTCTTACAATGTCTGCAATTATAAATATTACTTCTTAGGGAGGGGAATAATCATTCAGGATTAAATCAGTGACTGTTCAGACTTTCTGTTCTGGCTCTTGGTGAATACCTGTGTGCATCCAGCCCAGGCTATTTTATGATTCTGTGATCTTGGTCGTGATTTTAATTATTATATCTGAAAAGTCTTTTTTGGGTGTAATTTGGATGTTCCTGTGGGTCCCTTCCAACTCAGAATATTCTGTGATTCTTGGATAGTGTGACCAGCCACTACAATCTGTAGGGGTTGTGTGTCTGTCTGTCCCAAATTCTAATTTATGTGCTGTCAAAAAATCATTCTTCCCCTGAAACTGAACTTTTGTTCACTCATTGAGGGGGAAAAAAACCCCACCTTACCTTATACGTGTAGGTCAGCATTAAACATTGAATTTTGGCTTCCTCTCAAGAAATCCCTTTTATTTCCTCGTTTGTTGTTCCTTTTCAGTGTCTCTGGGTGAGGCAAGCCCTGATTAAACAATCACTGAATTCATATCAAAGGCTCAGAGCCGTTTCCAGGGACATCCCTTCATTTTCATGTTGCAAGAATAATTACAGCCAGTTGGATTTGGAGCTGCTGCCAGGGCAGCTCTTCCAGTCTAGTCAACTTTTGGAGGAGGTTAAAAATACGCTGGGATGAGCCTGGCCTTCAGCCAGGGAGAAAAATTCTGTTCCTACTTGCCCAGCACCAAGTGAGAGCTCCCTCCTGCCCCCTTCCCCTGCTCCCCCCTCATAGCCACGAGCACTCTGTCATGTTGACACTGGAGTTTGAAAAAAGCACTTTTATCATTTCTAAAAAGCAGCCTGGGGCCAAAACAGACAGAGCAATTTGGGAGGGTGAGGTTCAGCAGGAGGCTGGAATTCCCATTGTGCAGCCCTTTGGGAATGGGGGGCTGGAGCAGTTTTGTGTCTCAGTCACAAGTCCCAAATGTGCCCTGCTTGGTCAGCTGAGCTCCCCTGGCCACCAGTCCTTGGGCACAACAACTGGGATCTGGTTTGTTGGGATCTGGTTTGTTAGAGCTGCCAGGATTAACCCACCTCGTTTAACCCGGTTCTAAAACTTCAAAAATCATAATATTCCTATATATTCTACTATTTAAAACTCACTTATTTTGTTTAATCTGCTTCTTAAACTTCAAGAATCATAATATTCCCATATATCACAGTATTTAAAACTCACTTATTTTGTTTAATCCGGTTCTTAAACTTCCAAAATCATTATATTCCCATGTATCACAGTATTTCAGATTCACTTATTTTGTTTAATCTGGTTCTTAAAATTCAAAAATCATAATATTCTCATATATCCCAATATTTAAAACTCACTTATTTTGTTTAACCTGGTTCATAAACTTCTACAATCACAATATTCCCATATAGACACTTGTACTAAATCTCCTTTAACTCATTTTTCAGAGAGCTGGCACCCATAATCAGACACCCTAAATCTGTTTATCCTTCAGCCCCACTCCTGCATGATTTCATCAGTTTAGGTGCTGCCCTTTCTGGAGATGCTTCTGATTTCCATTTTTTATGGATTGTAAATCAAAGTGACACCAACATTTTCTCTAAATAACAAAAATTCCCTTTATTAATAGAATTTTGCCACAGTAAATAAGTCAAGGAACAAAATTGCATCACCTTATCCTGCTGGTTTGATGTCCTTGGAGTCCAGTTAAAAAGATGAAGAAATTCAAGTGTTACCCCATTCCCCATTGTCTTTTAGTAACCCTTGACTCACTGCCAAATTTTCCCCAATTTTTTATGGCACTTTTCATCTTTGCATGAAAACGTTTATAATTATCATAACTTAGAGCTTGTTCTGCCTTTGGGATGGTTTGTTGGGGTTTGAGTTTCCTCTCGTTAGCAGCAGTGCCATCATTTAAAAAGCAAATTTAAAAAGCAAATTCCCCCCCATGAAATAAAATGAAAAATGAAATTAAAAAAATGAAACAAAGCCCAGCTTTGCACTCGGGCTCCAGATGAATCTCATTTCTCCTCGGTGTGGGAGAAGTTCTGCTCTGGAGATCAATCCCTTTTTGAGTGCTGCTCTAAATAAAGCAAACAGCAATTGTCTCTCAGCTCATGGCACTGATGTTATCACTGCCCCAGATTAGAACTGGCAGGCATTGATGGAGATAAATTATTTCTTTTATTGAACCTGATATTTAGGGTTTTTTGCTCATGAAAAATAAATTTTACTCAGTTCTTTATCGAGACATGAAGCCTAGACAGAGTTTAAACTTACTTTAAACTTCATCCCTTCTGAACAAAAAACTATTGATTAAATGTAGTTTTATATGTTAATGAAGAATTTGGTGAAATGCATAAAAATTATTTCTGTCTGTATCATGTGCAAAGCTGAAAATCCTCCAGGATGCAAAAATTGAGCTGAAGAAGAGCATTTCCATATAAATATTCCATATAAATATTAACAATCCAACTGTGCCCTGGGTCAGTGAGACACAGCTCCAAACCCAGTAAGATTTGTGTGCTAATTTCAATATCAGCTTGAATATTTTGCTGGCTGTGGGGACATTAACCCAGCTTTGTAGGGCAGGAAGAGCTTTGGGCTGGTTTGGAGCACAGATTAAAAACAAAACCTTGCTAGAAGATCTTAGAAAGAATCCTGGTTCCTGCCCCATCCTTTTAGGAATGAAGACACCAGTTTGAATTCCTGTCCCAGTTTGGTCTGGGCTGGTTCAGCTCTCCCATTTCTGTTCTCAGTGGGCACTGCAGCTCTTTTTGGAATTTTTTCCAAGCCATTCTTAAACTCCAAAATCCCTCCAAACATCCCTGGGATTGTTCCTTTCCCTGCTCTTTTTTGAGCTCCTGGTAAATTTGCCTCGTGTGTCACCAGGTGTGTGTGGCCAGCCTGGCTGAGGGGGATTTCTTAGATGGAAAAAAAAGGGTGAAAGAAGAACTTTGGAGGAGTGTTTGAGCTGTGTGGAAAGAGGCAGGGCAGCTGTGTTGTGCCATCCTTCCTCCTTCCCCTGAGCAGACGTGACCAAACACCCTCTGTCTGCTCCCAACCACTGCGGGCTTTGCAGGGCCCTCTGCAGGTCCCAGCTCGTTCCCAGCTGGGAGAGGAGATTTGCACTTTGTGCACAAATCTTGGAGCTCCTCGTGGCTCTTCACTCTGGGCTTTACTCAAGAACTTTAATTTTTCAAGGAGCACCTCAGTCTTCACTTCCACATTCTGGATTTTTGAATTCCCTGCAAGCAGCGCCTTGCAGAGCCCAAAGCAGGCCCTGCTTTCTGTGAGAACAAACTCAGAAAATCCAGTTTATCCCTGAGCACTGCAGCTTTGCTGGCACCGTGGCTCATAGAGGGACCCTGGGAACCTCTGCTCAGGTTTTATTTTAATTGTGGCACTCTTGAGTGTGAGTTTAGAGCTGTGCAGCAGCAGGATGCAGCCTGAGCCTGACAGCCAGGGGCAGCTTTGGGATCATTAATGAGAGGAGGAGCGAGGAATCCCTAATTAAAGCTCAGAGAGAAATGAATGAGGTCTGTCATGCTGGGTGGGGATCACCTGGAGGGTTTTGGGTGGGTGCCAGGACCCCCCTGGCACTGAGGGTGAGCTTTAGGAGCAGTTGGAGAATCCTTCACTCTGAGGAAGGCTCACACCTGGACCCACACAGGAATTTTGGACAAGGTCTGCATCCTCTCCTATCCCTCGTTCTCTCTGGTAATTGGAGAAGTTTTCTGGAGTGAATCTGAAATCCTGACTGCTCCTCACCCCAGAAAATGAAGCGTGCAGATGCCAACCTGAGACAGGATTGTTCAAGGCTTGGATGGTTTGAGCCCCTCAGCATTGCTGGTTGATGCTATGGAACTGTTTTGGTTGTTGTTGTTGGGATTTTACTGGGGCCCAAGGAAAGTTTCCATGAGCAGCTCCTTCCTTCCATCACCAACGTCACTCTGGACAATGTTTGAGTACCAGATCAGAAGGAAATGAGTTCATCACATCAGGACAGCTTCATTCAGTCCTTCAGGAACCTTTTGAACTATAAAACAGTCCCTTAAATTTCAAAGCAAGCATGTTTTTGTACTAATTACAGAGTATTTATTTATTAAAATAATGAGGCAGCATTTGGTTGAATAAATATTGAAATTTGCTGTTTAGGTTTCTCAGCTGGAAATGGAGCTTTCACTGCAGTGAAGAACAAATGCCACCCCTCTTCCCCTCAGCAACCCCCCCTCTGCCACCAAGAAATAAGCTTTGAAATAAAAAAGGTTCAGTTGAGATGCTAAACCCACTGGGGGATTAAATTGTTCATGATAAATGTGACTGATTCCTCTGAGTAACATCATAATGTCAGTACAGTTTCATTTGTTTGATAATCTAAGTTATTAAATTGAGAGTCTGTCTTAGAGAAGGCAGAAATTGCTTTTTAAAAGGAGATTATTCATTTGGCTGAATTATATGTGAGCAGGAAGATTCTTAAAGCTTGCCTTGTCTAAAGAAGGCACTGATAGAGCTCTGATTTGTAAAAATCACCCTGAAAACGAGTTTATTCTGTCCATTATAACTGGAATAATTTATCAAGGTTGCCTGTGCCAGGTTTTGGTGACCACAAGCTTTTATCTGTGGAAGAAAGAGCTCAGGATTTTGAGGATGAAGGAAAACTTTGCTTAATCTTCACAATGAAACAAAACTTTATTAAATGTTGTGCAAAGAGACGGAGAAGAATGGCTCTAACTCAGATTTAGTTCATAAGAAAATATCTTCTAACCCATAATAAAAAATAAAATGGGGAAAACCAGCCATCCCTGATGTGGAGGAAATCAAAACCTCAGGTTTTTGTTGCAATATAAAGATTTTACACAGATCTGAGGACAAAGAACTCCTTCAGTAAAATAATGATGCTTTTATTTATCACACCAGAAGAGAAATATCCGAGGTCCTTAAGAGCTCTTAAATAAATTTTATGCTAAAGCACTTGAAAGGTTAATGCAGGAGAGGGGGGGCTGAAAATACAAACTTGACTTTCCTGAGCTCGCAGTGAGGATGTTTGGGTGGGATCTGCCCCTGGGAAATTGCACTTTGGGTTCCGTGTCCTTGGTGGGGTGGTTGGGGTTGGGGTTGGGGTTTTTTTGAAGTCTCTGCATTACACAAGAGTTGAGTGCAGCACTGGCATTTTGCAAGAACGTTCCACTGAGCCAAAAAAAGGGATGTGAAGATTTGGTGTGGAATCAGACAGGGGTGTGGGATTGGGTGAGTTTTGAGGTCTCTCCCAACACAAATCATTCCAGGATTCTGTGATTCCAGAAGTGTAAGATGGTTTTGAATGGTTGTAAAAGAGTATAAACCTGGTTTTAGAGAAGAAAAAATTAAACATATGTATTTTTTCTGTTTGAATTAGAACTCTTTAATTGTTCAAAGCTACTCAAAACAACATCACAAGTGTGTTCCAGATCTTTCTTTGCAGGGGAAGAAGAAGTGAAGTGACAAAAGTGAGATATTTAGGATAATGTAGATTTAGTGGCTTGAAGAAGCAAAGTTTGTTCTCAGAGTGCAGGAGATCTGTTGCTTGCTTTAAGATGAATTTTATGGAAAATCCACTGAACATCCTGGTTCTGCATTCCCATTTTCCAACCATATTTACTCCTTTTGCTGCCTGCAGTCAGATTTTAAAAGCAGCTTCTCAGCTGGACTCGGGTGTTCTGTGTGATCCCAGAAACTCATGGAACTGCAATCCCAGGAAAAGATCAAATCCCAGAAAAAGATCAAATCCCAGAAAAAGATCAAAGCCATCCCAGATGGGGGGAAGGGGGAATTCTGAGCCAAAACAATGTGATTGCTCTGTGAGCCACGGGAATCCTCTGCTGGAGCCCATTTGGGACACCCCCAGAGCTCCTGGGGTCCATGGAAAGCCTGCAGCCGGGCTTTGCTAAGCCTGACTGGGAGAAATAAACCTGGAATGGGAGGGTTGGTTTGCAGCTGGCTCAGATTGCAGGGCCTGGGGTGGTTCCTGTGCTTTCTCAGAGCAGCAGGGTGGGTTTCATTTGGGGTCTCTGAACAATTCCCTGCCCTTGAAGAATCCAGTTTGTTGTTTTGGTCATGGACTCTCCCAGCAGCTTTGGGATAAACTTCACCCTTCACCAGGAGCTTGGGAAAACATCCCTGGGAATGGGAATCCAACAGCAGAGCAAGTGGGTGCCCAGTTAGCTCCAGCAGGGCCAGATACAAACTGGGGGTTAAAGAAGGAGATTTGCCAGCTGGGACAGAGCTCCTTGCAGGCAGACTGTGACTCCTGCAGGTGCTGGAACAATTCTGTGCTCACAAAATCAAAAGCAATTTTGAAAGGGTTTGCAGAATCCAGATCCCTGCAAGAGCCTCCAGGCCCAAAATCTCTGCACGGTCTCATCCAAATTCCTGTTTGTTCAGTCGTGTCTGTGTCAATGGAAGGGCTGGAGGGATGAACCTGGCACTGGGAGACATTTCCAGCTGGATCTGGGTTGGATGTATGGATTTATCGCTAATTTATTGTTAATTTATTGTTAATTTTTGTGAATTTATTGTGAATTTATTTAAATTTATTGTTAATTTCTTGTTACTTTCTTGTTAACTTATTATTAATGTATTGTTAATTTCTTGCTAATTTATCGTTAATTTATTGTGTTTAATGTTAATTTCTTATTAATTTATTGTTAATTTCTTATTAGTTTATTGTTAATGTATTGCATGGGCCTAGCAAATGTTCCCAGAGCCAGGCAAGGTGCTTGGGGTCTCTCACTGCTGAGGCACCTTCTGCTTTTTCGTGTTTTTCTGCCCATTTGGAACAAAACCAAACCAGAACCCTGATCTGCCTGTTCCATTTCTAGAACTTCATTGAACTTTACCTTTAATTATTGATTTTTTCTTAGTTGTGCTTTGCACTTGCAGTTCTTTGGGTAATGTTTATTTTTTGTCCTGTTAATAATTTTGTTATTTTTTGATAAATTTGATAATTTTAGTCCTATTTTCCCCGATGGGAAAAGTGCCAGGATTAATCATGAGGGAAATTGGAATGTAAAATTTTAACATGAATGGATTTATCATCCCTGAATTTCTGAACTTTATAACATGAAATAAATCTGATAATCCAGCACCCTTTGATCATTTCACACTGCAAACCATGTGCTTTTATTCCCTCAGTTTATATTTTCAGAAATTATTGTAGTGAAGAGCATTTTTTCTGTAAAACAGGAAAAAGGAGAAAGTTTTCCCTTAAGTTTTTGCTGCCTCCTCCACTGGACAGGAATGTTGTGCACACAGCACATGGATCTCCATGGAAGCGATGCTGGGATTTGTGAGCTCCCTGGAGAAATCCAAGTTTTAATGAATTCATATTCTGATTGCATCTCAAGTTCTCTGTTCTTTGTGTGTTACCCGAGAGGAAGGCTGGTTGTGCTACAGATGAGCACAAAGCTCACATGGAGGATGACACAGCTGGACATGTGTTGATTTTTGCTGCCAAATGTTGTTTTCTGGGGATGGGAATTGTGCTGGGAAGGATCCCTGGTGTTGGCTTTGGGGTTATTTAGAATAATGCACATTTTGCTTGTGTTTGCCAGCTGCACTTTGTGAGGATGGAGTGGGGTTGGTCACACATGAAAATGCTGAAATTTGACTCATATCTGGGTGAGGTGACCTTCCAGTAATGATTTTTATTGTTCTGGGAGTCTCTGTCTCATCTGAAAATGATCTGAGCTCTTTAACTTTTACTAAAGTCTCAAGGATTTCTGTGGATTTTTTACTCCTTGTAGAATTTGGGATTTTTTAAGAAGAGGAAGATTTTCCCACTTCTCAGGGGCATCTTCATCATCTGATTTGCAAATGTCAATTTGAGTTCCTTCTCCCACCCCAAATCTCTGATTCCATGGGGAGTGCTGGGATTGATCTTCCCACAGCTCCTGCCTGGCCATTCCTCTCTCCAGCTGGGATTCCTTTGGGATAAATGAGGATTGTCTGGTTTTTGGGTGAACAGAACTGTAGAATTCAGCATCTTTTGTTGGAAAGCCTGGATGAGTGTGCTGGTTCTGTCAGGGGCTTTGTGAGGATGGTGGTGATGATGGTGATGGTGATGATGATGATGATGGTGATGATGATGATGGTGATGGTGATGTTGATAATAGAAATCATATTTATGGGTTTGTGGTACCTAATTTAACAGAGATGATCCTCGTTTCAAGAGATGATTTAATCTCATATTTGGGTGTAAATGGAGGAGGTTCTTGGAGAGGCTGAGAAATCTGAGGAATGTTTCAATCCCAGCTGGAGGAACCATTCTGGGATTGTTGGTGATTCCCTGGACAGGAGCCTCAGCACCCTGGGGTTGTTGGCTTTGGGTGAAACACAGAACGATTTCCAGATTCATCTCTGGAGCTCAGGGATTCTGCTCAGGGATCCCCATCTTTTACAATCTCTTGATTTGATTATTCATTGCTGCAGCTGAGTTGGGGAGTTAATCTGCTGCTGGTTTTTAACCAATAACTGCCAACTGTTGGATTTTTGTGACCTGAAAGCTCATTTGGAGGCCTTTGAGAGCAGCTCTGCATCACCTGGAGTTCAAAAGATGCAGTGGGACTGGGCAAATGATGGATTTACAGCAAAACCAACCAAATCTGGGCCCTTGGAGTGGCACAGGCTCAGGTGTAGTAATGGTTTCATTATTCTGAGCTCCATTCCTGTGTCCAGGCCACATCTCCTGTACAAGCCCGGAAAGTAAATTTGCTTTTACATCCATTATCAATTTTCTGCAGGATTCATAAACATGATTGATATAAACTTTGATTTTTAGTTTTATTTTTAATGTCAAACCTGGGCACATCAAAGGGGGGAGATGATAGAAGAATTCAAATGTACACTTTTCTATATTAGAATGTTTTATTTTCATTTCAGTCCAAGGTTTTATCTCAGATCCATGACAGAATTTCCATTAATTGTGGCTTCCTCCAAACCCTCATTCTCCTTGGATTGCTGCCTGATGGTGGTGGTGAAATGAAGCTGAAAATCCCCCACCAAACAGAATAATGCCAATCACCAAACGTCTTTGGGGATGTATTTATTTATTTATTTTGCAGCTTTTAAGAGCCTGAAGAAAAGGTTGAGTGGTGGAAAGTCTCCTCTGAGAAACTCTGCAACTGCTGTGCCCTGAAAAATTCCCTGAAAAAATGCCCTTTTCAGCTCAAACAGGGGAGAGATTGGGTTTGTGTTTGCTGCTTCTGTGCTTTGGGGATTTATTTTCCTCCTGAAACCAGGAACAATGGAAGGAAATCTGTCTGAGGCGTTTTTATACCAGCAAAACCCTAGTGTGCCTTTTTTGTCTGTTTGTTTCTTTTTTTGTATTGTTTCATTAATTGTCAGCCGTGACCAAAAAAACTCTTTTTTGTGAATGGTTTTGTGTGGTTTTCTGTTGAATACTTGGGAGAATAGAAAATATAAATAATATTTAATATAAACCCAGAAGGGAATAATTACTGCGTGGTGTTACTGTCTGTGGATCTGCTTGGAACTGGGGATAGTAACAAGACTTTCTAGCTAAAAATTGATTTGTAAACAAATATTTTCTGTGCTGTTTATTTGCTTTTTTCTGGTTTTTTTTTTCTTAAAAACAGCTTTCAAAGCCCTTCAGATACCAGTTCTACATGAAATTCAGGCTTTTACGTCCCTCCAACCCAAACCATTCTGTGCTTTTAAGTATTGTACATTTATTTGAAAAATTCTCTATAAGAGGGACTTGTAGAAGAGCTGCTGTTTGTTGAGATTAAAATGGGAATGCCCCATCACCCTGATTTTTCAATCTGTGGCTGAAAATACGGAATTTTGGAAAGGCTCTGAGGGCAAAGCAAGCAGCAGTCAGGGCCACCAGCTTTGAAGAACAAAATAAAAAGGTGCAAGGTTGATGGGCTTGATTTTATTGCAGGATAATGAAGGGCAGGATGTGGGGCAGACCCAGAAAAACTGAATTTGTGGAGTCCAAGGGATGCCAGGGATTTGTCAATGAGCTGGGATCTGCAGGAATTACCCACCCTTTTCTCCTCCTGCAGCTTGAGGAAAGAAATGCAGGTTTTATAAGCTTTGGATTTAATTTTTTGGGTTAATTTCTGTATGTTTAAGTGTGTAATTTGTGTGTCACTTGAAGGAAGAAGTACCTGATACTATTATTAATTATTATTAATTATTATTAATTATTCAGATTATGAACAGAGCTGATTCTGGGCAGAGTTGAGTAACTTAGAGGGTAGTTTTGAGAAAAAAAATTGGGATAATTTCTGTAGGATAAGGTCCTGTACTGGGAGCACGAGTGGATCCTTCTTGGAGTGAATTCTCCAGCTCCAGCAAGGACAGGAGAAGGCACAAAATGGGAAAATAATAAATCCTGGGTTGGTGAGCACCAGTTTTGGAGTTGTGGAAGTTCAATTTGCAGGTACCAGGAGTTCCTGTGCTTGGGAGGAAATGCAAAATCTCAGTTCCATTGGATTTACTGAATGTGGAAAATCAATCAGTGGGAATTTGGGGACTTTCTCCC
>VZTZ01007255.1:20570-61525 GCA_013400955.1 Drymodes brunneopygia | reverse complement strand
TTGGGAGAATAGAAAATATAAATAATATTTAATATAAACCCAGAAGGGAATAATTACTGCGTGGTGTTACTGTCTGTGGATCTGCTTGGAACTGGGGATAGTAACAAGACTTTCTAGCTAAAAATTGATTTGTAAACAAATATTTTCTGTGCTGTTTATTTGCTTTTTTCTGGTTTTTTTTTTCTTAAAAACAGCTTTCAAAGCCCTTCAGATACCAGTTCTACATGAAATTCAGGCTTTTACGTCCCTCCAACCCAAACCATTCTGTGCTTTTAAGTATTGTACATTTATTTGAAAAATTCTCTATAAGAGGGACTTGTAGAAGAGCTGCTGTTTGTTGAGATTAAAATGGGAATGCCCCATCACCCTGATTTTTCAATCTGTGGCTGAAAATACGGAATTTTGGAAAGGCTCTGAGGGCAAAGCAAGCAGCAGTCAGGGCCACCAGCTTTGAAGAACAAAATAAAAAGGTGCAAGGTTGATGGGCTTGATTTTATTGCAGGATAATGAAGGGCAGGATGTGGGGCAGACCCAGAAAAACTGAATTTGTGGAGTCCAAGGGATGCCAGGGATTTGTCAATGAGCTGGGATCTGCAGGAATTACCCACCCTTTTCTCCTCCTGCAGCTTGAGGAAAGAAATGCAGGTTTTATAAGCTTTGGATTTAATTTTTTGGGTTAATTTCTGTATGTTTAAGTGTGTAATTTGTGTGTCACTTGAAGGAAGAAGTACCTGATACTATTATTAATTATTATTAATTATTCAGATTATGAACAGAGCTGATTCTGGGCAGAGTTGAGTAACTTAGAGGGTAGTTTTGAGAAAAAAAATTGGGATAATTTCTGTAGGATAAGGTCCTGTACTGGGAGCACGAGTGGATCCTTCTTGGAGTGAATTCTCCAGCTCCAGCAAGGACAGGAGAAGGCACAAAATGGGAAAATAATAAATCCTGGGTTGGTGAGCACCAGTTTTGGAGTTGTGGAAGTTCAATTTGCAGGTACCAGGAGTTCCTGTGCTTGGGAGGAAATGCAAAATCTCAGTTCCATTGGATTTACTGAATGTGGAAAATCAATCAGTGGGAATTTGGGGACTTTCTCCCCTCCTCTCATTCTTCCTGTTATTTGTTATTGATATTTATTCTGTTATTTATTATTGATATTTATTCTTGGATTTTGGGCAGCCAGGAGGGCTCTGAGCAAAGCAAAATTCTGCTCTGGGCTATTCTCTTGGGGCTTTTTCCCTGCAGGAAAGGGGAATGGGAGGGAATTGCTGGAGTTGGAGGGGGCTTGGTTTGAGTGCTCACTGTGCAGAGTCAGAGATGGAAGGAGGTGCTGCAGTTTATAATTATCCAGTTATCCCCTCTGGTTTGCACCAGCAGTGCTGCACAAGCTGCAGGCTGGAACCTGCAGGGATTTCATGAATTTCAGGTTGTAGCTTCATTTTTGGGGCTGTTGCTGAGGATGGAGCAGGTCCCACAGGTGTTTGTGCAGCCAGGTATCCACATCCTGAAGGGATTCAGGCTGCCCAAACTCCTGTGTATTGACTCTGTGCTGGAGCCCAGGACGTGATGAACCTCACACCTACCCAAAACCTCACATTTTATTGCTGGGAAATGGCAAAACGTTGCTTGAGTGAGTTTTCTTTTCTTTGAAATCCTGATTGTTTCCAAATCATGACCAAGATTTGATAGTTGATCTGGGATCCCGTGTTCTGTGATCCTCAGCTGTGCTGTTTAATTGATAAAACATTTCATTTTCACCCTTTAGAGTTCTCCTCTTTACTCCTCCCTGTATGTGAAGCATTTATAACACAGCAAACCCATTTTTATTTGCATAAAAAATCTCCTCCAGCTCCTCCTGAGCAGAGTTTTGGTCCCTGTGTCTGTAAATCCATCTCACCTGTGGGCAGAAAACAACATCTGTGGGGCTTGCTTGTTGTTTGTTTGGCACTTTGGAGGCAAAAAACTCCTCAGAACCCCCTCAAGGTGCATTTCTATTCCTGCAAGTTCATCTTATAAATAAACAATCATTATCTGCTGGAATCAAAGATGTTAATTTGAAGATGCAAAGCCTGAGCAGCAATTTTGGAGTTGTGGAAATTCAGTTTGCAGGTTCCAGGTGTTGCTGTGGTTGGGAGGAAATGCAAAATCTCAATCCCCTTGGATTTATTCAATCTGGAAAATCAATCAGTGCCAATTTGTGGGCTTTTCCCTCTTCATTCTTCCTGTTATTGACTAAAATAATCATTGGGCCTGCAAGCAAACAAGTGTGGGAATCCTCTTCTCCTGAACGGCCACAATTTGTGTGTGAAATTTAAGAAGCTCCCTGAAGAAGCTGGGATATAAAAGTACCCTCAAGGTCCATTTCTGTTCCTGCAAGTTAATTTATAAAATAAACAATCATTATCTGCTGGAATCACAGATGTTGATTGGAAGATGCAAAATCTGAGCAGCAATTTTGGAGTTGTGGAAATTCAGTTTGCAGGTTCCAGGTGTTGCTGTGGTTGGGAGGAAATGCAAAATCTCAGTTCCATTGGATTTATTGGATGTGCAATCTGTGGAAAATCAAGCAGTGGCAATTTGTGAGCTTTTCCCCCCTCATTCTTCCTCTTACTGACTAAAATTATGATTGGGCTTGCAAGGAAAGAAGTGTGGGAATCCTTCTCTTCTCCTGAACAGCCACAATTTGTGTGTGAAGTTTAAGCAGCTCTGGGAATAATTTGGAATATAAAGGCAGGGATGGGAAGGAGCAGGTGCATGCAGAGAATCTGCCAGGTTTGTGCAGGCTGGGCTGGGGCTGCTTCATCATCTCCCATTTTCTGCCCCTCCTGCCCTTGCCTGTGGCTGTGTTTGGGAGTTTGGTGTTTGCCTCACCCAGGTGTGCTGCAGGACAGAGGAGATGGGAAAAAACTCCAAATTCCCAGCTTGGCTTGGAGATCAGACTCTCCTGACAGGCGTTTCACACTTTGGCTCTCTTGGCTTTCTGTATTTTATTTCCTCTCTTAAAAGGTTCTCTCTTTTGAAGTCAGGGTTTGCACAGTCATCAGCTGTGGAAGTTTAAATGTCTTTTTTTTGAAAGCATCTGTTGCTCTCAGTCAGGAGCCTGTGATAATTGAGCTGTCAGTGTTTGACACAACTTCCTCTGCACAATCCCATGGATTTGTTTCCTTGGAGCTCATTTCACTCCTGTATTGAATTTTCCCCTTTTGGTTCCTGTTTTCCCCTTCCCTCTGCCTGAACTTTGTTAAGACACAGCTACTTTACAAACCTTTGTCCATTGGACACAAAAAGCTGGGCTGGGATTTTGGGAGTGTCCAAGGCTGGGTTGGATTTGGGTTGGAGCAGTTTGGGGTAGTGGAAGGTGTCCCTGGGGTTGGAATAAAATGAGCTTTAAGTGCATTCTATGGTTTAATGGTTCTGCCTGCTCTGAGATTGAATGAAGGGTAAACTGCTTTATAAAACTCTCTGTTCTGGACAGAAGAACTTTTGAAATTTTCAAACTTTGAAAAATCATCCTTTTCAATCCAGGATATTTGAGTGTTGGTTACACACCTGGGAACTTCATTTTCAGTGTTTTTGTGAATATTTCTTGTTAAAAACCTCCTTTTTTGTTAAAAGCCTCCTGGAAAACAGTTGCTTTAGATGGGAGAGAATTTCCTTGTCCACCTGTGGGCTTTAGTTTTCAGGAACTGGAGCTGTCTGAACTTGGGATTTCTGCTTTCCTCTGCCTTGAATCATCCCCTAAAACTCTATTTAAAGATTTTGTTTTTAGTATTTCTTTTCCACATCCTTGACCCTGCTGGCCATTGCTGTTTGCCTTGGCAAGCTCCGAGCTGCTCATCCAGGGCAGGATGAAAATTTTTTTTTTTTTTTTTCCCTTTTGTAAACAAACTCTTCCTCCAGTATTTTCCAGAAGGATTTACACCAGCACCATTTTGTGTCTCTTCTAGGAACAGAGCAAATCTTGCCATTGAGAGTTTTCATTTTGCACAGCTGAGCTAGGTTGGATTTTATGTGTTGGATTCATTGTTTCAGACCGTGCTTAAATCCCAGAAATAGCCCATTTTTAATTATTTTTTTTCCTGCAAGGGTTTATTAAAGCCATAGGTCAGTAGGCATTGTTGGCTGTGTAGAAAATGGGTTTATTTGGGTTTTTATGTGTCTGTGAGAACAGTGGCCCCTTGTGCAGGCCCTGCTCTGTGCCCTGCAGGATTTGCAGCCTCAGGAGCTGCTCCTGCTCTGCTGCCGGGGGCTGGGAGGGATTTCAGGGCTCAGCAGGAAAAGGAGAGAATTTCCCAGCTGCCTCCCTGATGCCAACACAGGGGTTGTGTTCTGGGGCAGGGGAGCTGAATTTCATCTCCCCAGGGACACAGAAATGCTGCAGCTCCTTGGCTCAGGTCGTGGCCAGACAGGGATTTTGGGGAGTTGTGTGCTCTGAGAAAATGACTTTTTTTGTTATTTTGTCCCAGTACAGGACCTCATCCTACACTAATTATCCCAATTTTTTTTTCACAACCACCTTCTAATTCAGCTCTATCCATAGAATCAGCTCTGGCCATAATCTGAATAATTAATAATAATTAATAATAATAATATCAGGTACTTCTTTCTTCAGCTGACACACAAATCACACATTTAAACATACAGAAATTAACCTAAAAAAATTAAATCCAAAGCTTCTAAAAACAGCATTTCTTTCTTTAAGCTGCAGTTGGAGAAAGCCTGTCACCCAAACCACTCTCCATGTGTCACCTGCAGCACTCCACAATGTCCCAGATAATTCGGTTTGAAATGCTCCCAGTCAGAAATGCAGTTTTATGCATTATAAACTTGGTTTTATTGTTATTAAATCCAGCTCAAGGCTGTGCCCGTGTTAGTCCTGAGCCTAAGCCCTGCCAGGTGGAAAGAGGGGATTTGCCATGAGCTAAACCTCAAAAATATCAGAAAAGGTGTTTTAGGAGCATCCCTGTTTGTCTGGAAGAAAAAGGTTGGAGAATATTTATGTATATTGAGAATATTTTCTCCCCCCCCCCAAACTGCTCTGCAAATCCCTGAATTTCCACCAAAACACCTCACTGTGTTCACAAGGACACCTCAATATTCTGGGAAATATTCACTTTTCCCCTACTCTGTAACCACTTACAGGACCAGAGCAAATCAGAAAGTAAAACTACAATTATGTGGTACTGCAGAAAAAAAAAGTCTGGTTTTATTTCTTTTTGAAGCAATAGAAAAATACAAATTTCCATAAACTTCCTGTCCTTGAACTGCTGTTTATGAGATAAACATTTAAATATATAAGTGTAAAATGACCAATTAATTCTTCATGAAGGCCTAGAAATTTTTTTCTGCAGAGTCCAGTAAAATAAAGTGTTTATTAGAAGTTATTATTCACATGGTGTGTGTGCCAATGAGCAAAGCAACCCAAAATATTTGGGGTTTGATCTGACTGTAAATGATAATAAATAGCAAATGGCCACATTTATTTATTTATTACTGTAATTTATATTAAATAGCAAATAGCCACATTTATTGATTATCTGTAAATGATCATAAATAGCAGATAGCCAAATTTCTTTATTGATTATCTGTAAATGATAATAAATAGCAAATAGCCAAATTTATTATCTGTAAATGATAAGCAGCAAATAGCCAAATTTATTGATTATCTGTAAATGATAATAAATAGCAAATAGCCACATTTATTTATTATCTGTAATTGCTAATAAATAGCAAACAGCCAAATTTATTGATTATCTGTAAATGACAATAAATAGCAAATAGCCAAAGTGACAAATGCTGAAAAGGACATGTTCAAAATCCCCCCAAGATGACAAATAATTATTGGTGTGTAGGTTGTGAACAGGAGAGAAAACCACTGAATTTTCTGTGCAGCTCCATTGGTGCTGGCCAGCAGCTCAGAAAATGCTGTTTTGAAGAGTGAAAATGAATTTTTAAGAGTGTTTTAAGAGCATATTTCAACTCCACGAGCTAAAATTCCTTTTTTTTTTTTTGTTGCAGAAAGCTAAAATTCCATTTTTTCTTGCAGATCTGGGACATGAGTGATGATGAAACCGTGTGAGATCAGGTGGCTGAGGAGGAGGAGGAGGAGGAGGAGGATGCCCTGGACTGCAGCCCTGCCTTTTATCTCTGCTTTGAGGAGTTAATGATTGCTTTCCCCTCCTGGCTGCTGCAAAGACAAACAAAAATCCCACATTTACCATGAACAACTTCATTTTCAAAGCAGCCTCTCATGGACAAAACTCACCAAATTTCCATTTTTATTGTGTAAATAACTGGAGCAATGTGCTTGTGTTTAACCTGGGCTCTCTCTCTTCTTTTTTGTTGTTTTGTTGTTGTTGTTGGGATATTTTTTAAGTTTCTAAATATGGCTTGCACATAAAAAATGCTGCTGAAGTAAATTTGGCTGGTTTGGTTGGGCCAGGTTTTATTTTGCTTCTCAATGGCCGTGTCCAAGCAGCATTTCTGAATGGCTTTGTCCATCCTTCTCTCAGATTTGGGGCACTTTGGTTGGAATTGGTGAAGAATTGAACATTTTCTGCTCTTGGGAGTGAAATTTCATGGTTAAAGGTGGGTGAGGAGCTGAACCTGCTGCCTCCACCATGTGAATTCTGATTGCAAATGTGAATTTTGGGGAATTTTTTTTGTTCTGGACTGGAATGGAATAATATGGAATTATACCCTGTAAAGATCCCATCTTTTCATGCCATGGAAACACTGATTTTTCACTGATTTTTGCCCAGGAAAGACCAACATTCCTTTCTGTCATGATTAGGCTCAGAGAAGGCTCTGTTATCTGGTCAAAAATTGCTGTAGGGGGTGGTGGGTCATTGATTCAGTGAAAACCTGCAGGGAAATGCTTCACTGACATGAGAGATTGGATTCTGCTGTTGTTGGGTGTGGTCATGCAGAACCTTGCAGGGATTCAAAATGAGGAATTCTCTTCCCCTTTTTGCTTCATTTTTGGTTTTTTGAGTGGCTTCAGAACACAAACAGGAGTTTGAGAATCCTGGAGTTCAAAAAACAGCTCGAGGAAAAAGGAGTTTTAAAATACCAAAGGACATCACTGCTAAATTGGGAGTGAATCTGTTGCTCTTAATTTGGGGTAGGTCTTAGAAGGAAATTTGAAATCCCTTTTATAGCTTTAAATTGTGGGGGTTTTGGGCTAACTCACTTAGAAAAAATGCAAATAATTTATCTGCCAAGCAGCCTCGATTTCCCAGATTTATTATGAAAATGAGTTGCTCAATCCAATTACTTTTGCTCCTTCCTTAACATAAACTCTGAAGATTTTTTTGTAGAGAATTTCCCAGCTTCTCTCTTATGCCAGATCAGAAGAAGTTCAGGCAGGTCAAGGATATCTGCAACTCTCAAATTCTGATCAGAAAAGAAGATTTACTGAAACCTGCTGCAGTTTGCACCAAGTGTCTAAAATAGCCATTATTATTTAAAATAGCCATTATTGTCTGAAATAGCCATTAATTCTATTTATTTATTATCACAGCCATTATATTTACATGATTTCTTGCATAGGGGAATGTCTAGTTTAGGTAATACAGTGTAATATAAAAATATCTATAAATGCAATATATTTTGGAAACCAGAGCTGGTTATCAGAGCAAATCTTCTCTTGGTGGTCGGGCACTGAACACTGAGATTGACACCAGCACACATTTTGAAATGGGCATTTTTGAAGCAGTTAAAATCCATACTGACTTTGGAGCAGTGTTTTCAGCCTGGCACAGCCCAGCTGGAGCCAGGAGTTGGTGCCAGGGGAGGTTAAAGGGAATAATCTGCTTTTTTTATCTTTGGGAGCTGCTGGAGTGTGACTGGCTCTGCAGTTCGGGGTTATCTGAGACATGAAAGCTGCACATCTCTCTGAGCCTGGTGAGGGTTAATAATTGTTTGCAGTCCCTGGGGCTCTGCTTGGGAAGGGTCTGTGCAGGGAGCAGGAGGCAGAAGGGTTCAGAGCTCGGGGTTCATCAGTAATTCCTTCCTCTGTCACTGCAGTGGCACCCAGCTCCCCAGGCTGGGCTCCTCCTGTCCTGTGCTTCCCACGTGTCCCTGATGCTCAGAAAAATCATTGCATCATTTCATTTCATTATTTCATTTCATTTCATTTCATTTCATTTCATTTCATTTCATGTCATATTTCATTTCACTCTGACTTGGAATCACTCTCCTTGTCTGCCTAGAACGTTGTTTGCTTTCTCCTTGCAGGCCACAATTGTTCTTCTGCTTTTGCTGAATTTCTGGGCATGTACAGAGTGAGAAATCCTGAGAATCCATTCCAGTGAATGAATGAATGTATATTCAAATAACAGTACATAAACACATTGATTTGCTGCCTTGTGTGCTCTTAGAGCAGGATTTCTGCACAGCCCCCAGCTGCAGTGCTTGCTGTTCAGTGGGACAAGCTGAACTTCCATGGAACAGGTGGATTTTTATGTTATTTGTGCTTCACCGTGGCACCAGTGAAGAGAAAAATACAGAATTGTCTGTAAAGCTCCACTGGTGCCAGTCAGCAGTTGATAAAATGATTTGTGATTTCTTTTAAACAGTAAATTTAAGCAGGAAGCAGTGAAGGAGCTGAACTCTCAGTGCAGAGCCCAGCCTGGGCTGTTCAGGTGTGAGACAGATCTGTTGGGAGGAGGGAAGGAGCAGCCTCAGAGGACCCTGCTCATGTTCCTGAATTATTTAATAGGAATGTTCTGGCCTTATTGGCAGCCTGCAGCTGTGACAGCCCCTCCCCCACCTGGGGACACTGAATTGTGTTAGAAGATCTCAGTGCAGAGCTCTGACACCACTCCAGCATTAAAGACTCTCATGGAATGAGAGCCTCTGCTGTGGTTTCACCCTGCTGCAGTTTGCTCTGCTGGCTGAGGTTTAGGATTTGGTACCACACCCGTCAGAGAGAGGAATTTGGGATCCTGTGGGAGTTTTCTCCCTTGGAACCCTGGCCCATGGGGAAAGGATTTCCCTCAGGAACACCTGGGCACTGTCCTGGTGCCATCCCAGCCATGGCCAGAGCCCTTCCCAGAGTGGCTGCTCTGAGTCTGAAACCTTCAGCTCTGGGATCTGCAAGGGAGAAAGGCACAAATGTGGAAATCACAGAGATCCATGGGGGAAGATTCAGGCTGATTGAGAAGGAACCTCAGGAGTTCTGTTCCCAGGAAGCTGAAGGCTCCCAAGAACTGAAGAGATTCTGCCTCAGTAGAAGGGAGCAGCACTGGACTTATTTTGGCACAACAAAGGAAACTGCAGTGGCTGCTCCAGCCTTAAAACCCTTGAGCTTGAGCTTGGGAAAATGCTGTCCCTTCCCTGTGTCCTCAGAGGAGCCCGGTGAGGTGACTGAAATCCCCATTTTGTCATCTTTGATGTTCTTATCCCTCTTTCTGCGTGTCCCTGCCCGTGGCAGGGTGGCACCAGATCATCCTGAAGGTCCTTTCCAATCCCTTAATATTCTATGACTCAAAATTTGTATAATTTCTGGCTGCTCACCTTAAACAGATGCAAGTGGAGGATTTGCAAAATTGAGTGACTCTGACTTTAATTTCTCACTTGTGCTCTTATTTAGAAAACTCACTGAAAAGGGTTTTATTTCTGAGCTTTGCTCTGTAGAATCATATGATAACACTTCTTTCTCCCTCTTAGTGAGCAAATTCTTCCTTAATGTCTGTGAATTGCCTGATTTGGGATTGGTGATGGGATCAGAGAAGCATTTGGGTGGAAAAGACCCTTTGGATCATTAGTCCAAAAGTTACCCCAGTCCTTCCAAGCTGCTCCATCCAACACTGCTCTGGGACTGTGCTGGGCCATGAAAAACTCACCCAGCTCCCAAATTCCCATGGAGTTTCTTCCCCTTTTCCCAGCCACCCCATAAAACCAGGGAGATTCTGAGATGTTTTTGGGATTCTCATCGAGGCCAGGGATGGTTGAGGCCACTGAGCCTCTCACAGAACCCACAAGGATATTTTTATAGATTCCCTCTTCAAAGCAGAACCAAATTTTAAGAGTTCCAGGCAAGTCCTGGCTCTCCATTCCTGTGGGAATGGGGAGGATTGCTCACATTCTTGCAGCAATAAATGCATTTGAGGTTGGCTCACCCCCAGCCTGGCTGCTCCTGCCACGTGCTCCAGGCCATTCCGAGAGCCCCTGGCCCAGCGATTGCTGCTCTGGGCCTTTGCACACAGCAAAAGAGAGCAGGAGCCGCTCAGTGCTGGGCTTTTACTGCCAAATCTTCCATTTCTTTTTAAAATCACAATGCAAGGCTTTCCTTAGAAACAAATAAGCATTCATACTCTAAAGAGAGCCCTTAAAGAAGTGTTTGCAGCATGGGAAACTTTAGCTGACTTCGTCAGGAGCAGAGTCTGGGAGATGTCTCCAGCCTGTTACCAATTGGCTTCATTCATTCCTTGTTTCTTTCTATTTTATTTCATTTTCAGTGCAGCTGCTGTGCTCGTGCACATCCTGCCAGAATGGAGCTTCCCTTGCAGGGGCTGTTGTGCACCTTTGCTCTGCAGAGCACCTGGATTAAGCGTTTCAAAAGCAGAAATACAGCACTGGGGGGACTTTGGACTGTGCCAGGGTGTGGATTCCTAACCCTGCCTACCTGTCCCATTCCCAGCTCTCCTTGCAGCTGCCTGGGCTTTCTCCAGAGCCTAAAAACACCACACAGGTAATGCTTTGGGTTTGAAATTCATCTGGACTTGCCCTCTCTGTTCCCACTTCAGCTTTCCAGTATAATCATTTCTGGAAAGTTCATTTTCTTACCTGTGCAGGTTTGGAAATATAAGCCCCTAACAGTTTCTTGACTTTTGTTTTTCCTCTCATTTTACTTTTCTTGCTGACCTATCAAGAACATCTCTGGGCTTTGTTCTCAGTTTTCCTGGGTCAGGCTGTTGTTTTGTTGCCATATTGAAGGCTGAATACGCAGGCTGTGGTTATTAATTAAGCTGTGCTCATCTGTAGCCCCCTTTCTCTTCAGGCCAGCAATCCTCATCCTTGCACCAGTCCAGTTTGTGCAGGAATCCCTGGAATGAGTCACTTGGGGATTATTTTCACCGGGCCGAAGCTCCTCCCAGAGGAATTACCAGCACAAAGCTGGAGTGGCACTGATGTGCTTTAATCACTTATTTTAATCAGGTATTCGATGTCTTAGGGCACTGATTTCTCACCTCATTCCCCAGTCCATGATCTCACCCCAGGATGAGGATGCAAATGCTCCAACCTTATATAAATTCAGGCTCTAATTGCAGCCTCACTGATTATATTATCAGCCAGTTGTTAACCACAGCACCTTCTCAAAGAATTCTCTGGAATTATTTAGGACAGGTTTTCAGAACCCACCAGTTACTGGTCAGAATTTAACCAGCACAGATTCTTTCTGCTGAACCAGGCCAGAGCTCCTTGGGTTTGGGGAGAAAAGGGGCAATGAGGGGTTGTAAAAGCAGCCTGGGTTGTGTTTCCTGGCTGGCAGGGAGCACTCACTCCTTCCATCCCTGCAGCTCCATAAATCCCTGTTTCCTGCTGCCCTGTGGTGGATGTTTGTGCAGGACACTGACAGGGAGCACAATGGGCTTTGTCTGTGCAGTGAAGGTCACAGGCACACAAGCCTTTCATTTCAAATGTAAAAGATGTCAGATTGCTTCTTAACAAAATATTTTAGTGAGCAACAGGGAAGGACAGGAGCGACTGTTCAGTGCTGTGCTGCTCCAAATCAAAAGCCAAATGAAATCAATGAGTTGTTCAATATTCCTTGTAATTTCCCTCCTTTCCCATCCAGTTTCTTTCTGTTCTTGCATTCCTTGGCTGTGGGTTGCTGCCTCAGCAGTCTGAGCATGCAGAAATTCAGGCTCATGTGTAAATTCAGTCTTTGGCACCGGGACATTTGATTTTTGCAAGGTCTCAGCTGAATGATTCATTGTTGGATTTGTTGGTGAAATTCTGTTCTGCACTACGGAAGTGGGAAAGGGGAGAATTAAACTGGAGATTTGTAGTTTTTTCCTAATTTCTCTTTTGGTCTTCATGGTCTTGTGATGGTCTTCATTCATCTCTCAGAAGGTGCAGGCTGGGAAGGGAGGAAGGGAGGAAGGAATTCTGGAAGGAAGGAAAGGAAGGAAGGAAGGCGCGGAAGGAAGGAAGGTTGATTCTGTGTTTGCTGCTCTGAAAGCATTTGGACTCTGGGTTTTGCAATTTTTGGGGGTCTTTTCTCTCCTCTTTGTTTTCCTTTTCTTTTTCCTTTTGTCCCCACGTCCCCCAGGGAGGGCTCCCAGTGACACCTACGTTCATTTCCAGTGACACTTCCCTCAGATGAGCAGGGAGGGATTCTCTAAAGCAGGCATGATTTTCCTGGAGGTTTTTTTGCTTTGTCTGTGAGTATCTTTATTTTCATTCCGTGCTCCCAAGGCTGACTTTTATCCGTAGGTGTTGCCACTTCCTCAGGAACCTGTGACTCAGGCGACGTTTAAATGCCATGACATCACCACAGCTCCCCTTGGGATCGCTGCTTTCCTAAACAGGGCTCTTGGCTTTGCTTTTAATGAGGTTTTTTGTGTCTGAGGGGGGAGGGAGGAGGGGGTTTCATTCCTTAAGGCAGCCCTGCCTTCCTGAGGATCCACATTTTACCCTTTGAGTTGCTGGAATTGCCAATTCTACTTAAAATGGGAGATCCATATTTATGCACCAGCTATTTATGAATGAAATCATTGTGATCATGCCTTTGTAGGGGTTGTGCTGTTGGAAATTGGGCTTAATTCACTCCTGGTGAGGAGAGGGGAGGGAAAGGTCTGAGCATCATTTTCCAGCATTATTTTGGGAATAAAAGGTCTGAGCATCGCTTTCCAGCATTATTTTGAAAAACAAATGCCAACAAAAGGTGCCTTTTCCCCCTGGTGGGCAGCTGGGTGGCTCTCCCAGCAGTGGGATCAGCGCCACAGCAGCTGCAGGTGGATCCCAGAGGTTCCTTGGCTGGGTGAGGAGGAGCTGCAGCAGCCCTGGGCAGGGCAGGGTGTCCCCAAAGGCAGCAGGAAGGTGGCAGCAGGAGGGCCTGGGGGGACAGGGACAGGGACAGGGACAGGCAGCCCTGCAGCTGTTTCCTCTTGGCCACCAGCCCTGGGCCACGTCACTGCAGGCAGGAGCTGGCTGGGAGCTGCTGGAGGAGTCCCGGCAGGAATTCTGGCCATGGCAGGAATGCAGGAGCTGTGTGAGTGTCCAGGTCATGGATTCAGGCTGTTCCTGGGCAGCTCTCGGTGCCCTGGGTTATTGTTACTGTGCAGATGCCTTTGTTCGGCCCTTTGTGTGAGAGCAGCAGGTTGGGAGCTCTGCAGAGCCCCTGCAGCTGAGCCTTTGGGGTGGTTTAGGTTGTGCTGGGCTCTCACTGAGCTCTGTGGTGGCACTGGAAGCAAAACTCAAAGGGAATTCGGGTCACTGGCTCCTGCTCCAGGTATTGCTCTCCCTTCCAGTCATGACAAAATCTGCCACTATTACCAATTAAAGTTATTTTTCAGGTGACACATTAGACGAAAGCTCTAAAAAAAGGTTCTGTATCCTTTCTCTATCTCTTCGCATTTTTTCTGATTTTTTTAAAATTCATCCTACATTCCTAAAGTTGCTGCTGAGTTTCCCTTGGGTCCTTTATTTTCTAAATTACCTTTTAAATTACTTTAAGCAAAAAGCTCTCACTCAAGTCCCACCCAGTGGATTTATCCTATTGATATATCCCAGTGATTTATCATTTTTAGCACCAAGCTGGGGACACTGAGATGCAGGTGGTGTGAATGTGATAACACCACAATTATTTGGTTACACAGATAATAAAGATAATTTCCCCCTAATTAAACCATTTGCTGTTGCACATCTCCTGCATGCCTTTAACCACGATTTGTGATTTTTCCTTGGGCAGTAGTTGGGATGAGCGAGCTGTAAATTCTGCCCTATGAGCTCAGCTGAGTTTAGCAACACCTCAGACTTAAGCCAGGCTTATTTTAGCCCTGATTTGCAAGGGGGGGATGGAGCAGGTCACTGGTGCACGGACAGATCCTGGTTCCATTTTCAGCCACGATGGGATCTGTTAATTTCCTTTCCTGTGGATGATATTTGGAAATGTCATTAAGAGATGCAGAGAGATAACTTCAATTCAGCAATTCCTACAAATCCTCTGGGAGCAGGGAATAACAAAATACCTGTTGATGGGAGATACTGGGAAAGAATGGGGCTGAAATGTCACCGGGGTGTTGGAGGGGCTGCCCCTCAGCATGGGGACGTGCAGCAGCACAGGTTTCACAGTGTGACCAAAGCACTGCTCTGCTGTTACTCTCTTGCTGTAGTTGTAGGTGATTTCAGACATTTTCTAAGCCAAGGTGTTACATTCCAGCTTTCAGAGTTTGGAGTTTCATGGCATTAATTTTTAACTTATTAAAATTAAGTTTTTAAAAACTGCTTGTTTGAAGAGCTTTGTTCTGTCTGTAGCTGTCACAGCCATGGGAAGGTGGATGGAGGAGGAATTCCCTGGGCTGTGAGAGGCCAAGGAAAGGCCCTGAGGGTCTGAGTTGGTCCAGAGGAGACTCTGGCAGTCAGTGGAGGCAGCTGGGCAGGAGAATAAATAATGCACATTCTGGAGGTGATGCAGCTCTGCCTCACCTCGGACACTGTTCATGCCTTGCAGCTGAATTTGGACAAGCCAGGAGTGGTTACTGGAATTCTTCTGCCTCATTTTTTTGTTTGCCCAGCTCGGGATGCTCTGAGCCAGACTTTGGCAGTGTCTTAAACTGAGTTTCAAAGTTCTGAGAGAAGCCTGATATCAAATATAAAGACAATCTTACGCTAAGCATGTATTTTTAAAACTTGTGTATGTAAAAGAGGATTAAATAAATCTGTTCTTAACTTTTAACTGCTCTCTGTTTCAGCCTGGCTCTTCCTTGCAGGTGTGTTCTGGGCAGTGACCCCAGAGGGGTTCAGATCCACACTCTGGATCAGCACAGCTGGAACTGGGGTGAAAGAGCTCAGCAACCCAGGCTGAGTGGGGCAGGAAATGTGCCTGTGTCCTCCTAGACCTGCTCTGACATTTAAAGTTCCTGTCCCCAGGAGCCAAAGTTTGGATTCATTTGGTGTGCCTTGACTTTGGTGATGAAACAGAATTACAAACTAAGTAAGAACTGGGCTTGGGTTTTTTAATTAACAAGCATTTCTTGATTAATTCTAATTATATATTAAAAATGTTCTCCAGAGGAGAGAAAAAAGAAGGGTTTTTTGTCCGCTTCCTGAGCGAACTACAGAGCAGCGTTCATGAACTAAGTACCAAGTGTAAATAAGTCGCCATGACCTGTAATTTGTTGGGCTCTACAGTGGTGTCAGTGATATTTCTGTGTTTTACAAACCTTTCCCAGTGTTGTCATTGGCTCTTTTCCCCAAACTTTTCACTACAAAAAGAAAAAAAGCACAGAACTTCCATTATGAGAAAAGAGCAAACGAACTGAAAAATCCTCTGAAAGCCTCGCCCACTGCCCCAAATCTGTGTCGTAGTGAAGCTCCAGGATTATTTTGTTAATGTTTTCCTTCCCTCCCTTGTTCCAGTCCTAGATGGGAGATAGGAAGGGGCAGAAGAAGAGGAACCTGGAGAAGAGCCAGGAAAAGCAGCTGGATGGAGCCTGGCTGGAGCAGGGCTGGCCCAGTTTGAGAGCTCTCCCTCCCAGCAGAGGTTTTGTCCCTGCTTTGAGCAGCTCCAGTTCATCTCCCTGCCCTTGGCACATCCCTTTTTCTGCCCAGGGTTTCCCTCTGGGGAGTTCTCCCAAGGCTCAGCATCAATTTCCTTCTTTTGGGGGGTCCCACAGTGTTGTGGCTTTTGTGGGACTCCAGGGAACTGTGGCAGTGGGGTTTAAAAAGGGTCCCAGGCAGCACAGGTCACCCAGCCAGCTCAGGTCACCCAGCCAGCTCTCACCTTCTCTCTGGCACGAATTAGGTGCTGGTTTTTTGTCACCCAGCTTCTCTGGTGCTCTCAGGAAGGGCAGCAATGCTGTTCTGAATTTGTACCTACACAGCAATGAAAGCAACAGATTTGCTTGAGCAGCCTCCTCAGCCTCAAACTAACTAAATAAATACAGATCTGGAGGGCTCAGTGTGTGCTCTGGTGCCTCAGTGAACAATCCTGTGCTCCCCAAACTCCATCCTGTGTGGGAGTGTTTGGATTTGAGGTTGGAGCAGAGCTCATTCCCACTCTGGGCATGCAGAGCTCAGCACTGGAGGTTTCCTGAGGGGAGAATCTTTGCTTTTCACCATTCTGGGTAAAATTGTTGCTTTCTCAACTCTCCAAATGTTGCTGCTCTCCCAGCGCTGGGGTTTTGTTGTTTTGTGTCCCTCCAATTCCCAAGGATCTGTTTTCTTTTTTTTCTTTAATTTCCAAACGAACCCATCTGTTTTGTGGCTGTGTCAAAAAGCCTTGAAAATGTGAAGCTGAATGGCTGGAGAACAGAATTAATTCCAAATGTCCTGCCTTAGAATAACATGACTTAAATTTTGCTCCTGAAAAATTCCGCTGAAATATTTCCCGAGTGCACAACACAATTGTGAGGTATCTTTTACCACTGATCACACAAGTTATGACCCAAAGAAGTGATGGCAAGGAAGCTTTCCAGGCACTGCAGCACTTTGCTGTTGCTGTTCGCTGTCCCTGGGTGTCTGTGCAGGGCAAACAGCCACACAGCAGTGGAGATTTGTGCAAGGAATATACAAGCAATGCTCTGCATCTGTTCTGTAGCATTAGAAAGGCAGAAAAACCAATTTTTTGATGGCTGGGGAGTTGTGTAAAGAAGTCTCCAAAGTGCAGAGTGATGGGTGAGCTAATTGAGCTGTGCTGGTAAAATGGGCATTTCTCTTTGGGGAAATCCATGGGATTTATTTTGGGGATGTGTCCCAGAAGGACAGGATGGGGAGGAGATGGGATCTGTCACGGGGCAACGTTAAAAGCAATAAATTTTCGTCTAAATAGAGAATATTTCCTGCCTTCACTGGATTGTCTTGAATGATCTCTGTATTGAGTTGAATCCTCAGCCTTTGCTGGGCATTTTTCACATTTCCTGTGGGAACTGGCAGGACCCAAACTGTAGCCAGAGCTCAGCTGCCACAGGGCAGAGCAGGGGGAGAATCCCACACCCCTCTGTCCTGCATTTCCAGGCAGAAATTGTTTATTTGCTGGATTAATCACTCAGAGGTTCAGGCGTGTCAGCAAAGCCAGGATTGGATTTATTTATTGCTGCTGATTTTGCATCATCCTGAAAGGTCAGAGCTTGAATTTGAGAGCCTGGCAGCAACCAAAGCATTATTTTCTGTTGTGAGGAAATCTAGTGGAAATCTTTGAAACAAGCCCTGGGTGGGATCTGTGGGAGGTGGCTTTGCAATCCTTGGGCTTTTCTTCATTTCCCCACCTGAAAACTCCAACTTTTAGCTAACAACATTAATTACATTTGGGTTAATGATATTAATTACATTGCCCAGAGCAGGGAGCTGGAGGCTGAATCAGCTGCCAGAAGAGGAGGGCAAAACAAAGAGCTCTGAAATGGGACAATTGAGGCAACATCTTTAACTTTTGAAGTGCATTTTACCTTGATATGGTTGATGATTCTGAGCCCTGTTCTTCACCTGTGTTCAGCCAATCCCATCTTTATCACAGCAAAGAAAATGTCTGGAGTGCTTTGAGATGTGTTTTTCCTCTGGACACTTTCCAGATGTACCCTTGGGGCTTTCTCACAGCAAAAGTTGAATTATGGACCTGTGTGTGACTGAGTTTTAGGGGAAAATGTGAATATTGCTGGCATTTAAGAACTGTGCTGGTCTCTGCTTTTACTTTATTAATTGGACTAGCAGGTTAATAAATGACTTGTTTTAATCTTGCTTTTCCAATTCCTCAGGGACATATGAGAGCCACTGGGAAGGACAGACTTAAAAGTGACAAAAGGTTGCTATTGAGGTGAAAACCCTCACAGCAGAGGGTGGCTTTATTTTTAGCAGCTCTGATTTGGGGTGTGTTTGTATCAGGACAGGGACACAGGACACTCTGGAGCAGCCAGGACAGTGCCAGGAACAACTCACAGCCTGGGAGCGGTAAAAATTACATCAAATTCACTCCAGGAAGGTCAGGGAGAGCAAGAGAAAAGCCTCTGCTCCCTGTGGTGCTGTTTGAACTCACACATTTTCTTCTGGGGGAGTTGATAAAGTGAGATTTTCTGTAGGATTTTCTTAGCAGGAGCCCAAGAACTCATCCCTTGGAATGAGTTGGTTCTTTCCACTATTTTCATCTCTACTTCCCCCCTCAAACGAAAAAAAGGTAAGTGAATATTGCAGTGAGAGTAAGGTTTAGGCTTAGACTGAGGAATATTAATTTTTTAATTACTTGAATGATTTTTTTTTCCTCTGAAAGCAAAAAAATGCTGTATTTTTTAACTACCTAGAACTACTCTAACATCTCTGTGTATTTTGTATATTGTGTCTATTTTAACACACAAGCCCAACGTCATTAACATTTATTTTGCTATTTAATTTTACTCTTTCAGGAAGCAGGAGAGCAGAGCTTTGTGCTTTCCTGGATTGAAAAACAGGTAACCTTGATTCCCCAGGCTGGCAGAGGCTCTCAGAAGGGCTCTGTGTGCAGAGAATTCCCCCAAACTGAGCAAACAGTTTTTAGATAAGCAGCTTTTGGACTATTAAATGTAGCAGGCATTGATTTGGCTGACAGAGCCCAGTGCTGACAGATGCCTTTGTGTCTCTCTGTGATGGAGAGAAGGCAGATGTTCTCCTTGGCATTTAAGGAAGCTGCTGCTTAGCAAAATAAAATGTGAAATTAGACTGAGTAGTGCAGCAGTGAGCAGGGAAAGAGATTGGAAGGGTCCTGTGTGACTGCAGTGAAATGTGAACGTCAGTAAGTGCTTTGTCATTATGTGAAATTAGCCTGTGGAAAAAGAAATGCTGTTTTTTTCCAGCTCTGCTGCAATATCAGTGCGTGCCAGTGTGAATATCCATGGATAACTGATCCCATGCCAACCATTGCCA
The DNA here is from genome assembly GCA_013400955.1 of Drymodes brunneopygia. Taxonomy (NCBI): domain Eukaryota; kingdom Metazoa; phylum Chordata; class Aves; order Passeriformes; family Petroicidae; genus Drymodes; species Drymodes brunneopygia. Next base: position 42,466 of record VZTZ01007255.1, on the reverse strand, counting down.
GCAGACAGGAATGTCCCTGGCCATCGTGCCCAGAGTGACACAGCAATTAGCAGCCCTCAACCCTGAGCCTGCCCATTGTTGTGTGCTCACCTCGGCTCCACCAAGGGAAAGGGGACAATTTCCTATTCCCTGCTCCTCGAGGACAGTGCTGCTGCTGGGCACTGCCCACAGGGAAAGGGCAGCTCAGGGGGAGCCTGGCCTGGGAATGGGAATGGGCTGGTGTGGCTGGCACTGGTCCTGCATGGAACTGCAACTTAAAAATAAGCAATTCAATTATCTTGGCTGTCTTATACCCAAGAAAGCACTCGAGGCAGCTGTTCCAGAGAGGGGCAGGATGTTCCCATTTAAAGAGAGGTTCAAAATTATTAAATTGATAATATTTTATCAAGAGCCTTTCAGGGGTAAGATGTGCTTTATCACACCTGGTGACCCAGCTGTGGAATCACTGCCCGCTAAAGGAGGAGAGCTGGGAACAGCCCTGGGGCTGTGTCTGTGCCAGAGGACACAGATCAGGAGGGGTTTAAATTTCAAGGAGGATCTAAAGACGGTGTGAACACTCTCCTGGGCCAAGCCTGAGTGTGGCAGCCCTGGGGAGAGCACAAATAACCCTGGAAATGAAATGCTGCTGGGTCTTGCCTGGCTGTCACATTAGGAACACGAGCTGGTGGCAGTGTTTGGACACTGGACAAGTCTCCATTCACAGGGAGCCACTCCCAGGCTCCTGAGGGCCCCTCAGCCCAGCTGGGCAGCTCAGTGGTCACTGTGGTCACTGTCCCACCACAGCCACGGTGCCCAGGTACCCACGCATGGTTGTGTCCTGTTGTGCCACTCCTGCCCCCATCAGCACACAGAATCCAAATGTTGTTGTTTAGAATAACCTGAGGTTAATTTTGCTCCTGAAAAATCCTGAAATGTTTTCTATCTGAGTTTTGGGAGTGCACAACTCCACTGCTCCAGCTGAGCACTGCCCAGCTCTCTCTGGCCTCTGGATAGATTTATCCACAAAGGTGATTTTCACAACCAAAATGCATCCAAACTGCACTCGATGCATCCCTGAGGGTGTTTGTGACGCCAGATTTGCTTTCTGAAATTGAAATGATGATTGGATTAAAATTAGCAAAAATAATGCATGTGTGTGTAGGGGTGAGACTGAAGGCACAGCTGGAAGGTGCCTCTAATTTAGCTCTCAGAAGAAAATGCCATTACAGATTAAGGGGACTTAATGAAATGTGTGTCTGGGCTGGTTGTGCCAGTTACAAAAATCCTTTTACCATGTAGAAAATAGGGTTTGCTGTAAGTTACTGACCTGAAAGACACCGATGTGCCTGGTCTGGGTCATGAAGCCCCTAAAATGTTGGTGCAGGGAGGTTTTTCCTGAAGGGAAAGCAGCTCCCCTCAGAGAGCGGCCTGCGGGGCCTGTGGGGCCTGTGGGAGGAGCTGTCCCTGGCCTGCCTCCCACAGCCCCTCACACCATGGACTTGGGCCTCTTTCCAGAGGTGTTTAGAGAGGGATGTTTCAGATGTGTCAAACCAATCCTCCTGGAGGTGAGGAAGTGGAATCTCCCTCACTCCCTCACCCAGCCATGCCGGGCCTGCCGTGTTCCAAACCCTTCACAGGCCCTTCTGAGCCCACAGGAACTTTCTTGAGTCTTGTTCCTTTTACAGGCTCTTTTTTTTTTTCCTCATTTTGGAGCCCCCTTTCTGGCCTGGCTCACTGGGCTTTCTCAAACTCAGGTAATTACAGCTATTTTTTAAGGATTTACCATCTCCAGTGACATTGGAATGCTGCTCACCTAGAACAGAGGATGGTGGATGTTGATATTTGAAATTCAGCAGTTTTCACCAGGGAGGGATTCCTTGAAAAAATTGAGGGACTAACAAAATGCCGCAAAATTGGTCTTTTCATGGACAGAAATGCAGGACCAGCTGGTGTTTTCCAAACCACTCCCTGCACAGGTGAGCTCCTCAAGGCCCAGCACGGCTGCTGGGGCAACAATGGGATTTTTTATTGCTGTAAACGGTTTCTCTTGACAAATTCTTGTAGGGAAAACCCACCTGAACTCCAGACTGAGGTTGTGGCAGCCCCATTAGAGGGGTTATGATCCTAAAGAAGGTGGGGATGCTTGGAATGAAAGCAGGACATGGCCAGAGGTTTGCCTCTGCCTCACAGATACCAATTTCTCTCTCACCACAGATACTTAGGAACACACCTGTGATTTAAGAGCACTTTATTGTTCTTTAAGGCTACTTTTAAGTACAAAAAAAAAAGATGGCCTGCCAAACCTTTTTTTTTTTTCCAGGTGAAACAAGGCCACAAAAGAATGGTATATTACAGATTTACAAACACAGAGAGAATCTTTCAAACTGAACTGTAGATAACCTGGCTCTGTGAAGAAACTTCACCACGTCTCGTGATGGTGAGTTCAGTTTAGTGTCCTTCCACCTCCCCCCAACCCTTTGGCTTTCATGACATTGTGGTGTCCAATATTTGTTTTTTACTGGACTTAGCACATTAAATCTTTTTTTATTGCCCTCAAATCCATTTACCTATCTCAGATAAGTAAATGCAACTTTGTAAAAGAGCTATTATTGAAAAATATTAGCTTTAAAAAACATTATCTTATTTGTGTTTACAAAGAAATAGAGGAGTCACATTTTCCACAGAGTCCATCTACAGTATTAGTATTGACTGTTATACTGCTCAGTAGCCTGTAGCAATAACAAACGAGTGGCTATTAATGCTAATGCAGTGTCCTCATAGAATAACTGTGTTCCTGCACTTTTTTACTGTATTACAGACAAATCTACAACAACAAAAAAAAAAAGATCAACTTTTTTCTCCAAACGAACAAAAAAAAAAAAAAGAATGATTACAATAAAGGAAAAGGGAAAAATTAAATAGCTACATATCATTAACAAATTAATTGTTCCTCAAAAAATACCTACAAATTTTCTCTGTACATTCTTTACGCACAGCGTAACGATGGTCTTAAAGTTACCTATATAAAAAAGTGTTCTTTTAACAATCTTCCTACAGAGAGTAGGGTACTGAATGCCAAAGCAAGGAAGCGTTGACTACCCAGTAAAGATGGTAGTGAAATGTGTAAAACTGGGGGGTTCAGGTGTTGGGTTGGGGTTTTTTTGTGTTTTTTTATTCTTTTTTTTAAAGAAAACTGAGCAGCCACCTTCTCACCAAGAGTAAGAGCCAATCTCCCGATCTCTTTCTACCCTGCACCTTTTCCAAATTAAATAGCTTAACTTTAAAAAAAAAACAAACCAAAACAACAACAACAAGGCGTAAAATAAAAGCCACAATGGACCCAATACTGTAACATAGTCCATAATACATCACGTGGAGTTCATCTTCCAACCAGTTCTCACTTCCTACGCTGAGCCCGCCCTTGCAGGGAGCCCAGCATAAAAACCAAGGCCTGGCTGCACCTGTCCTGGGAAGATGGAATGTACTGGGGAGAGAAGTTACACTTAACAAGAAGAAGAGAAGCTCTTAGCACTAGCACAGCTGTGGTTTTATGCCTGCCTCTACTGCCTAATTCCTAGTTAGTAGCTATTCATATAGCAAATGATAATAAATGCAGTAATACCTGGATAAAGTCTCTACTGGAGGAATGTATGCTGCGACTTGGCGTAGGCTGATGGATAGGCTTCAAACAAACAAAAAAAAAACAATAATAAAATAAACAAACTGAAAGATCATCTTTCACAAACTGTAACAATCTGTTGTCCAGCCAAGATCCGTAAGGGTAGCAGTTCCTGCAGCTAGTTCAGGGAGGGGTTTTGGGAAGCAGATCCCTGTGAAGCAGCAGTGCTGCACCAGGCCTGTCCTGAGCTGCCCTCGGTGCTGCTGCCACTAAAGTGAATAGCAAATACAAATATTATAGAGTACAACTGTACCAGCAGTAAGTATATCTAGGGTTGTTACTGACAAAAATAAACTAATTCTGAAGAGAAGCTAATAAGTATTATGTATTCTTACTGTCTATACATTAATAGATACCAGCTATTTTTCATAAAACATGCATCGTTAAGCACTATGGAACCCTCCAACCTCAGCTCTAGTCTAACAAACTGCAGTGTTTAGGAAAAAAATGCCCGTGTTCTGTAAATTATGCAGTCCAGTTGCAAGCACTAAGCACCTGAAATCTAAAGAGAGAAAGACCTATAACCTGTATGAGACTTCCCCTTCCGAAAGCTGTTTTGCTCTAAGAAAAAAGATATCAAACTGATAGAAATGTCATCCTTAAACCCTTTTTTCAGCAGTTTGCCCTCAAAATATTAACCTCTTCCAGAAAGTTGCTGTGCAACTTCAGTCCTCCTCCAATAGTGCAAATCATACATGACAGTTCTTTTCAAGTATATACATACAAAATTACTTCACAGAGGGAAAAAAAAAAAATTAAAAAAGCAATGTAAGCAAACCAGACAAATTCTAGTCTTGAGAAGCTAAGAAAAGCAAAAAAAAAAGCACTTGGGTCAACCAACTAAGTGTAATGGCTTTTGTGGATTAGCGTGCATTATTTTTTTTAAGGGGCAGCAGATTTGCATCAGAGGTTTCTTTGGTAATTGAGGCAGGAGAAAAAAGGATGCTACATCGTATGAATCTTTATGAAATAGTTCCTGCTATCGTCTTTAAGGGCACCCTTTTACAAAAAAACAACAACAAAGTGAGTACACAAAAACGTGTGTTGAAAACTAAGCTCCCTTCCCCCACCACTATCGAAGCACTGTTCCAAGCTCAGTCAAACCATGCAGAATTCACAACGGGAAGGGTCCTGTCCTCAGGAGACCACGGAAGGAGAGTGATTGTGGTTGACCATGTGGGAGGAAGGGGACGCCTGGCCCCGCCGCGACGCCGGCTCGGGGCTGCCGGCCACGCCGTCCTTGGCAGCCTTGATCTGCAGCCACGTGTCCCCCAGTGCTTTGGCAAAGTGATCATCCACTGAGCCCGTGATGGACACCGAGTTCGCCACCGGCTCGGGCTCCTTGTAGTTCTTGCCGAGGCTCCTGCGGAAGTGCTCCTCCACCACCGGGTCACACGCAGTGGTGGCTGTGGGGACAGAGGCACAGGGGCAGGGGTTAAACCCTGGCACTGAGCATGCACCCACAGCCTGCACTTCATCCTGTTCTCTGTCACAGAGCCTTGGAATGGCTTGGCTTGGAAGGGGCTTGAAGCCCATTCCATTCATTCCACCCTCTGCCATGTGGGACACCTTCCACTGTCCCAGGCTGCTCCAAGCCCCGTCCAGCCTGGCCTGGGACACTGCCAGGGATCCAGGGGCAGCCACAGCTTCTCTGGGAATTCCAGCCCCTCCCCACCCTCACAGGGAACAATTCCTTCCCAATATCCCACACCTAACCCTGCCCTCTTGCACAGGAAGCCATTCCCCTTGTCCCATCACTCCATCCGTTGTCCCCAGTCCCTCTCCAGCTCTCCTGGAGCCCTATCAGAACTGGAAGGCGCTCTAAGTTCTCCCCAGGGCCTTCTCCTCTCCAGACTGAACACTGTCCCATCTCTCCCAGCCTTCCTCCAGAGCAGGGGGGCTCCAGCCCCCAAGCATTTCCCCTGTGGCTTCATGCCCTGTCACTGCAAGCCCCTGTCACACAGATGGCCTTACCCACACCCTTAGAGACCTGGGAGTGAAAGGGGTGGGGAAGAAGGAGTTAAAATGAAAAAAAACCCAACAGGAGTTAAGTGTTTTTGCATTTCCCTGACCTGCAACAGGTGAGCATTTATATATAATTGTATTTCTCCCTCAGGCTACCAACAGCTCCAGCTCCAATTCTATGGAAACCTTCTCCCAAAACAATCACACAGAACTTATATTTAGGCTTAAATGGAATTAATGATGTAAACAGTTGTTTAAAATCAGCTCCCAAGCCTGCTGATAGCAGTCAGGTGTGAGGAGACCTCATCCTGAATTGCAGCATGCCAAAAGCTGAGCTCAGGGTTTCATCTTACCCCACACACTTGTGCTGGGAGCAGTCAGAACTAAATGAACCATGAGCACTGCAGTAAGTGCTGTAAGACTATTACAAGAGCATTAAAAGACACGTTTTGAACAAGAACTGTAGGAATTCCTCAGACTAAACATAAGAACACTGCAGTTCTACAATTTAGAATCAGGATTATCTTTCCAAAAACTTGGAAACTGTTGGGATCCGTGGCACAGCCCCCCTGCTTGATCCTACAGCAATGCTTGATTGATCCTAAAATAACCATGAGTGTCATGCATGGACATCTCTTCACCTGCCAGGACACAAATCTTTTTTGGAAACATCCACCCCTGTGTTCCCATGGGCACTGGAGCAGCTCTCCTGGGACCAGGAGCACCAGTTTGTGAGAGTTTGTAAAATCTGAGATCCCCAATGATTGATTTCTCCAAGAGTCTAAGGGTCTCCTTCAGCTCCCAGTTGTAGTTATCAACAGCACACTGATCTTTAGAAAAATAAAAAAATACTATTAATAATAAAAAAATAAATGATTACCAAAAATACTAATAATCACTATGGGCTTTAGGGGTTGCTTTGTGGGTTGCTGCCTACATCATGCTGGTATTGATCCATGGACACATCCTGCATTTTGGCAATGCTGCAAGTTAAAGCTCTGTCCCAGCAGGTAAAGGACTTGCAGGAAAGGGCTGAGCCTCCCCTGTGCTCTGTGCAGGGACAGTGAACACAAACAGGCCAGGTGTCCCAGCAAAGGGCTGAGCCTCCCCTCTGCTCTGTGGGTAGAGACAGTGAACACAAACAGCCCAGCTCTCCCAGCAAGGACTGCCTGAGCAGATTTCATGAGCAGTACCAGCTCCACAGAAGGCAGAAAGCTAAAGCTGCCTGCCTGGGTTGCTGTAGCAACTGCCCTCCAAAGGTTTTTGTGCTCCCCATGCAGAGCAGGGTGGAGGCTACGGGCTTTGGAAGGGGATTTGTGGCTGCAGGAAAGATTTCTGCGACTGCAGCTGAATCACAAGAGTCTCCTGGCTATTGAGGGAGCAGGGGAACTGCAGCTCCTAAAATAAAAGTGTGGGGGGATCTGCTGGCCCTGGCTGCTGGACTAAAATAAAACATAATGACTGATTTGTCTGTGTGGGGTGCTTGTTTGTTTTTTTTTAATTTTTCAAAACAAGAAGCAAGAACACCTCTCTCCCCCTAATCCTGCATCGGTACTTCGTGCTGTGGCACAGGATGGGGGGACAAAGGGGTGTCCATTGTTTCCCCTCCTTTTCTCCCTGTGGATGTGGGCACAGTGAGAGCATCCTGCTGTGCTGGGACCCAGGGAGGGCAGTTTGGGGGTGGCACTTACAGCTGGAGGGTCTCCTGTAGGCAGCCCCCGAGCAGGCGCTGTGGGCGATGGGGCAGTGGGACAGGTTGCAGTTGCGGTTGTTGGCAGAAGCACAGGTGATCACAGAGGGACGGTTCTGCAGGGGACACAAGCACAGTGGCACACTCAACAGGAGCAATGAAACCCACTTCATCTTAACCCCAAAAACACTCTGTTCTTTCTTTGATTGAAAATAAAAACCCACATCACGTTTACGTAACACTTCTTGTTACTGCAGTCAACAGAAAAAAGGCAGTGTGAAAGCAAATCTTAAAGGTGATTTTACACTGATTGTTGCAACTTCACAGCCACAACAATTAAACCCATAAACTATCCACATCGTATTAAACTCCTAAATATACAGTTATTTCTTTAATTGAAAATAAAAATCCATATTGTGTTTCCATTGAGGTTTTTGTGGACAGAAAAAGGGCAGTGTGAAAGTAAATCTTAAAAGTGAGTGATTGTTGCTACTTCACAGCCATGGTAATTAAATCCATAAACTATCCATTTCATATTACACCCCTAAATATTCAGCTGTTTCTTTGATTAAAAATAAAATCCACATTGCATTTCCACAGAGGTTCTTGTTACTTCAGTGAACAGAAAAAGGGCAATGTAAATGCAAATTGCTGCAACTTCACAGCCCCAATAATTTAAAGCCATAAACTATCCAATTCATTTAAAACCCCCAAGTATCCTTATTTTTTTTATTAAAAATAAAATCTACATGGCATTTCCACAGAGGTTCTTGTGAACAGAAAAAGGGCAGTGTGCAAGCAAATCTTAAAAATGATTTTACAGTGATTGTGGCAACTTCACAGAGTTCCACATGCAGCACTAAATGCCAACACATGAAATGTTTGTTTCATTCCATGGCCACACATAGGAGGGTTCTGCAGATTTTCCAGGTATTTGTTGTCTTGCTGTTATAATTTTTATTCAGAAGTTGAGTTTTCCTGGCCCCACCCCTGTATTCCATAGTGCATCCTAATCCCATATGAACAACTCTGAGCCAGTCTAGACAACAAATCCTTCCTGCTGGAATTCACCTGCCTTTCCAGCAGGTGAATTAATTCATACTCAATACTTAATTAACATCATTATTATTCTCAGCACATGCAAACTCCCCATTCACAGCTACATTACAACATCACAACGGTACCATCTATACTTTAGGTGTAACGATAAAGTACTCATTTCATGGTTGTTTACTATGGAAATTTACACTGAAACGAGGCCCTGGGAAAAGAAATGTCCCAGTTTCTGCAGGTGGCTGAAGGGAAATAACACAGGTATTGGAATAAATTTCATCTATTGGATGATGCAAGGATTATACTCAATGCAAACTAATTAGTAAGTGTCCAAAAGATTAACAGAATTGATGTCATTTAATTTCTTGGCCATTTTACGAAATTTTACCCACAAAAAAATCACCAGACAAAGTCAGTGACAAAGGAGGGGATTTTCCTTCTTTAGGAAGAGTAAGAACAAGGCCAGTGATAAAAAAGCTGAGCTTTCCAGGGAGGTTTAACATGAATTTTGCCAGGACACAACAGCAATGAGGTTATTTACATCTTACTGCACTGGCAGCAAGGTTAAAAAAAGTAAATAAATTAAAAACAAAAGAATAATTTCATTTTTGTGTTAGCAGTTCACATGTGGGAGTCATTATTGTCTGTAGGGGCCAGGATTCTGTGCCTCTCTGAAGTGGTTTTTGAGAAAGGCACATATTTAATTCTCTTCAGAAGAGAGTTCTGGACATGGAGGAGGTGGGAAGCAGAGACAGACAGGTTGTGTGTGTACAGAATATAAAAACTTACAAAAATTACTGAGATAAATTGAGAATTTAGTACCAATCACTGTCTGCACCAGCTGAATAATCCTGTCCTGCTGCAAATAAAGTGTTTTCTTCCCATCTATTTTATTAGAAACAGAGTAAGATGAAATCTCATCCAACATGTTAAACAAGAAATCATCAAACCAGGATTTCTTTTTTTCAGTACACTTTTTATTTTGTATGATTTCTATTCAGTGCTCTTAGCAAGGCCTTGCCTCAACATTTTCCCCAGAAAAATGATTGTAATCTGATTTCAAATGTCAAAGAGAGCAGAAGAGAGGGATCAAGGCAAGGAAGAGCTTGAACCTGGGCCAGTTTAATTTCTCAGTGCTGCAGCTCAGTTCTTGTGCTTTGTCTCTCCACTTGTAGGAGGGACAAAATATGAAAACTGTTCTTGCCTAACCTGCAGAGATGGCTCAGCTTCAGCACTTCTGAAGAAAAACAAATGCCATGTGCAAGATGGCAAACCAAAGAACAACCAACAAAAAAACCTTACCAACCACTCCAGCTCATGGAAATAGGGCAGAAAATAATCCAAACTAATGACTTGGCTTTAGGAAAAGGGAATTAGTGCTACAACATTGCTCTGAACAATGCAGCAAATGCTTTTGGCTGGCTAAAACTAAGATCATTCAGTGTCAAATTGTCTCTTGTGTGCTGCACCCCTTCTTGAGGGTGGGGAGAGCAGGGAGGGGAGCACAGAGGGATCACAAGGAGGGGCACAGGTGATGCACCCAGGCACTGCCTAGCAGGTGCTGGAGCCTCCCTGAACTACACTCTGAATTCCCAGGTAAAACACATGTATTTCTAAATAAAACTCATGTATTCCTAAATAAAACTCATATATTCCTAAATAAAACTCATGTATTCCCAAGTACAACACATGCATTCCTAAATACAACACATGCATTCCTAAATACAACTCAGCATATATTCCCAGTTAAAACTCATGTATTCCCAGTTAAAACACACGTATTCCTAAATACAATACATGCATTCCCAAGCTGGGTAATGTCCCAATGAATGTCCCAATGAGCTGTGACATTCTGTGCATTTTTAAACCCGCCCTTGCCCCAGGAGCAGCCTCTCCTCCCCGCAGGCTGCAGTTCCATGCCGGAGCCCTCCCCGTGCCCCGGGGGGATGATGCCCTACCTGCTGCCGCTCCACGCTGCTCAGGCTGGGGGAGATGCCGACGGTCCTGGCTGCATCCACGCTGTTTTTGGTCAGTGCGAGGGGCTGCTCCATGCTCAGGCTGGGGATGGAGGCGTACATGTGGTTGGCGTGGAGGCTCATGGTGGGGGCAGCCGCCCGCTCGATGGGGCTGCGGCTCCGCTCGCGGTGCTCCTTGCGGTAATCCCCGTTGGCAGGCTTGCTTCTGGCAGGGGACAGAACGGGGAAAAGGGATTATTGGTGCGGTTCCAGGCTGACCTGGGTGGAATCCCCCAGTGGGATACCCCAAGAGAAGCAACCCCCCACATCTGCCAGCTCTGCCAACCAGCATCTCTCTCCAGCCCAGAATTTCTTCAGATACTCATCCAAGAAACAACTTTAAGATCAGACCGCCCCCACCCTTTACCATACTACTAATCCCAGTCCATCTAACACTGTAATATTCTCTAAGTATTGCTGAAGCCCAAGGGAAGTTTATTTTACTGAAAAGATATGGCTGGTATCAGCAAAAATGCAGGGAGTCAAGGCAGAAAGCAAAATTTTCAGAGGAGAAAATGAAGGAAAAGCAAACTACACTGCACTTATCTCAGACTCATTTAATTACAACTGCTCTCACAGCAACAGAATTGTCATTGAAGGCAAACCAGTGACTGAAGGGAAAAGCACTTCCCTCATCACCAGGTGAACTGGGCATCCCCAGCAGCCTGGAATCAGCAGTGCTGCAGGAGCTCACACACTGCACTGACCGGGGAACAGCAAATTCCAGCTGCAAAAGCACCAGAGGAGACCACTGGCTCTGTGGAAAATAAAAATAACAACCTGGCTTTAGACCATTCTTGAGCACCAGTGAAATGCCCTCTGTGTCCTGTCTGTTAAGTGTGTGAAATTCAAGGTGGTTTCCCCCCGTCTTTTAAAGCCTATCATAGCAAATTAATATGTAGGAGCAATCTTTAAAAATGTCCTGATGCTGGGGAGAGACACAAAAGGAACCAATATTCAGTGTTGAAGTCAGTTACCAGTTCAAAAAGCTACTGCTTATTTCAGTGTCTGAGGAAATCTCTCCACAAGCAAGGCTGAGGGAGAATGTCCTGCCAACAGAGGGAAATAAGGAGCCCCCAAAACACCCACACGGGGTGTGGGGATGTCCCATGGGGATCCTGCCCAGCCCTAAAACCTTTAGCTTTAACAGCATCCCCTGGCCATGGATTCCAGGCTTTCCACGACGTACTTTAAAGTACCTTTTCTTCACAGGCTCTTTTTGTTTCTTTTTAACCTAAAATCCAATGGCTAGGGCTGCTCTTGCCCTGACACCCGGATTAAGAGAGAGACAAAGCCATTGCTCCCCTCTCATCATCTTCATGCCACTCCCAAGTTCATCTCCTCAACAACCTTTTATTCCAAATAAAATCATTCACATAAAGATTTTTTCAAATAAAACCTGTTCCTGTACCTTTGTCATCTTTGTGGTCCCTGGCAGGTGAGAGCTGAAAGTGACCTTTCTGCAGATCTCTGCTGCATTCAGGAACAGCACCTCGGCTCAACTACTGACAATTCCTCAGTGCTGTTCCTCAGCTTGCTCAAGAGTCAAAATTACTGCTCATGACTCAAATTTCAGTTCATTTTTCATGGTAGAAGCTGGGTTAGCATGATGCCAGGCAAGCAGTGACTTGGGAAGCTCAGGACACAGGGACTCTGTGCCAAATTCCCCTGGCAGGCTGGCCAGGGAAGAGCCAGCAGCACAACAATTCAGACTGTAACCCCCTGCATCCTCTGCTCTGCCCCCCATCCAAGCTTGGCCCCTTTCACTAATTACAAATTAATAGCTGCAGATTAGGAGAATCCACCGTAAAATCCAACCGTGGAGGTTTCACAGCTGGTCCTGAGTGTTCCCCAAGCCCCTTTTCCAGGCTGGATGTGAGCAGCAGCTCACAATTCCCCAGTGAATCCCTGGCCCAGCACTGGCCCAGCTCAATTCCAGGAGAATTCAATTGCAGGAGAGTTTGGAATTGCAGCGTTCTGAGCTAATGACTGATGCAAATGTGAATTAATGGCAGCACAAGGGGCTCTATATTTAACATCCAGTAGCTGCTCTTGGATTACAGCATGGAAACAGCTCCTGGACATGGAATGATCCCACCCCAGCCCTGAGCAAGCAGGCAGGAGCCTCACACAGCCCGGACAAAGCCTGGCATATCCTGGGAAACCACCAAAAACCAGGGCTAAAATCACTGTTTAGTTCTTGGTGCTGCAGTGCAGAACCTCTGGTGGCTGCAAGCCAAATCCTCACTTTTCAATTAAATATTAGCTGGGCTACTACCATTAAAATTACGATTTGGAAGCTGCAAATCCACCGACAGCCCCAGGAGATTCTTACTTTTCATTGTCTCAGAGAAAAACAAAATCTCTAGTCAGAATTATTCTGTTTGTTTTAGTAAGCACAAGCTGATTTTCAAAGCAAAAATTTTGTTTACTCCCCCAAAAATGAAACAAAACATGCACCTAGCACCAGTTATTTGGGGTGTTTCGTCTTAGAACTCCCTTTTCAACAACTTAGTGTTGTATTTACAGGGGGTGGGGCTGTCAAGTGACCACTGATGAACAAATTTACTGAAATTCTCCAGCAAAATAAATTTTCCATTTTACATAACAGCGCTTATTTTACTCATCTTCACTTTAAATGAAGAGTCACAGCCCTAAATATTGTTGAACTGGTAGGTTTTCTGCCAAAAAAACCCAGCAAACCAACAACAACAACAACAAAACCCAAACAAAAACTCAATCCTAACAAACATTATAACACCGAAAAACCCAACAAAAATTTTCCCTGAAGATTTTTGGAAGAAAGGACCAAAAATCTGGGCAATGGGATCAACTTGTCTCCAAGAACAAGCACAGCAGGCAGACCTTCCCTAAAGACACCTAAAATTATTCAGCTATCTCAGCTATCTCAGCAGGCCACACCCCAAATAATTCCCTCTTCCCAAATTAGAATAACTCCTCTTCCGGGCAGGGAACAGGTTATATCCACTCCCTAAAAATGCTCTCCTCAATCCATCCACCTTCAACTCATACTATCTCTGGAAAAAAATGAAGATTCTACTTCCACTTCAGATAATATTTCTTCTGGAAATGTTCCAGCACTCTGTAGGACAGCACCATGAAAGCTCTGCCCTGGTGAAAATACAGCAGCATTTGTGAATCCCTCCTATTCACATATAAATAGCAAATCCTACAGGAACTGACTCCACTTGTCAGACAATTGTAAGATTATTTATAGGGCATTCATCATTCATCATATTTAGTTTAGAATGTTACATCAAAAGTAATTTTCTATCGAAAGTCTGTTGTTGTTATTATTATCATGATGCTGACGATTCTTGTTTTGCTATTGAAGACTTTATCTGAAGGGGCAATCGGAAGATAAGTGTGTGAAGATAATCATATTTCACTCAAGTCCACGAGCTCAAACATTCCACACACTCTGGACAAGTTCATCCCAACTCAAACATAAGGGCCCAAAATCACAAAGGAGGATTTCTGACCAGGCTTGAAAAAGAACTTAAAAATACATACTACAAACAAATCCAGCTGTCCAAACAGCTTTGCCATCCCTGGACTCCACTTGGTCTCAGAAACCAGAATATTTTACCAACCCTGAGTCCATAAACAGTGGGGGAGATGCCAGCACAATTCCAGTGCTGAAAATCCAGTAATTCCCATGGGTGAGCCCAGAGCAGAGCCAGGCACAGGAATCCATGCCCAGCACTCCTCCTCCCTACCAACAGCTACTTCCAGCTTTATTTTAGCAAAATCAGACACGATCCCAACCTCCACTGAATTTGTCCAATCCTTAAAAACTTTAAACATTCTTTTCCAGCTGCTGCCCAGTGAATCAGAGCACTTACCAAGCATCACATGCTGGCGTGGCTGTCACCAAAGCCACACACATGCCGTTGTCCCAGGCCTGCTGAGAGCAGCTCCAGGCTGGATAAATCCCCGTGTTCCCAGGGTTTTGTGCAGCAGAACCTTCAGCCGAGGCTGCTGAGCTCTCGCTGGCACCGCCAGGGGGGAATTCACAGCCGGCCCGCAGCAACAGGCGGCCTCTGCCAGCTGCTGCAGGAAAAGGGAAAAAAGAGGCCCACGAAGGGGACAGAGCTGCTCTCACTTCCAGCCTGCAGAGCTTCAGGAGCTGCTGCCAAAAGCATTACTGCACCTCCGAGGCAAGAAATCACAGACGCCTCACGCTCCCCCTGGCAGGACCCGAGCTCTGCCTTCAAATAGTTGTCCAGAGGAGACTTTCACCCCACAAAGAACAACTGCCCCCTTTTCTTCACACAAACACCATGCACTGTTAAAGAGCAAACTCTGCAACCTAATTCCAGAATTATTCGAATATTTTCAGCATCTTTTTACTATTTGTTTTCCAACATCTTTAACTGTCTTGAACAAGCACCCCCTTTCCTTCAAACACAGTGCATTGCTTAACAGCAAACCTGCATTTCTGCAACCTAATTCCACCATGATTTGAGGATTTTCAGCATCTTTAGATTTGTTTTCCAACATCTTATACTGTCTCAAACAACCACCCCCTTTTCTTCACACAAATACAATAAATTGCTTAAGAGCAAACTTTCGTTTCTGCAACCTAATTCCACTATGATTTGAACATTTTCAGCATCTTTATACTATTTGTTTTCCAACATCTTATACTGTCTTGAACAACCACCCCCTCTTTCTTCAAACACAATTCATTGTTAAAGAACAAACTTTCATTTCTGCAGCCTAATTCTGATATGATTTGAACATCTTCAGCATCTTTATGTTTCTTTTCCAACATCTTTTACTGTCTTTATTCACTAAGTCTGAAAGAGGGCAACTGCTTTTGTTAAAGGCTTTCTAACCCACTGATACAGAATATCTGCATCATTTCCTGCAAAAGTATCTCCTTGCACACATTAATTCTCTTACTGTGAGGTGGGAAAACCAGAATTTAGGGTGGTATTTCAAAGTAAAATCATATATATCCAGAGGGAAAAACCCTGAGAGTTCCTTACTCAGAATTTTTAAGCAATAGAAATTCACTAAACAAACAAACAAACAAAAAGCCCAACAAAACCTGAAAGCAGCAGCAATTTGCTCTGAGTGTCAGCCAATTATCTGAAGTGTTCATAACATGAGAAAACACTCCAAGCAGCCCAATGCCTTCCTGAATGATTGTCATCTAAATACATCACCTCTTCCCATCCCACTTCAGCAGTTCCTTTGAGCAGCCTTTTCCTTTTCTGGCTCAGCTCTCCATCCTCAAACTTCTTGTTTTTGCAAATCCTTGTTTTTGCAGGAATCTCTCCTGCCACAGAACCAGGTATGGTTTCCTGACAAAGAGAACAGACACCCTCCCTCAAAGGAAAGAGCTTTAAGTCTAAACCATTGAAAAAAAACACTAAAAATAAATGGGATGATCTTACATATAAACAAACACAAGTCAGACTTTCTATATTTATCCTCACCAAACCAGATTTTCAGAGATAAACCTTGGAGCAGACAGTTACTTGCGAATGGGATCAACCAGGAGAACAGATTTCACAGTAAAAGAAAGGAATCAATAAGAAGCTGTGAAATGCACAAAGGAGTGTCCCATTACAGCCTGCACCAAGCACAAATATTCAGATACAGCTGAATTTCCCTTCCTGAAGGTTTAATATTCTCAAGTATGAAAGAATGCAAGAGAACCACATGATGTAAGACCTCAGCCCAAAGCCAAAGCCACAGAACTGAAATCTAAATCTAATGTACAGTAAAATCAATTAACACAATCTCAGATTCTACTCATTTTTCTCACAGGATTTTTTTTTTTAATGTTTGGCCATCCTTCCTCCCAACACTCACAGGATTGTTTGAAAAGATAGCACTGGTCGCTTTGTAACAGCAAAACGCCAACAAAATTGTAACTTATAATTTTAACTTATTTTAACTTATAATACCCAGGAAATGGTAAGAAGTGATGTGACTAATATTGCTGAGGTAGCTTTAATATGAACTAGGCTGTTAAGAAAATTGTAAAAATCATAAATAGCTCAAAAAGTGGAGCTAGAACAAGAGAAGGCTCCAGATTTCAGTATTACCACAACAAGTGTCTAGGTATAAATGAATATTGCAGTAATCATAAGAAGTTTCCTAAAATGCACAGTGATTTCTGGAGAATAAACACAACCCCTTTTTCACATTCTCAAGTTTTGTTTAACTCTTTCTAGGTGGGACCCAGCAGCTGAGCTCCCATCAGGTTCAACTTTCTTTTCAAGGATTGAGGGCAAGAAGTTTCCAGCCTGCCACCAACCCCATCAGTCCAAGAGGAGAAACTTTTTGATCCTCTAAGCTGCACCAGGGCATCTCTGGCTTCCTTGTCCAACTCCTGCCTAGGAACAGAGCAGCTCTTGGAAAGGAGGCAGGACAAGGAACCAACCCTTTGGGATTTATCCATCAGCCATCTCTCCTGAACTCTCTCTTCAAAAAACAACAGCAGCTCCAGCTGCCTCTGGAAAATCCAGCACTAGAAAAATGCTTCATGGAAGTATTCTTTCTGCCAGCTGTGAAGAGCAAATGACAGAAGATGAGTTTGGGAAGCTGAGAAAGGCCCTGCAGAGGATGTGGTCTGTCTCTGGGAGATGCTGCTACTGCACTTTGGAGAGCATTTTTTTGGATAGCAATTCCAAACTGCAAAAACTCAGACATATCAAAGCGTGCCAGAAACGCCATCCTGCAGCTGCCAGTGCAGCCCAGAACTCAGGTTTCCTTTCTAGCTCAAAAGTGAACTCTGCAGAAGCCACAGAGAAGCTGGGTGTTTTGAGGCACCTGGGGCAGTCAAACAAAGCTGGGGGAAGCAGAGCAAGGCAGGATCCTGCAGGCACCGGGATGAACAGGACGGGGTCTAGAACAGCAAATCACTGCTGGAAGGAAAACTAAAACTATCCCTGCACAACCCTGAGCTGCTGCAAGTCCTTAAGGCACTTTGGATGCTTGGAGAAGAGAACTTCCAGGATGATAAAAGCATGAGGTAAAAGAGACACTCCAAATTTCTGATAAGCAGGAAGGAAAAGCTGAGTGTAGGGAAAAGGCTCAGAGACTTCCATGGAAACAGCTCCAAGGCCAGAGGGGTCAGAGGGACAGATTCTGTAACAGGATTTATTTGTACCCACTGCAGTGCCCACCCAACCACCTCTGGCGCACATTTCCCCCTGCACTCTACCCATCCATCGCAGGGGTCACGTGCAGCTTTTATAATTCCTTTTGAAGTCCAACTTGGCACATGCAATGAGCCTTTTATGCCCAGCCCTTGGAAAATACAGTAAAAACTATTTATGATCACCCAGAGAACAGCACGGGCCGATGTCAGGGGAAAGGCTGCACATCAAATGCAGCAGTGGGTCATGTCCCAGGGCACCAGCATCAGCCACGGGCACTCAGCACCGCCAGGGCACCTCAGGCTCTGGGAAAACCTGCTGGGGTTCAAAGAAATCAAAAATGCCAGTTGTGCTCTCTTAAATGATTCACTGCATTGTTCCTCACCATATTTTCTACTTTTTTTTATTTGGAAAAAAAAAATACTTTTGATCATCACTCAATGCCTGGCATGGAACTGGTTTTGTAAAAGTGAGTACCAGTTTAAATCAATCCATGAACCCCAAATTGTCACAAGTCTGTGGGATTTTACGTAGTTCCACCACCTAAAAACTGCATCAGGTTGAATCTTACAGCAGAGGAGCAGATTAATAATTTTCTTCAAATAGGTGGTATGGAAAGTAAAAGACATCAACAGCATGAGCATGGCTAGTTTATTTGGTGAGAGCTTTAACAAGACAAACCAGCCTCTGAAAATAAGGTCACAGTGCTGGAATTCACTGTGCCAAACCATCAGGGGAAAATGGGACTACTCAGCCTTCCCCTCCAGCTTCAGTGGGTCTGATGAGAAAGAGGGAAAAGGGCCTGGGATCCTTAAAACTTACAAATTATGGTCTCTATCCATCAGATACACACTGTAACATTAGCTGAGATGAAACAGGAAAAGCTGAGAAACTACAATAATTCACCTCCAGAGTTTCAAAAATTCTCCAAAAACCCCAGGCTCTTTAGGCCTTTAGACCAAGAGCAGTGTTTAAACAACTGGGTTTAAGAAATTGGACTTTTTTTCACAGGCTGTTTTAAAGAAGGAATAAACATTTCATTGAAAGTTTATTGCAACTGTTTGTAATTGCTAATAAAATCAGAATTACTGAAAACTCTAGAAGCACTATAAATACAGTAACAGTTGTATATGGCACAACTATTCAGACCAATATAGTAAAATATTTCCTTGAAAAGCTGGTAACCAAATGCACCCCAGCCAGCAGCAGCAGCTGAGTGTTCAGAGGGCATTTCTGTAGCTCAGAAATCTCTGCAATCAACAGTCTCCTCTCACAGCAGCTTCTGGTTTAAGGGAGACCTAATTAGAAAAGTAAATCACAAGTAAAAATGTTTGGGGATTTTGCTTGCTCCCTTTTGAAGGTGTTGGTTTGTGAATTATGACAGTGAATGATTAGAAATGTGAGGAAGGTTTATGAGGCATCACTTGGGCAGCAGAACATCAGTCCTGTCAGTCATACCAGTCATGTCCACATGGCTCACTGGGATCCACCCACACCTAACACCACCAGTTATGGGTCATTCACTAAAGACCTGGACTTGATCCTTGTGGGTCCATTTCAACTCAGAATATTCTGTGGTTCTGTGGCCCACCCACACTGGGGGCACTGGGCTCATCCACACGGGGTCCATCCACAACGGGACCCATCCACTTCGGGATTCATTCACACCAGGATCCACCTGTACACATGGGATCTGCCTCCACAGAATTCCCTCTGGGGAAGGCGACCCCATCACTGGGATCAAACCAGATCCCAATGGCAGCAAAGCCCTTTTATTTCTCTCCTCTTTCTTTCAGGAGAAACCTCAAAGCAACCCAGCCCCAGCCCTGCACAGCCCAGCCTCGGGGCATCCCACAGCCCCTGCTCAAGGATTCCCAGGGATTCCTCAGCTTCCTCCCCCAGATCACTATTTGGGAATTCCATGAGTCTGCCAGCACCTGACAGTGCTGCAGGAAGGAGTTAAAGCTGCCAGGCTGTGCTGCCATCCCACAGCACCAGCCCCGAGAGCCTGGGGAACAAAACTCCTGATTCAAGTAGAAATTAACGTAAGGTTTTCTTCCAAACCTTACCCTCACACAGTCATTGACTATAGCAACCGTGTCCATAACATTCCCATTCTCCAGAGCGCAACTTTCTAGTAAAAGGCACATCTGTCAAACTGCAGGAAACATCCGGGAAAATGGTTCAACAGAAAGAAGTGAGATGAAACCTTTGTTTCCATGGGGTTGGATATACATCCAGAGTATGTTTGCAAAGGTTACTGGTTCTTTTCTGGCCTCCTGCTGAGATCTCAGGCTTTTGGATTGGTGCTGAATTTCACCCCATGTAGATACAGGATGATTCACACTATGTAAAACTTTGCTTTTACCCTGGGGTAAAATATCCAACACCAGGCCTGGAGGGATTCCCCATTCATTTCAGAGCTGGACTCAATGATCCTTGTGGTCCTTTCCAGCTCAGAATATTCTGTGATCCTGTGGTTGCCATTCCATCCCTGAGTGCACAGGACCCTAGATGCCTTCCCTAAGTAGGTGATCAAACCCCTTCTGTGCAGCAATAACACAGCTTTTCCCCTCGAGAGGCAGCTTGGAGCCTTGCCACACCATGGAAGGGTCATGCTCCTCCACAGAAGATGGAAAATGAAAGTGGAAAACATGATATCAAAGCAGAAATCTGGAGCTGGCAAACAAACCCCTTCTGTCTGCAAGTGGAGGAGACACCTGAGCTAACACTGCCTGGTTTTTCAAGCAGCTCAACATCTACCCAAATTTTGACAGATAGGTCTTTCTATGAGGTACTGATAAGCTATCAATCAAATTGCTTTTAGCTCTGAAACTGTTCCTAACAAACCTTTCACATGTGCTTCAACTGAAAGGGGCTGGAGTGCTTTCTGAAATTCCCTCTTGGTTAAGAACTGCAAAACTCTGTTAAATATTAACTCAGATATGGTGGCTCTTTCAAGTCTGTATCTGAAGGTTCAATTTAACGTACATTTCTTGAAAACAATTAAGGATAATTTTGTGTGGTGTGTGATCTCCATTAATAAATAAGAAAAGATGTCTGATTCACTCCATCATTCAAGCAACGCAGACAAGAAAGGAAAAAAAATTAAATTAGGAGAAGCAGTTTGAATCCTTTGTACACTTAATCAACAGGAGCCACATTGCCTCGGTTCCACTGAGGAGCTCAGCTCCAACAGGACTGCTCTGAGAGCCCCAGGTGAACCCCAAAATCCTTCAAGGACACATTTGTGACGAGGATAGTGTGAAGGCTTCACTCAGCAGATGAGAGACACTTTGGGTGTTCTGAACTGTGTGCTGGAGTTTTTTTTCCCCAACCCCAACTTGTCACAATAAAATGACACTGAAAACATATTTCTCAATATCACATGAAGTTTGGAACCCAAAGAGCAGCAGTTGCAGCAAAGAGCTTCTCTGACAACTCCCATGCTACCTCTGAGAGCCAGCTCTGCATCTTTTCAAGCCCTGCTGGAGCCAGGCTCCTCCACAACAGGGACCTGATTTTCTGCAGAACATTTCCACCCTGTGTTCTCAGCCAAGCTAAGGAGGAAGATGACAGAGTCCTCCTCTAATGAGGAACCTTATTTAGTCAATATTTTAAATCTTACTCAAAATTTCTCCCTCTAAGCAAATCTCAGCTTGATGAAGATGAAGCTGAGCCTGCTCTGAGCAGCAGGTTGGATGAAATGGTCCGTTCTAACCTGAATTATTCCACAGTCTTCAAATACAGGTAACTTTTAGGACACATTTTTTTGAAGGATGCCCCAGTAATTTCCATCACAGTGTCATTAAAGCAGCAAACGCTTTAACAACGCTTGGATATTCGTGGTAAAAAGCTTGTGGTGTGAGGCAGCTTCAGGAGTGTTTTGGGTGGGACTGACATCATTCTTCAGTGTAACAAAAGTGAAGACACAGCCCACAATGTGAGGAGTCTGAAACTACACATCAGTTTACATGACACATATTAAAGTAACTTATTCTTGTGCAGACCTTTTATTAAAAGAAAAAGCCAAATTATTTACCACACAAACCAAGAAACAATCATTCCCCAGGCTTCACAGCTGCGAACATTTTGCCGTAGGAAGATTTTTATATAGAAATTAATTGTCATGGCAATCCTAATGCCACCAAACCAAATGGGAACGAGGGGAAAATTCCCCATGCACAAGCCTGTTCGTCCCAAACCCCAGCTTCCAGGCTGACGTACTCCATACAGGAGAACAAAAATAATGGTCCCCGGATGAATTCCAAAGGACATTTCTTTGGAAGGGGCAGCGCTGTGCCCGCTGGCCCGGCTGGGGACTCTTAGGGCGGCGGGGAGGCCGGGACAAGGCGGCCTTTGTGTGCCCAGGAACC
>VZTZ01007255.1:0-20505 GCA_013400955.1 Drymodes brunneopygia | reverse complement strand
GAGAGCCAGGGAAGGAGAAAGGGAGAGAGGAGAGCAGGAGGGAGGGAGAGAAGGGGAGGGAGAGGAGGAGAAGGGGAGAAGGGGAGGGAGACAGAGAAGGAGAGGGGGAAGGAGGAGAGCAGGAGGGATATAGGGAAAGAGAGCAGGCGAGAGCCCGGGAAGGAGAGGTGGACGGAGACAGGGAAGGAGGGAGCTCGGGAATGGGCTCGGGCAGGAGGGAGCCCGAGAAGGAGGGAGAGAGGAAAGGAGCTCGGGCAGGAGCTCGGGCAGGGGGGAGAGAGGAAAGGAGCTCGGGCAGGGGGGAGAGAGGAAAGGAGATCGGGCAGGAGGGGGCCCCGGGCCCGGCAGCGCTGCCCCGCTGCCCCCAGCGCTCCCCGGAGGGCTCCGGACAGAGCCATCGCCCCTGCAACACACAGAATTCTCATGTAATCCGAGTTCCCAATCACTCTGCCGTAAATCACGGTGGTTTTAGTGAATTCATCAGAAAACAAAGCCATGTTTCAAGTCGAGCCTCAAAACAAGACCCCTTCTCCTCCACAGAGCAGCACAAAGCCAAAAGCACCTTTTACTGNAGCCACAGAAGCGGGGAGGGAAGGAGGGAGCCCTGGAGGGAGGCAAAGAAGCTGGGAGGAGAGAGAGAGACAGGAAGGANGAGGAAAGGAGCTCGGGCAGGAGGGGGCCCCGTGCCCGGCAGCGCTGCCCCGCTGCCCCCAGCGCTCCCCGGAGGGCTCCGGACAGAGCCATCGCCCCTGCAACACACAGAATTCTCATGTAATCCGAGTTCCCAATCACTCTGCCGTAAATCACGGTGGTTTTAGTGAATTCATCAGAAAACAAAGCCATGTTTCAAGTCGAGCCTCAAAACAAGACCCCTTCTCCTCCACAGAGCAGCACAAAGCCAAAAGCACCTTTTACTGCAGCGAGATTTAACTTCAGTAAATTCATTTCAAGTAAAACACCGGAGGCACACACCAGAAAGTATGAAATTCAAATTAGGGAATTCCATATTACCTATCACCATGTTTTAATTTGGAAGTACTGGTTCTTGCCAGCCGAGGAGTTTATGGGTGTTCACAACTTCTACCACCACAAAAACACAGATGCTATAGAAGCACACGAAAGGGAGGCAATGTAACATGCTGGTTTTTTAAAAAATTAATCCACGAGCTCTCAAGTATATTTTATTATCCTTACGCTGAGAATTCTCTCCTTTGAAAAACCACCTTTGATGAATTGTTCCTTGCACAGAAATTCCATTACACATTTGAGGATCCTGCTAGGCTTGCCAGGGCGTTCGATTCACTGCTCCAGAGACTGCACTCCAAGAGTTGTGTTTTTCCACGATAAAAGTAAACATACCCAAGCACAGCTCACAAATGATCCTTCAGGGAATTACACCTGAGCAAGGAATGTCTCAAAGCACTCGGTTTCCAAACAAAAGGCTGACGTAACTGGATTTCTAACAACACATCCAAAGCCCTTGAATAGATTCATTCCCACTGAAGCACACTGGGGTGCTGCTACCTCAGAGTTAAGATTAAATTGCCTACGAAAAGGTTCCACCATTTATAATGAACCAAACACACAATTCTCGGCCTATTTAATTACATTTCCAGCCACAAGATGCTGGTGTTAAGGGGATGAATACACAACTGCTTCCCAGTTCTACCAGCACCATCACAAAGACACAAATGCCTGAACCAGAGCTGCTGCTGGAGGTTATAAAGACTTCTGTCAGCTGTGCCCACGTTTTAGATCTCTTTATAACTCTTTCATCCTGTGTTTTCAGAGGACTTGGCCCTAAAAAGTTCAAAATACACAGCCTCAAACTTCTCTTTACAGTCCCAATCACAGAAATGTCTTTGCTGTCACCACACACACTGTGCCACCTGGTCTCCACACTACACATCTGGATTCCTAAATTGAACGTTGTCAACCTTACACTTCTGGAACCTCCAGGTCACCACAATGACTGCCATTATTGTGCTCTATAAAATAATTCTTTCCCCAAATCTTTTCTCTGGTGTGAACAAGCCAAGCTTCCAAAACACACTTCTCATCTCCCAACAAGATTCTTAGGGCAGATCCACAGGGTTTGAGCAATCCATTTCTACCATTAAACCAGAACATCAGAATCCAAGAAAGAGGGAAAATACGAAAAACAGTCCAAAAAATAACTTCACTAGAGGCAGTGGCAGGGAATTGAGAGTAAAATTCAGACAATGTTTGTGAACTTTTCTGATACATCTGAAATGCACAGAAATTCAGCTATTTCAGATGAATCACAAACATTTGAGTTTTTGTACTATTCTGTTGAAAGCATATTTTTGTATAAGCAGATCAAATTTAAAAAATAAAGTAGAAAAAGAGATGGCCTCATGGAAGCTATTTTAGATTATAACTCATCTGCAGCAGATGGTTTAATTGAAACAGGTTAAGTCACATGAACCCTGGACTGAAAATCAGTGCTTTTTATTACAAAAATAGAAAAGATGCATGTTTCATATACGAAACCACAGAAAGAATTGATTGAGTAAAACCATAAAAAACGTACCACACTGGAAAATATTAAACAGCTCTGACATACAGCTAAGGGATCACATGAAATAACTGCCTGCATCTTTTAGTTTTGAACCTTGGTTGCACATGAGTCTGTTGGTTCAGACTTCATTATTTTTATGGCCTCCGCTGTATAAAGTGTTATAATGTACGTAACTGCCAGCTGTGTTTTATTTCATCACTAGAAAATGAGCCTAAAAAAAAAAAAAATCACACTTTTCCCCCATAAAGTTACATAACATTTCAAAAATGCCATAAATCCCCTCAGTGGTGTCATGCACCCAGAAATGCAGAGCACGGTTCTTTCCAAGCAGTCCTGGCCCCAGAGCAAGGCTATAAATAGTTAATTTTTTCGGCAAGAGGAGGAGGTATGTTGTAAATGAGAAGCGAGCTTTTATTGTTTTGCATTACTTCAGCGCTGGATTCCCGATTTGTAACAAATTCCAAGGCTGCAGACTGCGGGCCCAGCCTGTGAGTAAGGCTGGGGTGATTTATGGGAGGATAAATCCCTGTGTCCACATCCCATGACTGCACAGAGCAGGGCGGAATGCGCGGAATGCCGGGGCTGCAGGAGCTGAGGCAGCAGCCACGGCAGCTCCATCCATCGCTTCCTGCAGGCAGGAATGACAGGAATTCTCCAGCAGTGCCAGCCAGGCTCGCATTCCCAGCAATGGCATTTGCTGATTGCCCAACACGCTGCTCATCAACGCCTTACCTGGCCGGAACATTCCACACCTGACTGTCAGCGCAGGAATGTTTAGCAACAAATGCCGCTTGCCCAGTTGTCAAGGCAGCCCAGGCAGCAGCTGGCTCGGAGCTCCTGGCCTCAGAAAAATGCAAAGCACTTGCGTTCCTCCTCCTCCTGCTGCTGCTGCTGCTGCTGCTGCTGCCGCTGCTGCTGCCGCTGCCTCCCCACCCCCAGCACAGGGAGCCTCCGAGTCGGGGGAAGTGAAAGGAGCTCATTACAAAGAACGAGGGAACAATACCGCAGGAATCGCAAGGTGAATACGTATGGCTTTGCTATAAATAGTTAAGCTGAGCTAATTCCTGTTACTTCACGCTGTACGAAAACAAAAGAAAACACGAAAAGCCATCTAATCGCGGCGGCTCTTGTGCGGATCTCCCACGCAAGCTGGAACAAAGGGGAAAAAACCGAGCACGAAGTTTGAGCCAGGACACGATTTTAGCACACGGCGCTCAGTTCCGTGCGGGGACGGACGTGAGGCACTTACAGATGCGGGTTGAACATGCGGCTCATTTTGGAGACGTGGTCGTTTTCACAGTCCAGCTCCTCGTCCCCTTGGTCCATGCTGAGCTTCCTCTTGCTGGGGCTGATGGGCGGCGGGCCCGTGCGGTGGTTGCTGAGCGCGGGGGATTGCAGGGGCTGCATTCGGGGCTCCCCTCTCAGCGCCGCTTCACCTGCCCGGGGAGACACGACAGGGGTCATCACCACGGCGACAACAGCCACAATCAAGACGTAGGAAAACCCCCCGAAATTCCCCAACAATACTCCCCGAAATTCCCCAATAACATCTCCCAAACTGCACACGTGTTTCACCTGCCCGGGGAGACACAACAGCGAGTCACCACCACGGGGACAACCCCAAATCACCTGCTCTGGGAGCACGCAGCAAAACCCCTCGAAATTCCCCAATAATATTCCCCGAAATTCCCCAATAACACCCCCCAACATTCCCCCACAACATCTCCCAAACTGCACACGTGCTGTAGGATGATGAAAGCATCCCAAACCAGGCTTTATGCTGGAACAAGCGGTGAGAAAAGGCAGCAGGAGAGGGGCAGCTCACCCCGGATGATCCCAAAAGGCTGAACTAACCCATCTCTGCCACAGCTTTTTCACTCAAATTCCTCCCCTCTCACAGGCTGCAATCCCAGCGCCGGGCTGGGATTACCTCACTCTGCAAACCATGACTATTCACGGGGAAATAAAAGCTTTGTTCCTCTTCATATGGTCGCGGTTATAAATTCCAGGGCTACAGTTCACGTTAATGCCAAATATTCCAGATCTAAAACTGAATAAATGCTCAGGTTCTCAGATGATTCCCTTTATAAATGCTGTCCAAAACAAGATTGTCTGGTATATAACTATACAAGGGAAAAATTAGGGGGGAAATTGGAAGTTGCTGATGCAAGTTTTATGTCCTTAAATGTCTTTCTCTATACTTTAAAACTACATTTTGTATGAACAGAAGAGCACAATTCTTCTGCAGAGGAATCACAGAAATGCTAATTTCCAACTGGCGGCAAACTGAGTAGACGATAAATTTTTATGTAATCTAACACTTCCCAGAAAAAGCCATTGCCAGCATATGGGAGCTGTGTATAAATAATTCCAGCAATGATGCAGTTGGCTGTGCACAAACACACGGACACATCATTGCTACGCAGGTGTTGAAGTGTGACCGCAGCTTTTCTCATTTCAATTCAATGTCTCACTGCTCCTATAGCCTGGAGCACAGGGCTGCACCTCACCGCTATGGACTTTACTGGAACTCGCATCCTCAGGTCGTATTTAGAGCTCACAGGGATTTAGAGATGTTTAAAAAGTGCTTTTGGGGCTCCAGCAGGGGCTCGGAGAGGAGCTAAATTAACCAGGGTTACCTATTCTGGTAATATCCCTGAAATAGCTGCTTTTGCTAGAGTTTAAAATTTGTATTTTTCCTACACTGCCAGAAGCGTTTTGTTTTCTACACAGCCATAATTTCCAGACCTAAAATTAGGCCTAAGTTAACTCCATGTAGAGCCCTGAGGTACCTGACAATGGAAATCTTTGTGTGCCACCACACATTTTCACATCATCACTGAGGCAGATGATTTATAAAATGCTGCCTTAATTCCACACACGACAAATAACATTTTGTTGGAAAAAGAAGGGAGCGAGGAGAAAACCTCCTGAATGTTTACCAGTAAAAATAAGTGTTCTGCCAATTTAGTCAGCATAATATAAACTAGCAAATATACGCTGACCTATAATACACCACAAGCCATGATTTCTATTAAAGACTCTGGCACCAAATCTAAATTGGAACTTTCCATCTCAGCTCTAAATAGCAAAAACTGTGCCCTGCTGCAAATCCTCTGGGACAGACAGGCAGAGCTCTCCTGCTCCAACCAAACATTCATTGAGAAGCCCCCACAACCACCCCAGTGCCAAGAAAAAAGCTTTTATCAACATGGCCTCTCATGGAAATTGCCTTCAGATCAGTAAAACTGTGCATTTTTCCTTTGTATTTTGCCAATAGAAACCCCCACCCTACAGTGTTCACGTTCTGAACGTTCAAAGCAAACCACATCACACCAGTTCCGCTCTGTGAGGAATCTCCCTCACTCCTGTCTTTGAAAAGGAATAATTTAACAGCAATGTCAAGATAAAGCTTCCAACACCTGAGGCTGAGGTTGTGTCCTCCCACCCGTGCACCATCACTCTCCTCCCTGCAGTATCTCCCATCACTTCTGGGGACTCCAACACAAAATTCCACAACACTTACAAATCCCATGTGGGCACCCAGCTTCTACTGACTCCTAAGCAATGCCAGACAGGAACAATTTAAATACCCATGTAAATCTAACTTAGGTGTTTACAAAACCCCAAAAATCTCCAGACATTGTTCAATTCAGTAAATCAGAAAATTGCCATTTTCCCCCAAACAGAGCCTGATACTATATAATTACCACAATGGGATTTTTTAATGAAAAAATTAAATAAATAATTTCTTCTTTGGAGGGTAACAACAGCATTGATATATTAACATCTAGGTTGAGCATAAAATCTGGTAAAAATACTATTGTATTCTTGAAGAAACCTACTTTTAAGAACTCTAGCAAAGAAAGGAAGGGCATTACCAATCTGGTAATGCATTTTCCTGATTATGCAGGGAACACCAAGACCCTTCAGCTAAACATCCCAAGATCTGACCATCTCCACTGGGCCATCTGGCCAAAATTCATCAAATTAACCAAACTTTGAACAGGTGGGAGCAGTGAGAGTCTCTTCCAAGACAGTTCAATTTGTACAGCCCATCCTGCCCACACCAGGCAGAACAATGCCAAAAAGAGTCCAGATGAGGGGGAAAATCAAGAGGAAAAATCTCTACACTGTTCAGAGGGATAAAATGCACATTCTTTTTTGCACAGCACTGTGAGTTCTCATGGGGCCTGCACATTTGATTAGGGCTAAAACTGCTCTTCATTTAAATGGAACTCCTTCCCCACTACTTTCCTCCTTACCAAACGTGAATTTAAAGCAGAGAGAGAGAAAACCACAGAGGAGACTACGGCCCCAAATGCTGTTTTAAGGACTCGATTTGTCTCCCCCAGCTGACCACACTCCATGGAAACCAGACTCCCATCACACAGCTGGCAAGACAACACTCTGATAAAACAACTGTGTTTTATAAATTCCCCAAGTCCAAACTGCAGGCTTCAAAATTCATTCCTGTGACGGCTTGTGTCTGCCCTGCAACTGAGAGCAGAGATAGCAAACACATTGATTGTGCCTCTCATAATGCTCCTCTTTGTTCCAGACAGCAGCTGGTGGAAGGCACTCCAGATCTGCTGCTTTCAGATACTTCTACTTACAACTATTCATACTCCTATTTTTTTCTTCTCCTCCTCCTTCTCCTTTTTTTATTAAAACTGTTGGGCAACATGATAAAGCACAGACAAGCTAAACAAAGATAACACCGTGACGTAGTGTCTGCCTATAGAGAGCTCTGCTCTGGGTTGACACCAGCCCATGCAGTCAGCAGGAATGTGCTTTATTTTAACCTCTTAGAGCCTGACTGGAAGTGATTCCAATCCACATAATGTTTGTCAGGCCAGCAGGGCTCTCCCAGCTCTCTGTGAACAGAGGATGTCCAGCTCTGTTTGCCTTTCTCTGGTCAGTGGGAGTGCAACGTCCACAACAGCAAAAGTTGTGTTTTTACAAGTGTGCCTTGACAGGGAGACACCAGAGGGGTCTGAATTCTGTCTGAGAGCTCCAGGAGTCACCAAAGACTGGGAAAAAAAAATATACACTGCTCTGGCAGCAAGCTTCCTTCCTGTGACTCAGTATGGGCTGCACGGCCACAGGGCTGCCATATCCTATCCCCCCTCCCCATTTCCTCTCTCCTGCTGGCTGCTCTTCATGCACAAAGTCTAAGCATTAATTAAAACCCAGAAACGAAAGGCTTTGTCTTGCAGATGAAGATTGACATGGTGCAGATCTCAGGTTAGAATAAAACGCCTCCAAAGAAAATCCTGGCACTGCCCTCGCCCATTTTGTTTTTCTGTTCTGCATCTGACAGATGGATTTATCCACAAGAGTGAATTCTTCACAAGTTTATTAACTTTTAGAAAAAAAAAACAAACCTTAAAATTCCTCAGTTGTGGTGTTTGTCTGTTTTATGTTTTATGCTTCTGTTCTGTATCTGACAGATGGATTTATCCACAAGAGTGAATTCTTCACAAGTTTATTAACTTTTAGAAAAAAAAATTAAAATCCTTCAGTTGTGGTGTTTGTCATCAGGGTCCTTACCTTTAAGGTCTTGGATTGAATTACCATGACCTCAGGCCACTCTATTAATTTAAAAAATCATGGGCAAGAGCATTTAACAGACTTTAATTAATGGGCATCACACCTTTAATTACCTTTTCCAATACCTGCAGACAAACTCTCATTAGTGAAAGGAGTTGCCTCATGTTCCTAAGGCCAGATTCCCAGGAATGAGGAGTACACGAGGATCTTCAAGAGCAGTTTCTTCTATTGATTCAAGATCAAAATTCACTTTTATGGCATATGCTGAAAAGCCAAGATCTTCACAAAAGCAACACAGAAAAGGATACTATAAACCAAAATTTATTTTCTATCCCTATATTCTAAAAATCATTAGGAGATTAAATAACAAATGGATTGGAACAAATGTCTAAACGATTGAATGTTTTATTCCACTATGGCAAACACAGAAGCCAGTCTGTGCCAACATAAATTGGGATAAACGGCATAAAAATTCCAATTCATGCACAGAAAAAAAAAATCACATGATTTGAGATATCAAATACCAAGCAGGGAACTCAGCACAAATTACTCAATTCAACAAGTCATGAAAACAAGGGATCAGCACAGAACTGCAGTGCAGCAGCAGAGCCCCTGTGCAGATGTTCCACCTCCCGATGTACAGGGGGAGAGCACTGACAGCGCTGGCACTGGGGAATTCCCCAAAAATCAGATCTGGCTCAGGCAATCTCCAAAGTGTGCAGTTCAAGGCAGATCTGCTTCACTTGCTTGACCAAAGACAACAAATTAATCCATTCATTCTCCTCAGGAGGAAACTTTTGCTCAGCTTGAAAGAACTCCAGGAAAAATTTAAAATTGTATTATTTATATCATTGCTGATATAAATCTGCACTCCCCTTCTCAGAAATCTTCTGCAACCCCCACTCAGAAAAACAAACAAAATCTTATCCCCAAACCCAGCATTCTGCACCACTACTTTATTTCTGGGTTGCTTCTCCAGAAGATATAATTTGAGCTTAAATAAGATTTAATTCTGGGAAGTAGTAGATCAAGCACTGTAAACAGAGTCACAGTAGTCTGTATTTCCTTTAGAGTACATTAAACAGGCCTATCTGGAGAGCACAATAAAACAGCAAACTGCACAACAGCAAAAAATTAAGTATTAATGGCAACAGCCTGATTAAAACAAGCTGCTTAGAAATCAGATCTTGGAAATATTCTTTATTATAATTGATGGATTTCTTTCAGCAGCCACTTACTGATTCCTTTATCTGCCACACGTTTTACTGACTTTTTGCTATGATAACAAAGAGCTAATTTAGGAAAGCAGAAAGTCACATACACATGTGGAGAAAAATTGGCAAAAGCCTCTTCTCCTCCATTTACAAAACATATGAAAAGCACTTACTCCTGGAAGCAAGCTCTGGCTACCACTGTGCAGAGTTTCTTTGGCCAGGAAACCCAGGGCCAAAACCAAAATAAAAGTGATTAAAGTGACTGCTCTGTGCTGGCTCCTGCAGCTGGCCCTGCCTGCCAAGCAGGGACACATTCTGCAGGCAGGGACATTAAAGAGTGACCTCTGCATTCAATCACCTCCACCCACTTTCCTCCTCTTTCCTTCAAAAGCCTCACAAAAGAGCCAGAATTTGGTACTGCAGCAAATACATTGTTAATCAAAATTAGAGATGATTTCTACTTAATAGTCTTGGAAATGCTGTATGATGTACCACAACCTACAGTGCAACAGGCAGAAAATGGTCAATTTGCCTTCTGCAAGCCAATATTACCCTATTTTTTCCCTCAAAGGTAGTGTGAAAAACTGACTACTCATCTTAAATTCTCTCTCCTCACACCAGAAAAGCATAGCTGAACAAAATACCATTAAAATATTATTGCTACATCAACTGCCTTGGCTGGGGAACTGCTTCATTCCACAAACTATCTCACAAATACATAAAATGAATAAAAAAATCTTTGCTGAACACTTCAATAACAGCAGAAAAATTCCCCTGAAAGGTTCAGGTACCTGGTATTTTCCCTGGTACCTGAAAGTGCCAGGTACCAGCTGAGGGAGTCTCTTTGAAGAATTGATGGCATGGCAAGAAGAAGAGCAGCAGATTTGCCACAAGGAAAGCTGGGTGGAATAAATTTTAATGCTGCGGTCTGGCAGAACTCCTCAATATTTCCTCTGTCAAACTGCAGCTTTCACACCTCAACAGTTGTGACTGTGAGGCTGTGCTCAGTTCCAGCCCAACAATGAACTCAGGCTTGGGTCTAACTTTAGAGCACGAGATTACTTCATAAATTCACAGCTCTCACTTGAAGATAAATCTCATTTAGGTAACTCTTATAAAACTCTGAAAGAAGAGTCCAATTTTCTGCTTTGAGAACCTGTGCTGGTGCAAACTGTGGTTAAAACAAGATTTCAATTATCTGGCAGGCAGGATTTGGATGTAATCAATGCTAAACTATGCTGATCTGCAGATGAGTAACACCAAGGTTGTCTACAGTACTTGTAAGTGTCAAAAAAGGATTTCTGTGTGTTGCAGACAGGATGGGTTTGTGCTCAAGTTGCTCCCCAGGAGAATTCCATTGAGCCTTTCTGCCAGATCTCCCAGGAAAACCCTGCATCAACCATCCAAAGTCAGTCAAGAGGGACTAAAAATCAGAACAATTATCATTTTGTGTTTGCTCAGAGAAGAACCAAACTCTAGGCTAAGCCCAACTCCCGAGTTCAGCCAAGGGCAGCAGTTTGGGCATCCCAAACACAGGAGAGGAGAAAGGAAGACAAAGGGAGAAGAAAAAACCCAACATTTCCTGCAGAAAACAGTAAATTCCATATTCAGCAAACATGACATTCCTCTTCACTGGGCAGCAAAAGACACACATGATAATGTGATTATATTGAAAATGTAAAAACATTATCAATAAAAAGAATTTTTTGTGAATGAAATACAATTAAGGCAACACGTGGAAGATGTTTCCTAGACCAAAGGTGGTCTCAGATCTAGGTGTTCTTTTTTTTGTCACCCAGTCTGTGAGTCTTGAATGACTTTGTTACATAAAAGATGGCAAAGCTAAACTGATCAAAGACCAGCCTGTCTTTCAGCTGAAACAATCAAAGCCAGAGGCTCTGCCACCTATTTCAAAAGTAAATCAAAGTCACAGCAAGGTCACAACAGAAGAAATTGTTGGACTGGGGGCTAAAACAGTATTTCAATGCACTAAATTCAATTCGTGAAAGCTCAAATTTGAATAGCTCCCCCTACACTGAAAATATTTCCCTCTGTTTGTTTTTAGATATTGTTTCTATTAATGGATACTCAGGTTTAAACACCTTCCCCCCCATGGCTGATATTCCATGGATCTGATGCTCTAACACAAATTAAATTCCGGGTTTTCAGTGTCCCTTGTGGGTATGAACACAGGCAGAATGTTCTACAGCAACCACGCTTCAAACATTAATTCTGAGATGTTCACTTGCAACGGGGTCATATTAAAAGTAAAACCAATAAATTGTGCACGGTTTCCTTCATAAGGATTTGAAGCAAAAGGTGCAATAGAAGGTAAAAAAAATATTCCACTTATTTCAACTGGAGCCTATTTTTAGAAGTACTACAAGTTTTTATTGCAGTTTAAAATAAACATGCTCTGAACACCTTTTCTGACATTATTCTCCTTTGTTACACGTGGAAAAATTTGGAACTTCAAGAAAATGAGCTCTCTAAAAGAGCTGTGAAATCTGATATTGCTCTTTCCAGCAGTGTTTCTTTTATTCCCATTTTATTTTCCCCCAAATTCCCTACCTGGAAGGTAAAACGGCCCTCAAGAGAGAATAGAAATGCTTTAAAATGTGAACAGAAAAGCAGATGTATTTAAAATGTTAGTAAAAACATGCACAGGTGGGTGCTGCCTTTGGGATGGATCTAGAATAAAGCAGGGTCACTGCAAGTCCTCAGTGCCCATTCCCTAAGGGGATCCCTGGGATTTGCATCCAAATTCTCTTCCTAAACCACAGAGAAATGAGAAAAAAATAACATTTAGCCCTGCAAATACAGGAAAAAGTTGGATTTCCATATTAGTTTTGCTACCTGATGTGCACCCTCCTCATGGGCTCCCACGTGAGGGACACAGAGCCCCTCCAGCTCCACTGGACAGAATATCTAAGATTTTAATCCACAGAACAATCCCAGCCCATCTCCCACAAAGAATCCATTGTGGAGAACAAAATCCCTTTGTCCCTCAGAACGGGCTCCAAAACCCCTTGTGCAGAGGGAGAGCAAGGGAGCAGCGACAACTGGGAATCCTCAGCAACCACGGAGCCTTTCAGAGGGAAACAAGATCCTCTTTGGCCCATGCTCTGGCCATGGAAAATGAGCAGGACGTGCCAGCCTGACAGCTCCTCGTGTGCTGAGGCTGGGACAGGGCCCAGTCACTGCTCACACAGGGAAATAAAGCAAATTCAGCTCAGCACAAGCCCTACAGAGTGCAGAATACAGGATCTTCAGCCCTCTGGGTTTGTATTATTCTGAGACACAGCTCAACACTCCCTCAGATGCTGCTCTCATGAAGTGTTTGAATAACCAAGAACTTGTGAAGGCTCCTAGGAGAGCCTTCTGGACAGTTTCCCTCAGATGCTGCTCTCCTGCAATGTTTTAATAACTAAGAACTCGTGAAGGCTTCTAGAAGAGCCCAGAGAACAGAGCAGCTCATGAGATTCAGAGAAAAGGATTCCTTAAGATTTCTTCAGGTATAAAAGAAACATATAAAAGCTAAAATATCACCGTTGATCCTGACAGGACTGTCCTCCAAAACAAACAGGCACACATCAGCACTAAGGAAAAAGATAAAATTAAATCTGTGCCTCTGACAGAGCAGTTTTTAATCTTGGGCTCTTGACACACAACTACATTAATTTTACTGGGGGGAAAAAAAGGCTATGAAGAGATGTACAGAAAAATTTCAGGTAAATAGAGAGCACAAAAGCTTTAAAACTGTTGTTCCACCAGAAGATTCAGCTGTGCAAAAGCTGGTAGCAGAGAATGAATTCCTGCCCAGAAGGACTGAAGGTGGTGGATATGAACTCAAATACTCCCACCCAGCCNGGAGGGATGGATGGATGGGAGCTCTGTCCAGCTCAGAGCCCAGCTGTTTATTTCACAAGCAGGGTCCAAGCTGCGGGGTCACTGCAAATCAGTGTTCTCTCCAAGGGGAAGCCAGGGCAGGGCAGATGGAGGGAGGGATTGTGTTTGCTACCAAGAAATTGCACGCTGCTTGGGCAGCCTTTCTCACAGTTTTCTGGGCACTGAGGACAGGTTTTTCAGAGCTCTTGGAAAAGCAAGAACAAGCAGAAGTTCTTATTTTTGAAGTTATCTTAACAGTCATGGGGTTGGAAGGGGTGAGCAGCACCAAAGTTACACTCTGCTGCTCAAAGACCCTTAATTAGGGCTCTGTCTTCCTGCCCTATACCTACTAGTCCTTAACCAAATCTCCTTTTTGACAACTTCAGGCTCCTTCTCTATTTATTTCAGAGCTGCAGAAGCAACTCAATCCTGACAAAACCCAGAAAAGATAGGGAAATGCAGAGGGTTTGGTAAAACAAAATGTATCAGCTGTGTGTTTGTGACCCACCACACACCTGTCCCCACAGGAGCCAGAAATCAAACCTCTCACTGCATTCCTGTGAATTCCCCAGTGAATTAAATCCTTCCCCATCTCACCTGAAAAACATTTCTGCAGATCTCTGCCCCCTTATCACACATTCAAGATGTTCCATCCCATAATTTGGCAGGCACTGTGAAGTTTTTAATGGAACCAAACAGCAGCACTGGGGGCAGTGGGACACTCCATTATTAATTAAAAGGTTTGGAAGCACATTCAGGTCATAAATGGGCTCAGCACTGCACGAGCACAGCTGGACTGCTATTTCATTAAGTCTCTGATCCCAACTCATCCTCCAAAGAGAATATAAAAATTAACTGCCAGCATCTGTGGGCACATTCCTTTTATCCAACTCAGCAGGCTCTGATCTAAAGGAACAGACCTGGGGAGGTCCTGTGGCTCAGACAGGGGAACTTCAAATTCCTTCCAGCATTGTCTGCAAGGCCTCATTCCTTTTATCAGCTAAAAGGACTCAACTTCATCCACTGAAGGAGACTCCATCACCTCAGTCTGTGACCAAAGTCACAATATTTTGGTTCAAAAGCACCCATTTCCCCTCCACAACTGCTGAGCACAAAGCAAGGATCAAGTCCATACAGCATCAGGCCAAGAATCATTATTTTTACCTGTTTAGCTGATTAATTATGGTTTTTATTTGCATTTCTCAAACAGGTAAAAGCAATTTTCTTTACTAAGAGGTCACACTAAGGTTTAACAGCTATGGCAAAATATTCCCATTGAGGCACTTGGAATGCTGCTGTCACAGCTTTTTATCCCAGATTTCTGTGAGTTCAAACAATTACTGCTCTTTATTCCCCACTGTAGAACTGTTTCACAGGAGTGGCTAAAAGTTGAATTAACTGGGCTCCTGTGAGAGCAGGGATTCTGCAGAGAGGATTAAAAATATATGCAAATGTGAGTATTAAAATGTCTGTTGTCATACTTGTTGCTAAATGCACCAGTTGAGAAACACTTGAATTCAAACAGGGTCGTGTTCAATTTACTGCTCTGCAAAGAAAAACTCAGAATTCAGTTGTTAAGGCAAACACAATATACCTCAAAGCAGTCACAACCTTAGATATTTGAACTTTCAAGGGTTTTTAAAGAAAGATAACTGAATTTTTTTGGTGATGAGCTGAGTTAAATACATAGATTATGTAACATTAGTGAGAGAGACATTTTCAAAGATGGAAAACCCAGCCAAAGCTCTGTAAAAACTGATGCTGGAATTCCTGTTTTTGCCACCTTTGGTAAAGAGCTCAGTGTGATGCCTGCAGCAGGACAAGAGCAGAGTGTTCACCCCTGGCTTTGGAGTGTTCAGCAGGAAAAGTGTGCACGTCAGCACTGCCCCAGCTGGCCCGAGGAGATTTAATCCACGCCAACCACAGACTGGCTGCGAGAGCTCCGAGATGCCCCAGCAGGAAAACTGCAGGGTGGGGGTTAAACAAGCACCAGTGCACACCAGATGGCTGAGCAGGACAGCTAAAAAAGATCTGGAGCATGAGGAAGAATATTAAATAAAAAAAAAAAATCCACTTCAATGCCATAAATATTTATACTAAATCCAAGGAACTGGCTGGGTTCAGACTTGTCCTATATGAATCATCCAGCACTTCCCTCACCCCGTCTTCATTTCATGTGTTCTGCATAAAAGCACCCCAGAGGAGGTGCCACAGTTGTGCCAACTTTTTTTTCTCTATGGTAAGAGCAGTTTTGGTTGAGCTGCTTTGGGAGATGTTGCTTTCCAAAGAATATAAACAGAACAACTAATAGTCCTGTTTTACTTGGCCAGCTCTTGGTTGGCATTGATTGATCTTCCCAGATAATTTACATTCATAGAAATAATTTCCTTTCCCCTTGACAACTTTAATTTTCTTTACAGGGCCATTTAATTACAATCAGCAGAGCATCACAGAGGAAACAACTCCAATGTTGTCATCAGGACCCAAGAAACCATAATTTTCTGAAAGGTTCTGCTCCGAAAGTGTCCAAACCTGCTACTGTCACAAATATCTTCATTTACTTTCAGAAGTGAGACTCACTAAACATTAGCAATTAAATAACAGAACTGGAGGATTCAATACCATCTCTAAAGTGCAAGCACAGTGTATTGATACTATTTTTAGAAGTAAATCCCCAAAAGAACAACAGCTACTCAAAAAGATGCATTTGGGAGCTTTGGGTGTCACTCTTCTCATTCAAAAGACGGCTGGGCTGGGCGCTTTTTAGGCTTTTGCCAAGCTGCTGTTCTGGGATTTTGAATTAAAGCAAAACATAATAAATGCTCCAAATTGGTTTATATTTCCATACATCTGTTCCTATTCCCATACAGCACTGCCATTCCTACCCTGGGCAAAAAAAAATTATTAAATCTCTCTCACATCTAACTACAACCCATATTTAAAGGCAGAAAAAACCCCTATTCCTGCATGCTAAGGAATAGATATTAAGCCTCACAAAGCAGGAAAGTGCAGTGCTGAGAGGTTTCCATGCCTGCCCTGTCAAATGGGTTTCCACGAAAAACTACTGCTTTTTAAACACAACTGGTTCCAAACTTTTCCTGGGAGAGCAAATATATTTCCTGGAACCTGCTAGTAACATTTGGAAGAATAGGAGGAAAGTTATACACTGCAGTGCCTAGTTCTCACAGCTGACAGGGAA
Organism: Drymodes brunneopygia; assembly: GCA_013400955.1. NCBI lineage: Eukaryota > Metazoa > Chordata > Aves > Passeriformes > Petroicidae > Drymodes > Drymodes brunneopygia. Next base: position 4,109 of record VZTZ01007255.1, on the reverse strand, counting down.
GAACACTCCAAAGTGATGAGGAGCGAAAAGGAACATGTCTTTAAATAATCAGAGACTCTCGTAACAAGGCGAATTAGGAAAGGACAGGAGCCACAGGTTTTGTGAGGGAACTGAGCTGCTGAAGGCAACTTCTCCTCCTCCCTGTGCGCCACAAAGGGTGCAACATTCCACTTTATCCCAAATATTATCTACTTCTATCCATGAACACCACGTTGCGGATGAGCTTTTCCTCCAAAACCAAAATGAGGCACACAACACAACATTTTTTGGGGGAAAACCAAACCAAATCCTGCTGTGTTTGACAAATTCTTGCTTTTAACACGAGCAACAACAGTTTAAAAGCAAAGAGAAAAAACTATCACCCTAAAAAACCTGATACCAACCAGTGCTGTGAAACTTAGGCAAGGAAACATCGTAAACTTGTGCTAAAAAAAATCTGGTATCAACCAGTGCTGTGAAACTTAGATAAGGAATGGTTCCAACCTCAGTTTCACACTTTTGTCCCCAACACCACTATCACCCTGAGATTTAAGGACTGCCATTCCTATTAAAACAAGATCTTTGGTGAAGTCCCATCACCTCACCAAGGTTTCTGGGTGACTTTTCTTTGCCTGGAGCCAATGCTGTGGAGGTGCCGGGTACCTCAGCTTCCCCAAGGTTGCACAAGAAGCTCCACTGAGACATTTCTTAACATGGAATGACCTTTTCTAAGGGAATGGCCTCAAGTTGCATCAGGGGAGGGTCAGGTTGGGTATCAGGGAAAGGTTCTACCCCAGGGGCTGCTGGGCACTGCCCAGGCTCCCCAGGGAATGGGCACAGCCCCGAGGCTGCCAGAGCTCCAGGAGCTCTCAGGGGTGCACAGGGTGGGATTTTGGGGTGCCTGTGCAGGGACAGGGCTTGGATCCATGATCCCTGTGCATCCCTTCCAGCTCAGGACATTCTGTGACTGTGAACTGAAGTCCCCAAGCTCACATCACCCTACAATCAGTGCCAGTTACTCCTGCTATTAAGACCAAACCTCTTCTAGCTCCATCCATCTGTGACACGAGATTTAAAGAGAGCAGAGATAACCCTAATTAAGAGCTCAACTGCCTGTTCAGTGCCCTGGAGGATTCATGCCCCCCCATCCATCCCAGGACACACCCCAGTGCTCCCTGAGCCCACTTGTAGGGACGAGATGGAGATGAGAACATTGAAAAAAGCTGTGAGATGAAGCACTGAAGGCAATCTGCCCCCAGGAAATCCAGAGGGAGCCTGGTGGCACTTTTGGTGTCCATTCCTGCCCCTCAGCCTCACGCCAGAGCTCTCCCCAAAGGCAGGGCCAAACAATGCCCCTGTGTGTGCCGCTCTCAGTGCTGATCCGGGCAGCGATTTCCAGGGAGATGATCCAGGCTGCAGGAAAAACTGGCTGCCTTTAAAGGAGGAATTCAACCCCAAACCCCTCACAATTCTTCTACACTGAGGAAGCATAAAGCCATTTTTGTAAACACTCCTCCAGGAACTTGTGTTCACCACTACCTCGCACTGTTATCAGGGAGAAATTATAGGCTCTGTCCTGCTGGATTATTGTCAGTGTAAACAACTTTGCTAAATTGCTTGGCACTCTGTCTGCCTGCAGCATGTTCAAACTCTGGAGCCTATTCAGCCAAAATCAAATATAAAGGCCCATCTGTATTAAAGCTCGAGAAGAAATTAATAGACAACTATTTTCATGCAAAGCAGATATTTAAAAAAGGCAAAGCCAATACATATGGATGAACTTTTTCATTCATAATTTTAGATGCCACACAATGAAGACTGTTGTTTAAGCTTTATTTTTTCTCTAACAGCTCTCCATACAATACAGTGCATTGTTCAGACTCTGGAGCAATTTAAGCTTTTTCAATGTCTCCTAAAATCCCCGGATTTATATCCAAAGAGACCTGGCACTGTAACAAATTTGACTTGTGAGTAACAAGTTACAGCCTTTAAGCAAATTGCTCATTAACACAGAATTCAACTTACTGCTACAAACCTCTCTACCTTTTATCTCAGGAAAAAAAATATGCTGCCTATCTTATCTACTGAAAGCTGTGGGATAACACGCTATTATATTTGGGTTTTTAATTTCCTTGTTTGAGTTCTCAGTACAAATGCTGAACTAGCATCCAGGCTGAGAACAACAGAACTCCAGGGAGGAAAAAAAAAAAGGTTAAGTATGACCTAAATCTATCCTGCCTTTGATGAACAAGGAAAATAAACCGAATTTTGATGTCAGTCCTGAAGAGGATATTCCCAACTCCATGCTAGGAGGAAATGAGCAAGGAAAGCCCAACTGTGAAGCTGGGGCTCTTTGTTTTTATCCTGAAGATGAAAGAGCTTGAAAAAGCAAAACCCACAGAATGCTCTATAAATAGGGAACGTTTTGTAGGTGCATCTTCATTTACATGGCTTTGAAGAGAAATTTTACACTGCCTTACAAATAAGAACACTTAATTCGCCGTGAAGGAGATTCTTATCCCATCCTTAGAGAAGAATAGTGCTCAAGTAATTTTACACATTTAGAAACTAAACTTGGAGTTAATAGGAGAAACTGATGTTACAAACGCAGAGAAAAATGCAAGGTCAGCAGAGAGAGCTGATGGAAACTCTTCTTTAGAACTTGAGAAAACACGGGGCATTTCATTAAAAGCAAATGAAGTTAGCAGGATCTGTGAGAGCAAACATGTGAAGTGGTCTTTTGGAGAAGACAGACATTTTCAGGATGCCTTGCAGTGCCCTGAGAGGACACCCAGCTCTGCAAGCCAAGCTCCAGCCTTACAGGAAGTCAGTGAAATAATTATGTAATATACCACTAACTAATGAAAGCTGTCCTGAAACCAAAAAGGGGTGTTTTGCTAGAAATCTGGATCCAATTTTCTTCATTAAAAAAAAAAAAAAATCCCAGTCTTCAGGACTGTCCAGAGAACTCTACATAACTATTTTGAGTGCTCCAAGTAACATGCCTGGGGGATTTCTTAGCATCTTATTGCATTTTATACCTTTCCCAGCACAGCAACTCCAGCCCTGAAAATGCAGCAATAACACAGAGCATCTGAAAGTGGGAGAGAGAGAGAGAGAGAGAGGGGAAGGAAGGCAGGAATCTGCCTTCCAACACACCACCATCTGTGATAAACAACAGAATGAAACAAATCTGCCTGGAGACTGCACCTCCTCATGAATATTCCGTGGGAAAGCAAGAGCCAGAACTGGCTGGACAGCCCTGGAGTCAAAGAGCAGCATCACCTGTGTTGTGTTTTGTTTAACTCTGAGCACTCACAGGGCTGAGAAGGAATATTGAGCAGGAATTAAGTGAGTTTCCAGCACAAAACAAGCTGCAGATGTTGCAGCCCTGAATACCTGGCCGGATCAAGTGGCTGTCATTGGATAGGCAGCGCTGGGAATGCCAGGCTGCCTCAGAATGGAGCTGCTCCCTCCTGGCCTCTGCACCTCAGCCAGGGCTCCCAGGAGCTTCCTCATGGCCCTGAGCTCATTAGGGAGAAAACAATGATCTGAAAGCACTCCTCATTAAACTGGCCATTGTTGATCACTGGCAGCAAATGTTTAGTGGAAGAATATCAGATGTGTTCACGCTAAGGATGAGCATCCAGATGCCAAGGCAACAATTCTCTAATTATTTCTTCTTTTCTTTCCTGTTGCATTGAAACTATTACAGTAACTTGCTTGAAATGGTTGATCATCACTAATGTAACTGTCATTTTCCATTGGTGAGCACTAAGCATTCCCATTTGATTGATTTAAAAATTTGCTTTCACTGGAGAGGGGGACAAAACTCAAATGCCTTCTTTAAGCAACTTGTTAGATTGCCACAAACTCATTAAAATTCATATTTTCCCCTAAAAGTATCAGTTGCATTTGAAATTATCATGGGGGCTCAAAGCTAATAATGAGATTAAGAAAACCCTCCAAAGGACACAAATTATCAGTGTAAAACAAACAATCTTGAGCAAAGGAAATGGCTTTATCCTGTGCTTCAGAGTTGTGGTCCCCCTTTCCAAAACTCTTTCCCCTCCTCTCTGGTTATAATCCTTTTCCTGGCTGTGGCTGTTTTATTTACATGAGTGTGCAGA